>OU026145.1:103942303-104300422 GCA_907269125.1 Eristalis pertinax | reverse complement strand
TAAAGACCTATCCATATAAGTTGAAAATACCCTTCTGACCATGGTAACGCATCTGTTCATGCCACCTTTTCCTTACTACCCCCTCCAGGAGCACTTTCTTTGTAGAATCGAGCGTATCTCGAGAACGGTGCGTCAGTCGGAGTTCTAAAGACCTATCCATAGAAGTTGAAAATACCCATCTGACCATGGCAACGCATCTGTTCATGCCACCTTTTCTTTACTACCCCCTCCAGGAGCACTTTCTTTGTAGAATCGAGCATATCTCCAGAGCGGTGCGTCAGTCAGAGTTCTAAAGACCTATCCATAGAAGTTGAATATACCCATCTGACCGTGGTAACGCATCTGTTCATGCCACCTTTTCTTTACTACCCCCTCCAGGAGCACTTTCTATGTAGAATCGAGCACATCTAGACAACGGCTTCTGCAGTCAGAGTTCTAAAGACCTATCCATAGAAGTTGAAAATACGAATCTGACCATGGCAACGCATCTGTTCATGCCACCCTTTCTTTACTACCCCCTCCAGGAGCAGTTTCTTTGTAGAATCGAGCATATCTAGAGAACGGTGCGTCTCCAGTCAGAGTTCTAAAGACCTATCCATAGAAGTTGAAAATACAAATCTGGCCATGGCAACGCATCTGTTCATGCCACCCTTTCTTTACTACCCCCTCCAGGAGCACTTTCTTTGTAGAATCGAGCGTATCTCTAGAACGGTGCGTCAGTCAGAGTTCTAAAGACCTATCCATAGAAGTTGAAAATACCCTTCTGACCATGGTAACGCATCTGTTCATGCCACCTTTCTTTACTACCGCCTCCACGAGCACTTTCTTTGTAGAATCGAGCGTATCTCGAGAACGGTGCGTCAGTCAGAGTTCTAAAGACCTATCCATAGAAGTTGAAAATACCCTTCTGACCATGGTAACGCATCTGTTCATGCCACCTTTTTTTACTACCCCCTCCAGGAGCACTTTCTTTGTAGAATCGGGCGTATCTCCAGAGCGGTGCGTCAGTCAGAGTTCTAAAGACCTATCCATAGAAGTTGAAAATACAAATCTGACCATGGCAACGCATCTGTTCATGCCACCTTTTCTTTACTACCCCCTCCAAGAGCACTTTCTTTGTAGAATCGAGCGTATCTCTAGAACGGTGCGTCAGTCAGAGTTCTAAAGACCTATCCATAGAAGTTGAAAATACCCTTCTGACCATGGTAACGCATCTGTTCATGCCACCTTTTCCTTACTACCCCCTCCAGGCGCACTTTCTTTGTAGAATCGAGCGTATCTCGAGAACGGTGCGTCAGTCAGAGTTCTAAAGACCTATCCATAGAAGCTGAAAATACCCTTCTGACCATGGTAACGCATCTGTTCATGCCACTTTTTCTTTACTACCCCCTCCAGGAGCAGTTTCTTTGTAGAATTGAGCATATCAAGAGAACGGTGCGTCTGCAGTCAGAGTGCTAAAGACAGATCCATAGATGTTGAAAATACCCATCTGACCATGGCAACGCATCTGATCATGCCACCTTTTCTGTACTTCCCCTCCAGGAGCACTTTCTTTGTAGAATTGAGCATATCTCGAGAACGGTGCGTCTGCAGTCAGAGTTCTAAAGACCTGTCCACTGAAGCTGAAAATACCCTTCTGACCATGGTAACGGATCTGTTCATGCCACCTTTTGTTTACTACCCCCTCCAGGAGCACTTTCTTCGTAGAATCGAGCGTATCTCGAGAACGGTGCGTCTGCAGTCAGAGTTCTAAATACCTATCCATAGAAGTTGAAAATACCCATCTGACCATGGCAACGCATCTGTTCATGCCACCTTTTCTTTACTACCCCCTCCAAGGGCACTTTCATTGTAGAATCGAGCATATCTAGAGAACGGTGCGTCTGCAGTCAGAGTTCTTAAGACCTATCCACAGAAGTTGAAAATACCCATCTGACCATGACAACGCATCTGTTCATGCCACCTTTTCTTTACTTACCCCTCCAGGAGCAGTGTCTGTGTAGAATCGAGTGCAGCTCCAGAACGGTGCGTCTGCAGTCAGAGTGCTAAAGACCTATCCATAGAAGTTGAAAATACCCTTCTGACCATGTTAACGCATCTGTTCATGCCACCTTTTCTTTACTACCCCCTCCAGGAGCTCTTTCTTTGTAGAATCGAGCATATCTAGATAATGGTGCGACTGCAGTCAGAGTTCTTAAGACCTATCCACAGAAGTTGAAAATACCCATCTGACCATGACAACGCATCTGTTCATGCCACCTTTTCTTTACTAACCCCTCCAGGAGCACTTTCTTTGTATAATCCAGCATATCTCGAGAACGGTACAGAGCTGACCATGCCAACGCATCTGTGCATGCCACCATTTCTTTACTACCCCTCCACGAGCACATTCTTTGTAGAATCGAGCATATCTCGAGGCGGTGCGTCTGCTAGTCAGAGTCCATAGAAGTTGAAAATACCCATCTGACCATGCCAACGCATCTGTGCATGCCACCATTTCTTTACTACCCCTCCAGGAGCACTTTCTTTGTAGAATCGAGTATATCTCGAGACGGTGCGTCTGCAGTCAGAGTTCTAAGGACCTATCCATAGAAGTTGAAAATACCCATTTCACCATGGCAACGCATCTGTTCATGCCACCTTTTCTTTACTACCCTCTCCAGGAGCACTTTCTTGGAAGAATCGAGCATATCTCGAGACGGTGCGTCTGCAGTCAGAGTTCTAAGGACCTATCCATAGAAGTTGAAAATACCCTTCTGACCATGGTAACGCATCTCTTCATGCCACCTTTTCTTTACTACCCCCTCCAGGAGCACTTTCTTTGTAGAATCGAGCGTATCTCGAGAACGGTGCGTTTGCAGTCAGAGTTCTAAAGACCTATCCGTAGAAGTTGAAAATACCCATCTGACCATGGCAACGCATCTGTCCATGTCACCTTTTCTTTACTACCCCCTCCAGGAGCACTTTCTTTGTAGAATCGAGCATATCTCGAGACAGTGCGTCTGCAGTCAGAGTTCTAAGGACCTGTCCATAGACGTTGAAAATACCCTACTGACCATGGCAACGCATCTGTCCATGCCACCTTTTCTTTACAACCCCCTCCTGGAGCACTTTCTTTGTAGAATCGAGCCTATCTCGAGAACGATGCATCTGCAGTCAGAGTTCTAAGGACCTATCCATAGAAGTTGAAAATACCCATCTGACCATGGCAACGCATCTGTTCATGCCACCTTTTCTTTCCTGCCCCCTCCAGGAGCAATTTCTTTGTAGAATCGAGCATATCTCGAGAACGGTGCGTCTGCAGTCAGAGTTCTAAGGACCTATCCATAGAAGTTGAAAATACCCATCTGACCATGGTAACGCATCTTTTCATGCCACCTTTTCTGTACTACCCCCTCCAGGAGCACTTTCTTTGTAGAATCGTGCGTATATCGAGAACGGTACCCATCTGACCATGCCAACGCAGCTGTGCATGCCACCATTTCTTTACTACCCGCTCAAGGAGCAACTTCTTTGTAGAACCGAGCATATCTCGAGACGGTGCTTCTGCAGTCAGAGCTCCAAGGACCTATCCATAGAAGTTGAAAATACCCATTTCACCATGGCAACGCATCTGTTCATGCCACCTTTTCTTTACTACCCCCTCTAGGAGCACTTTCTTTGTAGAATCGAGCGTATCTCGAGAACGGTGCGTCCACAGTCAGAGTTCTAAGGACCTATCCATAGAAGTTGAAAATAACCATCTGACCATGGCAACGCACCTGTTCATGCCGCCTTTTCTTTACTAACCCCTCCAGGAGCACTTTCATTGTAGAATCGAGCGTATCTCGAGAACGGTGTGTCTGCAGTCAGAGTTCTAAAGACCTATCCATAGAAGTTGAAAATACCCTTCTGACTATGGTAACGCATCTGTTCATGCTACCTTTCTTTACTACCCCCTCCAGAAGCACTTTCTTTGTATAATCGAGCGTATCTCGAGACCGGTGCGTTTGCAGTCAGAGTTCTAAAGACCTATCCATAAAAGTTGAAAATACCCATCTGACCATGGCAACGCATCTGTTCATGCCACCTTTTCTTCACTACCCCCTCCAGGAGCAATTTCTTTGTAGAATCGAGCGTATCTCGAGAACGGTGTGTCTGCAGTCAGAGTTCTAAAGACCTATCCATAGAAGTTGAAAATACCCTACTGACTATGGTAACGCATCTGTTCATGCTGCCTTTCTTTACTACCCCCTCCAGAAGCACTTTCTTTGTATAATCGAGCATATCTCGAGAACGGTACCCATCTGACCATGCCAACGCATCTGTGCATGCCAATATTTCTTTACTACCCCTCCACGAGCACTTTCTTTGTAGAATCGAGCATATCTCGAGGCGGTGCGTCTGCAGTCAGAGTTCTAAGGACCTATCCATAGAAGTTGAAAATACCCATCTGACCATGGAAACGCATCTGTTCATGCCACCTTTTCTTTGCTACCCCCTCCAGGAGCAATTTCTTTGTAGAATCGAGCGTATCTCGAGAACGGTGTGTCTGCAGTCAGAGTTCTAAAGACCTATCCATAGAAGTTGAAAATACCCTTCTGACTATGGTAACGCATCTGTTCATGCCACCTTTCTTTATTACACCCTCCAGAAGCACTTTCTTTGTATAATCGAGCATATCTCGAGAACGGTACCCATCTGACCATGCCAACGCATCTGTACATGCCACCATTTCTTTACTACCCCTCCAGGAGCACTTTCTTTGTAGAATCGAGTATATCTCGAGACGGTGCGTCTGCAGTCAGAGTTCTAAGGACCTATCCATAGAAATTGAAAATACCCATATGAGCATGGCAACGCATCTGTTCAGGCCACCTTTTCTTTACTACCCTCTCCAGGAGCACTTTCTTTGAAGAATCGAGCATATCTCGAGACGGTGCGTCTGCAGTCAGAGTTCGAAGGACCTATCCATAGAAGTTGAAAATAGCCTTCTGACCATGGTAACGCATCTCTTCATGCCACCTTTTCTTTACTACCCCCTCCAGGAGCACTTTCTTTGTAGAATCGAGCATATCTCGAGACAGTGCGTCTGCAGTCAGAGTTCTAAGGACCAGTCCATAGAAGTTGAAAATACCCTACTGACCATGGCAACGCATCTGTCCATGCCACCTTTTCTTTACAACCCCCTACAGGAGCACTTTCTTTGTAGAATCGAGCCTATCTCGAGAACGATGCATCTGCAGGTAGAGTTCTAAAGGCCTATCCATAGATGTTGAAAATACCCTTCTGACCATGGCAACGCATCTGTTCATGTCACCTTTTCTTTCCTGCCCCCTCCAGGAGCAATTTCTTTGTAGAATTGAGCATATCTCGAGAACGGTGCGTCTGCAGTCAGATTTCTAAGGACCTATCCATAGAAGTTGAAAATACCCTTCTGACCATGGTAACGCATCTCTTCATGCCACCTCTTCTTTACTACCCCCTCCAGGAGCACTTTCTTTGTAGAATCGAGCGTATCTCGAGACGGTGCGTCTGCAGTCAGAGTTCTAAGGACCTATCCATAGAAGTTGAAAATACCCATCTGACCATGGCAACGCATCTGTTCATGCCACCTTTTCTTTCCTGCACCCTCCAGGAGCAATTTCTTTGTAGAATCGAGCATATCTCGAGAACTGTGCGTCTGCAGTCAGAGTTCTAAGGACCTATCCATAGAAGCTGAAAATACCCATCTGACCATGGTAACGCATCTTTTGATGCCACCTTTTCTTTACTACCCCCTCCAGGAGCACTTTCTTTGTAGAATCGTGCGTATATCGAGAACGGTACCCATCTGACCATGCCAACGCATCTGTGCATGCCACTATTTCTTTACTACCCCCTCCAGGAGCAACTTCTTTGTAGAACCGAGCATATCTCGAGACGGTGCGTCTGCAGTCAGAGTTCTAAGGACCTATCCATAGAAGTTGAAAATACCCATCTGACCATGGCAACGCACCTGTTCATGCCACCTTTTCTTTACTACCCCCTCCAGGAGCACTTTCTTTGTAGAATCGAGCGTATCTCGAGAACGGTGCGTCCACAGTCAGAGTTCTAAAGACCTATCCACAGAAGTTGAAAATACCCTTCTGACCATGGCAACGCACCTGTTCATGCCACCTTTTCTTTACTACCCCCTCTAGGAGCACTTTCTTTGTAGAATCGAGCGTATCTCGAGAACGGTGCGTCCACAGTCTGAGTTCTAAAGACCTATCCATAGAAGTTGAAAATACCCATCTGACCATGGCAACGCATCTGTTCATGCCACCTTTTCTTTACTACCCACTCCAGGAACACTTTGTTTGTATAATCGAGCGTATCTCGAGAACGGTGTGTCTGCAGTCAGAGTTCTAAAGACCTATCCATAGAAGTTGAAAATACCCTTCTGACAATGGTACTGCATCTGTTCATGCCACCTTTCTTTACTACCCCCTTCAGAAGCACTTTCTTTGTAGAATCGAGCATATCTCGAGAACGGTGCATCTGCATTCAGGGTTCTAAAGACCTATCCACATCTGTTCATGCCGCCTTTTCTTTAGTACTCCTTCCAGGAGCACACTCTTTGTAGAATAGAGAATATCTCGAAAACGGTGCGTATGCAGTCAAAGTTCTAGTAACCTATCCATAGAAGTTGAAAATACCCATCTGACCATGGTAACGCATCTGTTCATGCTAAATTCTCTTTACTACCACCTCCAGGACCACTTTCTTTGTAGAATCGAGCATATCTCGAGAACGGTGTGTCTGCAGTCAGAGTTCTAAAGACCTATACATAGAAGTTGAAAATACCCTTCTGACCATGGTAACGCATCTGTTCATGCTACCTTTTCTTTACTACCCCCTCCAGGAGCACATTCTTTGTAGAATCGAGCGTATCTCGAGAACGGTGCGTCTGCAGTCAGAGTTCTAAAGACCTATCTATAGAAGTTGAAAATACCCATCTGACCATGGCAACGCATCTGTTCATGCCACCTTTTCTTTACTACCCCCTCCAGGAGAACTTTCTTTGTAGAATCGAGCGTATCTCGATAACGGTGAGCCTGCAGTCAGAGTTCTAAAGACCTATCTATAGAAGTTGAAAATACCCATCTGACCATGGCAACGCATCTGTTCATGCCACCTTTTCTTTACTACCCCCCTCCAGGAGCACTTTCTTTGTAGAATCGAGCGTATCTCGATAACGGTGCACATGCAGTCAGAGTTCTAAAGACCTATCCATAGAAGTTGAAAATACCCATCTGACTATGGTAACGCATCTGTTCATGCCACCTTTCTTTATTACCCCCTCCAGAAGCACTTTCTTTGTATAATCGAGCATATCTCGAGAACGGTACCCATCTGACCATGCCAACGCATCTGAGCATGCCACCATTTCTTTACTACCCCTCCAGGAGCACTTTCTTTGTAGAATCGAGCATATCTCGAGACGGTGCGTCTGCAGTCAGAGTTCTAAGGACCTATCCATAGAAGTTGAAAATACCCTTCTGACCATGGTAACGCATCTCTTCATGCCACCTTTTCTTTACTACCCCCTCCAGGAGCACTTTCTTTGTAGAATCGAGCATATCTCGAGACAGTGCGTCTGCAGTCAGAGTTCTAAGGACCTGTCCATAGAAGTTGAAAACACCCTACTGACCATGGCAACGCATCTGTCCATGCCACCTTTTCTTTACAACCCCCTACAGGAGCACTTTCTTTGTAGAATCGAGCATATCTCGAGACGGTGCGTCTGCAGTCAGAGTTCTAAGGACCTATCCATAGAAGTTGAAAATACCCATTTCACCATGGCAACGCATCTGTTCATGCCACCTTTTCTTTACTACCCTCTCCAGGAGCACTTTCATCCCATCTGACCATGGCAACGCATCTGTTCATGCCACCTTTTCTTTCCTGCACCCTCCAGGAGCAATTTCTTTGTAGAATCGAGCATATCTCGAGAACGGTGCGTCTGCAGTCAGAGTTCTAAGGACCTATCCATAGAAGCTGAAAATACCCATCTGACCATGGTAACGCATCTTTTGATGCCACCTTTTCTTTACTACCCCCTCCAGGAGCACTTTCTTTGTAGAATCGTGCGTATATCGAGAACGGTACCCATCTGACCATGCCAACGCATCTGTGCATGCCACTATTTCTTTACTACCCCCTCCAGGAGCAACTTCTTTGTAGAACCGAGCATATCTCGAGACGGTGCGTCTGCAGTCAGAGTTCTAAGGACCTATCCATAGAAGTTGAAAATACCCATTTGACCATGGCAACGCACCTGTTCATGCCACATTTTCTTTACTACCACCTCTAGGAGCACTTTCTTTGTATAATCGAGCGTATCTCGAGAACGGTGTGTCTGCAGTCAGAGTTCTAAAGACCTATCCATAGAAGTTGAAAATACCCTTCTGACAATGGTACTGCATCTGTTCATGCCACCTTTCTTTACTACCCCCTTCAGAAGCACTTTCTTTGTAGAATCGAGCATATCTCGAGAACGGTGCATCTGCAGTCAGGGTTCTAAAGACCTATCCACATCTGTTCATGCCGCCTTTTCTTAAGTACCCCTTCCAGGAGCACACTCTTTGTAGAATAGAGAATATCTCGAAAACGGTGCGTCTGCAGTCAAAGTTCTAGTAACCTATCCATAGAAGTTGAAAATACCCTTCTGACAATGGTACTGCATCTGTTCATGCCACCTTTCTTTACTACCCCCTTCAGAAGCACTTTCTTTGTAGAATCGAGCATATCTCGAGAACGGTGCGTCTGCAGTCAGAGTTCTAAGGACCTATCCATAGAAGCTGAAAATACCCATCTGACCATGGTAACGCATCTTTTGATGCCACCTTTTCTTTACTACCCCCTCCAGGAGCACTTTCTTTGTAGAATCGTGCGTATATCGAGAACGGTACCCGTCTGACCATGCCAACGCATCTGAGCATGCCACCATTTCTTTACTACCCCTCCAGGAGCACTTTCTTTGTAGAATCGAGCATATCTCGAGACGGTGAGTCTGCAGTCAGAGTTCTAAGGACCTATCCATAGAAGTTGAAAATACCCTTCTGACCATGGTAACGCATCTCTTCATGCCATCTTTTCTTAACTACCCCCTCCAGGAGCACTTTCTTTGTAGAATCGAGCATATCTCGAGACGGTGCGTCTGCAGTCAGAGTTCTAAGGACCTATCCATAGAAGTTGAAAATACCCTTCTGACCATGGTAACGCATCTCTTCATGCCACCTTTTCTTTACTACCCCCTCCAGGAGCACTTTCTTTGTAGAATCGAGCATATCTCGAGACAGTGCGTCTGCAGTCAGAGTTCTAAGGACCTGTCCATAGAAGTTGAAAATACCCATCTGACCATGGTAACGCATCTTTTGATGCCACCTTTTCTTTACTACCCCCTCCAGGAGCACTTTCTTTGTAGAATCGTGCGTATATCGAGAACGGTACCCATCTGACCATGCCAACGCATCTGTGCATGCCACTATTTCTTTACTACCCCCTCCAGGAGCAACTTCTTTGTAGAACCGAGCATATCTCGAGACGGTGCGTCTGCAGTCAGAGTTCTAAGGACCTATCCATAGAAGTTGAAAATACCCATCTGACCATGGCAACGCACCTGTTCATGCCACCTTTTCTTTACTACCCCCTCTAGGAGCACTTTATTTGTAGAATCGAGCGTATCTCGAGAACGGTGCGTCCACAGTCAGAGTTCTAAAGACCTATCCATAGAAGTTGAAAATACCCATCTGACCATGGCAACGCATCTGTTCATGCCACCTTTTCTTTACTACCCACTCCAGGAACACTTTGTTTGTATAATCGAGCGTATCTCGAGAACGGTGTGTCTGCAGTCAGAGTTCTAAAGACCTATCCATAGAAGTTGAAAATACCCTTCTGACAATGGTACTGCATCTGTTCATGCCACCTTTCTTTACTACCCCCTTCAGAAGCACTTTCTTTGTAGAATCGAGCATATCTCGAGAACGGTGCATCTGCAGTCTGGGTTCTAAAGACCTATCCATAGAAGTTGAAAATACCCATCTGACCATGGTAACGCATCTGTTCATGCTACCTTTTCTTTACTTCACCTTCCAGGAGCACTTTCTTTGTAGAATCGAGCGTATCTCGAGAACGGTGCGTCTGCAGTCAGAGTTCTAAAGACCTATCTATAGAAGTTGAAAATACCCATCTGACCATGGCAACGCATCTGTTCATGCCACCTTTTCTTTACTACCCCCTCCAGGAGCACTTTCTTTGTAGAATCGAGCGTATCTCGAGAACGGTGCGTCTGCAGTCAGAGTTCTAAAGACCTATCCATAGAAGTCGAAAATACCCATCTGACCATGGTAACGCATCTGTTCATGCCACCTATCTTTATTACCCCCTCCAGAAGCACTTTCTTTGTATAATCGAGCATATCTCGAGAACGGTACCCATCTGACCATGCCAACGCATCTGAGCATGCCACCATTTCTTTACTACCCCTCCAGGAGCACTTTCTTTGTAGAATCGAGCATATCTCGAGACGGTGCGTCTGCAGTCAGAGTTCTAATCCATAGAAGTTGAAAATACCCATCTGACCATGGCAACGCATATGTTCATGCCACCTTTTCTTTCCTGCCCCCTCCAGGAGCAATTTCTTTGTAGACTCGAGCATATCTCGAGAACGGTGCGTCTGCAGTCAGAGTTCTAAGGACCTATCCATAGAAGTTGAAAATACCCATCTGACCATGGTAACGCATCTTTCCATGCCACCTTTTCTTTACTACCCCCTCCAGGAGCACTTTCTTTGTAGAATCGAGCGTATCTCGAGAACGGTACCCATCTGACCATACCAACGCATCTGTGCATGCCACCATTTCTTTACTACCACCTCCAGGAGCAACTTCTTTGTAGAATCGAGCATATCTCGAGACGGTGCGTCTGCAGTCAGAGTTCTAAGGACCTATCCATAGAAGATGAAAATACCCATTTCACCATGGCAACGCATCTGTTCATGCCACCTTTTCTTTACTACCCTCTCCAGGAGCACTTTGTTTGAAGAATCGAGCATATCTCGAGACGGTGCGTCTGCAGTCAGAGTTCTAAGGACCTATCCATAGAAGATGAAAATACCCATTTCACCATGGCAACGCATCTGTTCATGCCACCTTTTCTTTACTACCATCTCCAGGAGAACTTTGTTTGAAGAATCGAGCATATCTCGAGAACGGTGCATCTGCAGTCAGAGTTCTAAAGATCTATCCACATCTGTTCATGCCGCCTTTTCTTCAGTACCCCTTCCAGGAGCACTTTCTTTGTAGAATAGAGAATATCTCGAAAACGGTGCGTCTGCAGTCAAAGTTCTAGTAAGCTATCCATAGAAGTTGAAAATACCCATCTGACCATGGTAACGCATCTGTTCATGCTAAATTCTCTTTACTACCACCTCCAGGAGCACATTCTTTGTAGAATCGAGCGTATCTCGAGAACGGTGCGTCTGCAGTCAGAGTTCTAAAGACCTATCTATAAAAGTTGAAAATACCCATCTGACCATGGCAACGCATCTGTTCATGCCACACTTTCTTTACTACCCCCTCCAGGAGCACTCTCTTTGTAGAATTGAGCGTATCTTGAGAACGGTGCGCTTCAGTCAAAGTTCTAATGACCTATCCATAGAAGTTGAAAATACCCATCTGACCATGGCAACTCATCCGTTCATGCCACCTTTTCTTTACTCCAGGAGCACTTTCTTTGTAGTATCGATCATATCTCGAGAACGGTGCGTCTGCAGTTAGAGTTCTAAAGACCTATCCACACAAATTCAAAATACCCTTCTGACCATGACAACGCATCTGTTCATGCCACCTTTTCTTTACTAACCCCTCCAGGAGCACTTTCTTTGTAGAATCGAGCATATCTCGAGAACGGTGCATCTGCAGTCAGAGTTCTAAAGATCTATCCACATCTGTTCATGCCGCCTTTTCTTTAGTACCCCTTCCAGGAGCACCCTCTTTGTAGAATAGAGAATATCTCGAAAACGGTGCGTCTGCAGTCAAAGTTCTAGTAACCTATCCATAGAAGTTGAAAATACCCATCTGACCATGGCAACGCATCTGTTCATGCCAAATTTTCTTTACTACCCCCCTCCAGGAGCACTTTCTTTGTAGAATCGAGCGTATCTCGATAACGGTGCGCCTGCAGTCAGAGTTCTAAAGACCTATCCATAGAAGTTGAAAATACCCATCTGACCATGGTAACGCATCTGTTCATGCTACCTTTTCTTTACTACCCCCTCCAGGAGCACTTTCTTTGTAGAATCGAGCGTATCTCGAGAACGGTGCGTCTGCAGTCAGAGTTCTAAAGACCTATCCATAGAAGTCGAAAATACCCATCTGACCATGGTAACGCATCTGTTCATGCTACCTTTTCTTTACTACCCCCTCCAGGAGCACATTCTTTGTAGAATCGAGCGTATCTCGAGAACGGTGTGTCTGCAGTCAGAGTTCTAAAGACCTATCCATAGAAGTTGAAAATACCCACCTGACCATGGTAACGCATCCGTTCAAGCCACCTTTTCTTTGCTACCCCCTCCAGGAGCACTTTCTTTGTAGAATCGAGCGTATCTCGAGAACGGTGCGGCTGCAGTCAGAGTTCTAAAGACCTATCCATAGAAGTTGAAAATACCCATCTGACCATGGCAACGCATCTGTTCATGCCAACTTTTTGTGCGTCTGCAGTCAGAGTTCTAAAGACCTATCCATAGAAGTTGAAAATACCCATCTGACCATGGTAACGCATCTGTTCATGCTACATTTTCTTTACTTCCCCTTCCAGGAGCACTTTCTTTGTAGAATCGAGCGTATCTCGAGAACGGTGCGTCTGCAGTCAGAGTTCTAAAGACCTATCCATAGAAGTTGAAAATTCCCATCTGACCATGGTAACGCATCTGTTCATGCTATCTTCTCTTTACTACCACCTCTAGGACCACTTTCTTTGTAGAATCGAGCATATCTCGAGAACGGTGCACCTGCAGTCAGAGTTCTAAAGACCTATCCATGAAGTTGAAAATACCCATCTGACCATGGTAACGCATCTGTTCATGCTACCTTTTCTTTACTACCCCCTCCAGGAGCACTTTCTTTGTAGAATCGAGCGTATCTCGAGAACGGTGCATCTGCAGTCAGAGTTCTAAAGACCTATCCACAGAAGCTGAAAATACCCATCTGACCATGGCAACGCATCTGTTCATGCCACATTTTCTTTACTACCCCCTCCAGGAGCACTCTCTTTGTAGAATCGAGCGTATCTTGAGAACGGTGCGCTTCAGTCAAAGTTCTAATGACCTATCCATAGAAGTTGAAAATACCCATTTGACCATGGTAATGCATCTGTTCATGCCACCTTTTCTTTACTACACCCTCCATTAGCACTTTCTTTGTAGAAACGAGCGTATCTCGAGAACGGTGCGTCTGCAGTCAAGGTTCTAAAGACCTATGTAATAGAAGTTGAAAATACCCATCTGACCATGGTAACGCATCTGCTCATGCTACTTTTTCTTTATTACCTCCTCCAGGAGCACTTTCTTTGTAGAATCGAGCGTATCTCGAGAACGGTGCGTCTGCAGTCAGAGTTCTAAAGACCTATCCATAGAAGTCGAAAATACCCATCTGACCATGGTAACGCATCTGTTCATGCTACATTTTCTTTACTAAACCCCTCCAGGAAAACTTTCTTTGTAGAATCGAGCGTATCTCGAGAACGGTGTGTCTGCAGTCAGAGTTCTAAAGACCTATCCATAGAAGTTGAAAATACCCACCTGACCATGGTAACGCATCCGTTCAAGCCACCTTTTCTTTACTACCCCCTCCAGGAGCACATTCTTTGTAGAATCGAGCGTATCTCGAGAACGGTGTGTCTGCAGTCAGAGTTCTAAAGACCTATCCACTTTCTTTGTAGAATCGAGCGTATCTCGAGAACGGTGCGTCTGCAGTCAGAGTTCTAAAGACCTATCCATAGAAGTTGAAAATACCCATCTGACCATGGTAACGCATCTGTTCATGCTACCTTCTCTTTACTACCACCTCTAGGACCACTTTCTTTGTAGAATCGAGCATATCTCGAGAACGGTGCATCTGCAGTCAGAGTTCTAAAGACCTATCCACAGAAGCTGAAAATACCCATCTGACCATGGCAACGCATCTGTTCATGCCACATTTTCTTTACTACCCCCTCCAGGAGCACTCTCTTTGTAGAATCGAGCGTATCTTGAGAACGGTGCGCTTCAGTCAAAGTTCTAATGACCTATCCATAGAAGTTGAAAATACCCACCTGACCATGGTAACGCATCCGTTCAAGCCACCTTTTCTTTACTACCCCTCCAGGAGCACTTTCTTTGTAGAATTGAGCGTATCTCGAGAACGGTGCGTCTGCAGTCAAGGTTCTAAAGACCTATGTAATAGAAGTTGAAAATACCCATCTGACCATGGTAACGCATCTGCTCATGCTACCTTTTCTTTATTACCTCCTCCAGGAGCACTTTCTTTGTAGAATCGAGCGTATCTCGAGAACGGTGCGTCTGCAGTCAGAGTTCTAAAGACCTATCCATAGAAGTCGAAAATACCCATCTGACCATGGTAACGCATCTGTTCATGCTACATTTTCTTTACTAAACCCCTCCAGGACCACTTTCTTTGTAGAATCGAGCGTATCTCGGGAACGGTGTGTCTGCAGTCAGAGTTCTAAAGACCTATCCATAGAAGTTGAAAATACCCACCTGACCATGGTAACGCATCCGTTCAAGCCACCTTTTCTTTACTACCCCCTCCAGGAGCACATTCTTTGTAGAATCGAGCGTATCTCGAGAACGGTGTGTCTGCAGTCAGAGTTCTAAAGACCTATCCATAGAAGTTGAAAATACCCACCTGACCATGGTAACGCATCCGTTCAAGCCACCTTTTCTTTACTACCCCTCCAGGAGCACTTTCTTTGTAGAATTGAGCGTATCTCGAGAACGGTGCGTCTGCAGTCAGAGTTCTAAAGACCTATCCATAGAAGTTGAAAATACCCACCTGACCATGGTAACGCATCCGTTCAAGCCACCTTTTCTTTACTACCCCTCCAGGAGCACTTTCTTTGTAGAATTGAGCGTATCTCGAGAACGGTGTGTCTGCAGTCAGAGTTCTAAAGACCTATCCATAGAAGTTGAAAATACCCACCTGACCATGGTAACGCATCCGTTCAAGCCACCTTTTCTTTACTACCCCTCCAGGAGCACTTTCTTTGTAGAATTGAGCGTATCTCGAGAACGGTGTGTCTGCAGTCAGAGTTCTAAAGACCTATCCATAGAAGTTGAAAATACCCATCTGACCATGGTAACGCATCTGTTCATGCTACCTTTTCTTTACTACCCCCTCCAGGAGCACTTTCTTTGTAGAATCGAGCGTATCTCGAGAACGGTGCATCTGCAGTCAGAGTTCTAAAGACCTATCCACAGAAGCTGAAAATACCCATCTGACCATGGCAACGCATCTGTTCATGCCACATTTTCTTTACTACCCCCTCCAGGAGCACTCTCTTTGTAGAATCGAGCGTATCTTGAGAACGGTGCGCTTCAGTCAAAGTTCTAATGACCTATCCATAGAAGTTGAAAATACCCATTTGACCATGGTAATGCATCTGTTCATGCCACCTTTTCTTTACTACACCCTCCATTAGCACTTTCTTTGTAGAAACGAGCGTATCTCGAGAACGGTGCGTCTGCAGTCAAGGTTCTAAAGACCTATGTAATAGAAGTTGAAAATACCCATCTGACCATGGTAACGCATCTGCTCATGCTACTTTTTCTTTATTACCTCCTCCAGGAGCACTTTCTTTGTAGAATCGAGCGTATCTCGAGAACGGTGCGTCTGCAGTCAGAGTTCTAAAGACCTATCCATAGAAGTCGAAAATACCCATCTGACCATGGTAACGCATCTGTTCATGCTACATTTTCTTTGCTACCCCTCCAGGAAAACTTTCTTTGTAGAATCGAGCGTATGTCGAGAACGGTGTGTCTGCAGTCAGAGTCTAAAGACCTATCCATAGAAGTTGAAAATACCCACCTGACCATGGTAACGCATCCGTTCAAGCCACCTTTCTTTACTACCCCCCCCTCCAGGAGCACATTCTTTGTAGATCGAGCGTATCTCGAGAACGGTGAGTCTGCAGTCAGAGTTCTAAAGACCTATCCCTCCAGGAGCACTTTCTTTGTAGAATCGAGCGTATCTCGAGAACGGTGCGTCTGCAGTCAGAGTTCTAAAGACCTATCCATAGAAGTTGAAAATACCCATCTGACCATGGTAACGCATCTGTTCATGCTACCTTCTCTTTACTACCACCTCTAGGACCACTTTCTTTGTAGAATCGAGCATATCTCGAGAACGGTGCATCTGCAGTCAGAGTTCTAAAGACCTATCCACAGAAGCTGAAAATACCCATCTGACCATGGCCACGCATCTGTTCATGCCACATTTTCTTTACTACCCCCTCCAGGAGCACTCTCTTTGTAGAATCGAGCGTATCTTGAGAACGGTGCGCTTCAGTCAAAGTTCTAATGACCTATCCATAGAAGTTGAAAATACCCACCTGACCATGGTAACGCATCCGTTCAAGCCATCTTTTCTTTACTACCCTCCAGGAGCACTTTCTTGTAGAATTGAGCGTATCCTCGAGAACGGTGCGTCTGCAGTCAAGGTTCTAAAGACCTATGTAATAGGAAGTTGAAAATACCCATCTGACCATGGTAACGCATCTGCTCATGCTACCTTTTCTTTACCAGCTCCTCCAGGAGCACTTTCTTTGTAGAATCGAGCGTATCTCGAGAACGGTGCGTCTGCAGTCAGAGTTCTAAAGACCTATCCATAGAAGTTGAAAATACCCATCTGACCATGGTAACGCATCTGTTCATGCTACATTTTCTTTACTAAACCCCTCCAGGACCACTTTCTTTGTAGAATCGAGCGTATCTCGGGAACGGTGTGTCTGCAGTCAGAGTTCTAAAGACCTATCCATAGAAGTTGAAAATACCCACCTGACCATGGTAACGCATCCGTTCAAGCCACCTTTTCTTTACTACCCCTCCAGGAGCACATTCTTTGTAGAATCGAGCGTATCTCGAGAACGGTGTGTCTGCAGTCAGAGTTCTAAAGACCTATCCATAGAAGTTGAAAATACCACCTGACCATGGTAACGCATCCGTTCAAGCCACCTTTTCTTTACTACCCCTCCAGGAGCACTTTCTTTGTAGAATTGAGCGTATCTCGAGAACGGTGCGTCTGCAGTCAGAGTTCTAAAGACCTGTCCATAGAAGTTGAAAATACCCATCTGACCATGGTAACGCATATGTTCATGCTACCTTTTCTTTACTACCCCCCTCCAGGAGCACTTTCTTTGTAGAAACGAGCGTATCTCGAGAACGGTGCGTCTGCATCGGAGTTCTAAAGACCTATCCATAGAAGTTGAAAATACCCATCTGGCCATGGTAACGCACCTGTTAATACTACCTTTTCTTTACTACCCCCTCCAGGACCACTTTCTTTGTAGAATAGAGCGTATCTCGAGAACGGTGCGTCTGCATCAGAGTTCTAAAGACCTATCCATAGAAGTTGAAAATACCCATCTGACCACGGTAACGCATCTGTTCATGTCACCTTTTTTTTACTACCCCCTCCATGAGCACTTTCTTTGTAGAATCGAGCGTATCTCGAGAACGGTGTGTCTGTAGTCAGAGTTCTAAAGACCTATCCATAGAAGTTGAAAATATCCATCTGACCATGGCAACGCATCTGTTCATGTCACCTTTTCTTCACTACCCCCTCCAGGAGCACTTTCTTTGTAGAATCGAGCGTATCTCGAGAACGGTGCGTCTGTAGTCAGAGTTCTAAAGACCTATCCATAGATGTTGAAAATACCCATCTGACCATGGCAACGCATCTGTTCATGCCACCTTTTCTTTACTATCCCTTCCAGGAGCACTTTCTTTGTAGAATCGAGCGTATCTCGAGAACGGTGCGTCTGCAGTCAAAATTCTATACACCACTCCATAGATGTTGAAAATACCCATCTGACCATGGCAATGCATCTGTTCATGCCACCTTTTCCTAACTATCTCCTCCAGGAGCACTTTCTTTGTAGAATCGAGCGTATCTCGAGAACGGTGCGTCTTTAGTCAGAGTTCTAAAGACCTATCCATAGAAGTTGAAAATACCCATCTGACCATGGCAACGCATCTGTTCATGTCACCTTTTCTTTACTACCCCCTCCAGGAGCACTTTCTTTGTAGAATCGAGCGTATCTCGAGAACGGTGCGTCTGTAGTCAGAGTTCTAAAGACCTATCCATAGAAGTTGAAAATACCCATCTGACCATGGCAACGCATCTGTTCATGCCACCTTTTCTTTACTATCCCCTCCAGGAGCACTTTCTTTATAGAATCGAGCTTATCTCGAGAACGGTGAGTCTGCAGTCAGAGTTCTAAAGACCTATCCATAGAAGTTGAAAATACCCATCTGACCGTGGCAACGCATATGTTCATGCCACCTTTTCTTTACTACCCCCTCCAGGAGCACTTTCTTTGTAGAATCAAGCATACCTCGAGAATGGTGAGTCTGCAGTCAGAGTTCTAAAGACCCTGCCATAGAAGTTGAAAATACATATCTGACCATGGCAACGCATCTGTTCATGCCACCTTTTCTTTACTACCCCCTCCAGGAGCACTTTCTTTGTAGAATCGAGCGTATCTCGAGAACGGTGCGCCTGCTGTCAGAGTTCTAAAGACCTATCCATAGAAGTTGAAAATACCCATCTGACCATAGTAACGCATCTGTTCATGCCACCTTTTCTTTACTACCCCCTCCAAGAGCACTTTCTTTGTAGAATCGACCGTACCTCTAGAACGGTGCGCCTGCAGTCAGAGTTCTAAAGACCTATCCATAGAAATTGAAAATACCCATCTGACCATGGCAACGCATCTGTTCATGCCACCTTTTCTTTACTACCTCCTCCAGGAGCA
Organism: Eristalis pertinax; assembly: GCA_907269125.1. Lineage (NCBI taxonomy): Eukaryota > Metazoa > Arthropoda > Insecta > Diptera > Syrphidae > Eristalis > Eristalis pertinax. The sequence goes on along the minus strand of OU026145.1, from coordinate 104,281,384 downwards.
CTTTCTTTGTAGAATCGAGCGTATCTCGATAACGGTGCGCCTGCAGTCAGAGTTCTAAAGACCTATCCATAGAAGTTGAAAATTCAAATCTGACCATGGTAAGGCATCTGTTCATGCTACCTTTTCTTTACTACTCTCTCCAGGAGGACTTTCTTTGTAGAATCGAGCGTATCTCGAGAACGGTGCGTCTGCAGTCAGAGCTCTAAGGACCTATCCTTAGAAGTTGAAAATACCCACCTGACCATGGTAACGCATCTGTTCATGCTACCTTTTCTTTACTACCCCTCCAGGAGCACTATCTTTGTAGAATCGAGCATATCTCGAGAACGGTGCGTCTGCAGTCAGAGTTCTATCCATAGACGTTGAAAATACCCTTCTGAAGATGGTAACGCATATGTTCATGCCAACTTTTCTTTACTACCCCCCTCCAGGAGCACTCTCTTTATAGAATCGAGCGTATCTCGAGAACGGTGTGTCTGCAGTCAGAGTTCTAAGGACCTATCCATAGAAGTTGAAAATACCCATCTGACCATGGCAACGCATCTGTTCATGCCACCTTTTCTTTACTACCCCCTCCGGGAGCACTTTCTTTGTAGAATCGAGCGTATCTCGAGAAAGGTGCGTCTGCAGTCAGAGCTATAAAGACCTATACATAGAAGCTGAAAATACCCATTTGACCATAGTAACGCATCTGTTAATGCTACCTTTTCCTTACTACCCCCTCCAGGAGCATTTTCTTTGTAGAATCGAGAGTATCTCGAGAACGGTGCGTCTGCAGTCAGAGTTCTAAAGACCTATCCATAGAAGTTGAAAATACCCATCTGACCATGGTAACGCATCTGTTCATGCTACCTTTTCTTTACTACCCCCTCCAGGAGCACTTTCTTTATAGAATCGAGCGTATCTCGAGAACGGTGCGCCTGCTGTCAGAGTTCTAAAGACCTATCCATAGAAGTTGAAAATACCCATCTGACTATAGTAACGCATCTGTTCATGCCACCTTTTCTTTACTACCCCCTCCAGGAGCACTTTCTTTGTAGAATCGACCGTATCTCGAGAACGGTGCGCCTGCAGTCAGAGTTCTAAAGACCTATCCATAGAAATTGGAAATACCCATCTGACCATGGCAACGCATCTGTTCATGCCACCTTTTCTTTACAACCCCCTCCAGGAGCACTTTCTTTGTAGAATCGAGCATATCTAGAGAACGGTGCGTCTGCAGTCAGAGTTCTAAAGACCTATCCATAGAAGTTTAAAATACCCTTCTGACCATGCCAACGCATCTGTTCATGCCACCTTTTCTTTACTACCCCCTCCAGGAGCACTTTCTTTGTAGAATCGAGCGTATCTCGAGAACGGTGCGTCTGCAGTCAGAGTTCTAAGGACCTATCCATAGAAGTTGAAAATACAAATCTGACCATGGTAACGCATCGGTTCATGGTACCTTATCTTTACTAGCCTCTCCAGGAGCACTTTCTTTGTAGAATCGAGCGTATCTCAAGAACGGTGTGTCTGCAGTCAGAGTTCTAAAGACCCATTCATACAAGTTGAAAATACCCATCTGACCATGGCAACGCATCTGTTCATGCCACCTTTTTCTTACTACCCCACTCCAGGAGCACTTTCTTTGTAGAATCGAGCGTATCTCGAGAACGGTGCGCCTGCAGTCAGAGTTCTAAAGACCCATCCATAGAAATTGAAAATACCCATCTGACCATGGCAACGCATCTGCTCATGCCACCTTTTCTTTACTACACCCTCCGGGAGCACTTTCTTTGTAGAATCGAGCGTATCTCGAGAATGGTGCGTCTGCAGTCAGAGTTCTAAAGACCTATACATAGAAGCTGAAAATACCCATCTGACCACGGTAACGCATCTGTTCATGCTACCTTTTCTTTACTACCCCCTCCAGGAGCACTTTCTTTGTAGAATTGAGCGTATCTCGAGAACGGTGCGTCTGCAGTCGGAGTTCAAAAGACCTATCCATAGAAGTTGAAAATACCCATCTGACCATGGCAACGCATCTGTTCATGCCACCTTTTCTTTACTGACCCCTCCAAGAGCATATTCTTTGTAGAATCGAGCGTATTTCGAGAACGGTGCGTCTGCCGTCACAGTTCTAAAGACCTATCCATAGAAGTTGAAAATACCCATCTGACCTCGGTATCGCATCTGTTCATGCTACCTTTTCTTTACTACCCCCTCCAGGAGCACTTTCTTTGTAGAATCGAACGTAGCTCGAAAACGGTGCTTCTGCAGTCAGAGTTCTAAAGACCTATCCATAGAAATTGAAAATACAAATCTGACCATAGTAACGCATCTGTTCATGCCACCTTTTCTTTACTACCCCCTCCAGGAGCACTTTCTTTGTAGAATCGACCGTATCTCTAGAACGGTGCGCCTGCAGTCAGAGTTCTAAAGACCTATCCATAGAAGTTGAAAATTCAAATCTGACCATGGTAACGCATCTGTTCATGCTACCTTTTCTTTACTACTCTCTCCAGGAGGACTTTCTTTGTAGAATCGAGCGTATCTCGAGAACGGTGCGTCTGCAGTCAGAGTTCTAAAGACCTATCCATAGACGTTGAAAATACCCTTCCGAAGATGGTAACGCATATGTTCATGCCAACTTTTCTTTACTACCCCCCTCCAGGAGCACTCTCTTTATAGAATCGCGCGTATCTCGAGAACGGTGTGTCTGCAGTCAGAGTTCTAAGGACCTATCCATAGAAGTTGAAAATACCCATCTGACCATGGCAACGCATCTGTTCATGATACCTTTTCTTTACTACACCCTCCGGGAGCACTTTCTTTGTAGAATCGAGCGTATCTCGAGAACGGTGCGTCTGCAGTCAGAGTTCTAAAGACCTATCCATAGAAGTCGAAAATACCCATCTGACCATGGCAACGCATCTGCTCATGCCACCTTTTCTTTACTACACCCTCCGGGAGCACTTTCTTTGTAGAATCGAGCGTATCTCGAGAACGGTGCGTCTGCAGTCAGAGTTCTAAAGACCTATACATAGAAGCTGAAAATACCCATCTGACCACGGTAACGCATCTGTTCATGCTACCTTTTCTTTACTACCCCCTCCAGGAGCACTTTCTTTGTAGAATCGAGCCTATCTCGAGAACGGTGCGCCTGCAGTCAGAGTTCTAAAGACCTATCCATAGAAATTGAAAGTACGCATCTGACCATGGCAACGCATCTGTTCATGCCACCTTTTCTTTACTACCCCCTCCAGGAGCACTTTCTTTGTAGAATCGAGCGTATCTCGATAACGCTGCGCCTGCAGTCAGAGTTCTAAAGACCTATCCATAGATGTTGAAAATACCCATCTGACCATGGCAACGCATCTGTTCATGCCACCTTTTCTTTACTACCCCCTCCAGGAGCATTTCTTTGTGGAATAGAGCATATCTCGAGAACGGTGCGTCTGCAGTCAGTGTTCTAAAGACTAATACACAGAAGTTGAAAATACCCATCTGACCATGGCAACGCATCTGTTCATGCCACCTTTTCTTTACTAGCCCCTCCAGGAGCACTTTCTTTGTAGAATCGAGCGTATCTCGAGAACGGTGTATCTGCAGTCAGAGTTCCAAAGACCTATCCATAGAAGTTGAAAATACCCATCTGACCATGGCAACGCATCTGTTCATGCCACCTTTTCTTTACTACACCCTCCAGGAGCACTTTCTTTGTAGAGTCGAGTGTATCTCGAGAACGGTGCGTCTGCAGTCGGAGTTCAAAAGACCTATCCATAGAAGTTGAAAATACCCATCTGACCATGGCATCGCATCTGTTCATGCCACCTTTTCTTTACTACCCCTTCCAGGAGCACTTTCTTTGTAGAATCGAGCGTATCTCGAGAACGGTCCGTCTGCAGTCAGAGTTCTAAAGACCTATCCATAGAAATTGAAAATACCCATCTGACCATGGCAACGCATCTGATCATGCCACCTTTTCTTTACTACCCCCTCCAGGAGCATTTCTTTGTAGAATCGAGCGTTACTCGAGAACGGTGCGTCTGCAGTCAGTGTTCTAAAGACTAATACATAGAAGTTAAAAATACCCATCTGACCATGGCAACGCATCTGTTCATGCCACCTTTTCTTTACTACCCCTCCAGGAGCACTTTCTTTGTAGAATCGAGCATATCTCGATAACGGTGCGTCTGCAGTCAGGGTTCTAAAGACCTATCCATAGAAGTCGAAAATACCCATCTGACAATGGCAACGCATCTGTTCATGCCACATTTTCTTTACTACCCCCTCAGGAGCACTTTCTTTGTGGAATCGAGAGTATCTCGAGAACGGTGCGTCTGCAGTCAGAGTTCTAAAGACCTATCCATAGAAGTTGAAAATACCCATCTGACCATGGTAACGCATCTGTTCATGCTACCTTTTCTTTACTACCCCCTCCAGGAGGACATTCTTTGTAGAATCGAGCGTATCTCGAGAACGGTGTGTCTGCAGTAAGAGTTCCAAAGACCTATCCATAGAAGTTGAAAATACCCATCTGACCATGGCAACGCATCTGTTCATGCCACCTTTTCTTTACTACACCCTCCAGGAGCACTTTCTTTGTAGAATCGAGCGTATCTCGAGAACGGTGCGTCTGCAGTCAGAGTTCAAAATACCTATCCATAGAAGTTGAAAATACCCATCTGACCATGGTAACGCATCTGTTCATGCCACCTTTTCTTTACTACCCCCTCCAGGAGCACTTTCTTTGTAAAATCGAGCGTATCTCGAGAACGGTGCGCCAGCAGTCAGAGTTCTAAAGACCTATCCATAGAAGTTGAAAATACAAATCTGACCATGGTAACGCATCTGTTCATGCTACCTTTTCTTTACTACCCCCTCCAGGAGCACTTTCTTTGTAGAATCGAGCGTATCTCGAGAACGGTGCGTCTGCGGTCAGAGTTCTAAAGACCTATACATAGACGTTGAAAATACCCTTCTGAAGATGGTAACGCATATGTTCATGAAAACTTTTCTTTACTACCCCCTCCAGGAGCACTTTCTTTGTAGAATCGAGCGTATCTCGAGAACGGTTCGTCTGCAGTCAGAGTTCTAAGGACCTATCCTTAGAAGTTGAAAATACCCACCTGACCATGGTAACGCATCTGTTCATGCTACCTTTTCTTTACTACCCTCTCCAGGAGGACTTTCTGTGTAGAATCGAGCGTATCTCGAGAACGGTGCGTCTGCAGTCAGAGTTCTAAAGACCTATCCATAGAAGTTAAAAACACAAATCTGACCATGGTAACGCATCGGTTCATGCTACTTTATCTTTACTAGATACTCCAGGAGCACTTTTTTTGTAGAATCGAGCGTATCTCGAGAACGGTGCGCCTGCAGTCAGAGTTCTAAAGACCTATCCATAGAAATTGAAAATACAAATCTGACCATGGCAACGCATCTGTTCATGCCACCTTTTCTTTACTACCCCCTCAGGAGCACTTTCTTTGTGGAATCGAGAGTATCTCGAGAACGGTGCGTCTGCAGTCAGAGTTCTAAAGACCTATCCATAGAAGTTGAAAATACCCATCTGACCATGGTAACGCATCTGTTCATGCTACCTTTTCTTTACTACCCCCTCCAGGAGGACATTCTTTGTAGAATCGAGCGTATCTCGAGAACGGTGTGTCTGCAGTCAGACTTCCAAAGACTTATAAATAGAAGTTGAAAATACCCATCTGACCATGGCAACGCATCTTTTCATGCCACCTTTTCTTTACTACCCCCTCAGGAGCACTTTCTTTGTAGAATCGAGCGTATCTCGAGAACGGTGAGTCTGCAGTCAGAGTTCTAAGGACCTATCCTTAGAAGTTGAAAATACCCACCTGACCATGGTAACGCATCTGTTCATGCTACCTTTTCTTTACTACCCTCTCCAGGAGGACTTTCTGTGTAGAATCGAGCGTATCTCGAGAACGGTGCGCCTGCAGTCAGAGTTCTAAAGGCCTATCCATAGAAGTTGAAAATTCAAATCTGACCATGGTAACGCATCTGTTCATGCCACCTTTTCTTTACTACCCCCTCCAGGAGCACTTTCTTTGTAGAATCGAGCGTATCTCGATAACGGTGCGCCTGCAGTCAGAGTTCTAAAGACCTATCCATAGAAGTTGAAAATACAAATCTGACCATAGTAACGCATCTGTTCATGCTACCTTTTCTTTACTACCCCCTCCAGGAGCACTTTCTTTGTAGAATCGAGCGTATCTCGAGAACGGTGCGTCTGCAGTCAGAGTTCTAAAGACATATACATAGACTTTGAAAATACCCTTCTGAAGATGGTAACGCATATGTTCATGAAAACTTTTCTTTACTACCCCCTCCAGGAGCAATTTCTTTGTAGAATCGAGCGTATATCGAGAACGGTGTGTCTGCAGTGAGAGTTCTAAAGACCTATCCATAGAAGTTAAAAACACAAATCTGACCATGGTAACGCATCGGTTCATGCTACTTTATCTTTACTAGACACTCCAGGAGCACTTTTTTTGTAGAATCGAGCGTATCTCGAGAACGGTGCGCCTGCAGTCAGAGTTCTAAAGACCTATCCATAGAAATTGAAAATACAAATCTGACCATGGCAACGCATCTGTTCATGCCACCTTTTCTTTACTACCCCCTCAGGAGCACTTTCTTTGTGGAATCGAGAGTATCTCGAGGACGGTGCGTCTGCAGTCAGAGTTCTAAAGACCTATCCATAGAAGTTGAAAATACCCATCTGACCATGGTAACGCATCTGTTCATGCTACCTTTTCTTTACTACCCCCTCCAGGAGGACATTCTTTGTAGAATCGAGCGTATCTCGAGAACGGTGCGCCTGCAGTCAGAGTTCTAAAGACCTATCCATAGAAATTGAAAATACAAATCTGACCATGGCAACGCATCTGTTCATGCCACCTTTTCTTTACTACCCCCTCAGGAGCACTTTCTTTGTAGAATCGAGCGTATCTCGAGAACGGTGAGTCTGCAGTCAGAGTTCTAAGGACCTATCCTTAGAAGTTGAAAATACCCACCTGACCATGGTAACGCATCTGTTCATGCTACCTTTTCTTTACTACCCTCTCCAGGAGGACTTTCTGTGTAGAATCGAGCGTATCTCGAGAACGGTGCGTCTGCAGTCAGAGTTCTAAAGACCTATCCATAGAAATTGAAAATACAAATCTGACCATGGTAACGCATCTGTTCATGCCACCTTTTCTTTACTACCCCCTCCAGGAGCACTTTCTTTGTAGAATCGAGCGTATCTCGATAACGGTGCGCCTGCAGTCAGAGTTCTAAAGACCTATCCATAGAAGCTGAAAATACAAATCTGACCATAGTAACGCATCTGTTCATGCTACCTTTTCTTTACTACCCCCTCCAAGAGCACTTTCTTTGTAGAATCGAGCGTATCTCGAGAACGGTGCGTCTGCAGTCAGAGTTCTAAAGACCTATACATAGACGTTGAAAATACCCTTCTGAAGATGGTAACGCATATGTTCATGAAAACTTTTCTTTACTACCTCCTCCAGGAGCAATTTCTTTGTAGAATCGAGCGTATCTCGAGAACGGTGTGTCTGCAGTGAGAGATCTAAAGACCTATCCATAGAAGTTGAAAACACAAATCTGACCATGGCAACGCATCTGTTCATGCCACCTTTTCTTTACTACCCCCTCCGGGAGCACTTTCTTTGTAGAATCGAGCGTATCTCGAGAACGGTGCGCCTGCAGTCAGAGTTCTAAAGACCTATCCATAGAAATTGAAAATACAAATCTGACCATGGTAACGCATCTGTTCATGCCACCTTTTCTTTACTACCCCCTCCAGGAGCACTTTCTTTGTAGAATCGAGCGTATCTCGAGAACGGTGCATCTGCAGTCAGAGTTCTAAAGACCTATCCTTAGAAGTTGAAAACACAAATCTGACCATGGTAACGCATCTGTTCATGCCACCTTTTCTTTACTACCCCCTCCGGGAGCACTTTCTTTGTAGAATCGAGCGTATCTCGAGAACGGTGCGCCTGCAGTCAGAGTTCTAAAGACCTATCCATAGAAATTGAAAATACAAATCTGACCATGGTAACGCATCTGTTCATGCCACCTTTTCTTTACTACCCCCTCCAGGAGCACTTTCTTTGTAGAATCGAGCGTATCTCGAGAACGGTGCATCTGCAGTCAGAGTTCTAAAGACCTATCCTTAGAAGTTGAAAATACAAATCTGACCATGGTAACGCATCTGTTCATGCTACCTTATCTTTACTAGCCCCTCCAGGAGCACTTTCTTTATAGAATCGAGCGTATCTCGAGAACGGTGCGCCTGCAGTCAGAGTTCTAAAGACCTATCCATAGAAATTGAAAATACCCATCTGACCATAGTAACGCATCTGTTCAGGCTACCTTTTCTTTACTACCCCTCCAGAACACTTTCTTTGTAGAATCGAGCGAATCTCGAGCACGGTGCGTCAGCAGTCAGAGTTCTAAATACCTATCCTTAGAAGTTGAAAACACAAATCTGACCATGGTAACGCATCTGTTCATGCCACTTTTTCTTTACTACCCCCTCCAGGATCACTTTCTTTGTAGAATCGAGCGTATCTCGAGAACGGTGTGTCTGCAGTCAGAGTTCTAAGGACCTATCCATAGAATCTGAAAATACCCATCTGACCATGGCAACGCATCTGTTCATGCCACCTTTTCTTAACTACCCCCGCCAGGAGCACTTTCTTTGTAGAATCGAGCGTATCTCGAGAACGGTGCGCCTGCAGTCAGAGTTCTAAAGACTTATTCATAGAAGCTGAGAATACAAATCTGACCATGGTAACGCATCTGTTCGTGCTACCTTTTCTTTACTACCCCCTCCAGGAGCACTTTCATTGCAGAATCGAGCGTATCTCGAGGACGGTGTGTCTGCAGTCAGAGTTCTAAAGACCTATCCATAGAAGTTGAAAATACCCATCTGACCATGGCAACGCATCTGTTCATGCCACCTTTTCTTTACTACCCCCTCCAGGAGCACTTTCTTTGTAGAATCGAGCGTATCTCGAGAACGGTGCGCCTGCAGTCAGAGTTCTAAAGACCTATCCATAAAAGTTGAAAATACAAATCTGACCATGGTAACGCATCGGTTCGTGCTACCTTATCTTTATTAGCCCCTATATTAGCACTTTATTTGTAGAATCGAGCGTATCTCGAGAACGGTGTGTCTGTAGTCAGAGTTGTGAAGACCTAACCATAGAAGTTGAAAATACCCTTCTGACCATGGCAACGCATCTGTTCATGCCACCTTTTCTTTACTTCCCCCTCCGGGAGCACTTTCTTTGTAGAGTCGAGCGTATCTCGAGAACGGTGCGCCTGCAGTCAGAGTTCTAAAGACCTATCCATAGAAATTGAAAATACAAATCTGACCATGGTAACGCATCTGTTCATGCCACCTTTTCTTTACTACCCCCTCCAGGAGCACTTTCTGTGTAGAATCGAGCGTATCTCGAGAACGGTGCGTCTGCAGTCAGAGTTCTAAAGACATATCCATAGAAGTTGAAAATACCCATTTGACCATGGTAACGCACCTGTTCATGCCACCTTTTCTTGACAACCCCCTCCAGGAACACTTTCTTTGTAGAATCGAGCGAATCTCGAGCACGGTGCGTCAGCAGTCAGAGTTCTAAAGACCTGTCCTTAGAAGTTGAAAACACAAATCTGACCATGGTAACGCATCTGTTCATGCCACTTTTTTTTTACTACCCCCTCCAGGATCACTTTCTTTGTAGAATCGAGCGTATCTCGAGAACGGTGTGTCTGCAGTCAGAGTTCTAAAGACCTATCCATAGAAGTTGAAAATACAAATCTGACCATGGTAACGCATCTGTTCATGCCACCTTTTCTTTGCTACCCCCTCCAGGAACACTTTCTTTGTAGAATCGAGCGAATCTCGAGCACGGTGCGTCAGCAGTCAGAGTTCTAAAGACCTGTCCTTAGAAGTTGAAAACACAAATCTGACCATGGTAACGCATCTGTTCATGCCACCTTTTCTTTACTACCCCCTCCAGGAGCACTTTCTTTGTAGAATCGAGCGTATCTCGAGAACGGTGCGTCTGCAGTCAGAGTTCTAAAGACCTATCCATAGAAGTTGACAATACAAATCTGACCATGGTAACGCATCTGTTCATGCTACCTTATCTTTACTAGCCCCTCCAGGAGCACTTTCTTTATAGAATCGAGCGTATCTCTAGAACGGTGTGTCTGCAGTCAGAGTTCTAAAGACCTATCCATAGAATTTGAAAATACCCATCTGACCATGGCAACGCATCTGTTCATGCCACCTATTCTTTACTACCCCCTCCAGGAGCACTTTCTTTGTAGAATCGAGCGTATCTCGATAACGGTGTGTCTGCAGTCAGAGTTCTAAAGACCTATCCATAGAAGTTGAAAATACCCATCTGACCATGGCAACGCATCTGTTCATGCCACCTTTTCTTAACTACCCCCTCCAGGAGCACTTTCCTTGTAGAATCGAGCGTATCTCGAGAACGGTGCGCCTGCAGTCAGAGTTCTAAAGACCTATCCATAAAAGTTGAAAATACAAATCTGACCATGGTAACGCATCGGTTCGTGCTACCTTATCTTTACTAGCCCCTCCATCAGCACTTTATTTGTAGAATCAAGCGTATCTTGAGAACGGTGTGTCTGTAGTCAGAGTTGTGAAGACCTAACCATAGAAGTTGAAAATACCCTTCTGACCATGGCAACGCATCTGTTCATGGCACCTTTTCTTTACTACCCCCTCCGGGAGCACTTTCTTTGTAGAGTCGAGCGTATCTCGATAACGGTGCGCCTGCAGTCAGAGTTCTAAAGACCTATCCATAAAAGTTGAAAATACAAATCTGACCATGGTAACGCATCGGTTCGTGCTACCTTATCTTTACTAGCCCCTCCATCAGCACTTTATTTGTAGAATCGAGCGTATCTTGAGAACGGTGTGTCTGTAGTCAGAGTTGTGAAGACCTAACCATAGAAGTTGAAAATACCCTTCTGACCATGGTAACGCATCTGTTCATGCCACCTTTTCTTAACTACCCCCTCCAGAAGCACTTTCTTTGTAGAATCGAGCGTATATCGAGAACGGTGCGTCTGCAGTCAGAGTTCTAAGGACCTATCCATAGAATCTGAAAATACCCATCTGACCATGGCAACGGATCTGTTCATGCCACCTTTTCTTAACTACCCCCTCCAGGAGCACTTTCCTTGTAGAATCGAGCGTATCTCGAGAACGGTGCGCCTGCAGTCAGAGTTCTAAAGACCTATCCATAAAAGTTGAAAATACAAATCTGACCATGGTAACGCATCGGTTCGTGCTACCTTATCTTTACTAGCCCCTCCATCAGCACTTTATTTGTAGAATCGAGCGTATCTTGAGAACGGTGTGTCTGTAGTCAGAGTTGTGAAGACCTAACCATAGAAGTTGAAAATACCCTTCTGACCATGGCAACGCATCTGTTCATGGCACCTTTTCTTTACTACCCCCTCCGGGAGCACTTTCTTTGTAGAGTCGAGCGTATCTCGAGAACGGTGCGCCTGCAGTCAGAGTTCTAAAGACCTATCCATAGAAGTTTGAAAATACCCTTCTGACCATGGTAACGCATCTGTTCATGCCACCTTTTCTTTACTACCCCCTCCAGGAGCACTTTCTTTGTAGAATCGAGCGTATCTCGAGAACGGTGCGCCTGCAGTCAGAGTTCCAAAAACCTATCCATAGAAATTGAAAATACAAATCTGACCATGGTAACGCATCTGTTCATGCTACCTTTTCTTTACTACCCCCTCCAGGTGCACTTTCTTTGTAGAATCGAGCGTATCTCGAGAACGGTGCGCCTGCAGTCAGAGTTCCAAAAACCTATCCATAGAAATTGGAAATACAAATCTGACCATGGTAACGCATCTGTTCATGCTACCTTTTCTTTACTACCCCCTCCAGGTGCACTTTCTTTGTAGAATCGAGCGTATCTCGAGAACGGTGCGTCTGCAGTCAGAGTTCTAAGGACCTATCCATAGAATCTGAAAATACCCATCTGACCATGGCAACGCATCTGTTCATGCCACCTTTTCTTAACTACCCCCTCCAGGAGCACTTTCCTTGTAGAATCGAGCGTATCTCGAGAACGGTGCGCCTGCAGTCAGAGTTCTAAAGACCTATCCATAAAAGTTGAAAATACAAATCTGACCATGGTAACGCATCGGTTCGTGCTACCTTATCTTTACTAGCCCCTCCATCAGCACTTTATTTGTAGAATCAAGCGTATCTTGAGAACGGTGTGTCTGTAGTCAGAGTTGTGAAGACCTAACCATAGAAGTTGAAAATACCCTTCTGACCATGGCAACGCATCTGTTCATGGCACCTTTTCTTTACTACCCCCTCCGGGAGCACTTTCTTTGTAGAGTCGAGCGTATCTCGAGAACGGTGCGCCTGCAGTCAGAGTTCTAAAGACCTATCCATAGAAGTTTGAAAATACCCTTCTGACCATGGTAACGCATCTGTTCATGCCACCTTTTCTTTACTACCCCCTAAAGGAGCACTTTCTTTCTAGAATCGAGCGTATCTCTAGAACGGTGTGTCTGCAGTCAGAGTTCTAAAGACCTATCCATCGAATTTGAAAATACCCGTCTAACCATGGCAACGCATCTGTTCATGCTACCTTTTCTTTACTACCCCCTCCAGGAGCACTTTCTTTGTAGAATCGAGCGTATCTCGAGAACGGTGCGTCAGCAGTCAGAGTTCTGAAGACCTATCCTTAGAAGTTGAAAACACAAATCTGACCATGGTAACGCATCTGTTCATGCCACTTTTTCTTTACTACCCCCTCCAGAATCACTTTCTTTGTAGAATCGAGCGTATCTCGAGAACGGTGTGTCTGCAGTCAGAGTTCTAAGGACCTATCCATAGAATTTGAAAATACCCATCTGACCATGGTAACGCATCTGTTCATGCTACCTTTTCTTTACTACCCCTCCAGGAGCACTTTCTTTGTAGAATCGAGCGTATCTCGAGCACGGTGCGTCAGCAGTCAGAGTTCTGAAGACCTATCCTTAGAAGTTGAAAACACAAATCTGACCATGGTAACGCATCTGTTCATGCCACTTTTTCTTTACTACCCCCTCCATGAGCACTTTCTTTGTAGAATCGAGCGTATCTCGAGAACGGGTCGCCTGCAGTCAGAGTTCTAAAGACCTATCCATTAAATTTGAAAATACAAATCTGACCATGGTAACGCATCTGTTCATGCTATCTTATCTTTACTACCCCCTCCAGGAGCACTTTCTTTGTAGAATCGATTGTATCTCGAGAACGGTGCGTCTGCAGTCAGAGTTCTAAAGGCCTATCCATAGAAGTTTGAAAATACCCTTCTGACCATGGTAACGCATCTGTTCATGCCACCTTTTCTTTACTACCCCCTCCGGGAGCACTTTCTTTGTAGAGTCGAGCGTATCTCGAGAACGGTGCGCCTGCAGTCAGAGTTCTAAAGACCTATCCATAGAAATTGAAAATACAAATCTGACCATGGTAACGCATCTGTTCATGCCACCTTTTCTTTACTACCCCCTCCAGGAGCACTTTCTTTGTAGAATCGAGCGTATCTCGAGAACGGTGCGTCTGCAGTCAGAGTTCTAAAGACATATCCATAGAAGTTGAAAATACCCATTTGACCATGGTAACGCATCTGTTCATGCCACCTTTTCTTAACAACCCCCTCCAGGAGCACATTCTTTGTAGAATCGAGCGTATCTCGAGAACGGTGCGTCTGCAGTCAGAGTTCTAAAGACCTATCCATAGAAGCTGAAAATACAAATCTGACCATGGTAACGCATCTGTTCATGCCACATTTTCTTTACTACCCCCTCCAGGATCACTTTCTTTGTAGAATCGAGCGTATCTCGAGAACGGTGCGTCTGCAGTCAGAGTTCTAAAGACCTATCCATAGAAGTTAAAAATATAAATCTGACCATGGTAACGCATCTGTTCATGCCACCTTTTCTTTACTACCCCCTCCAGGAACACTTTCTTTGTAGAATCGAGCGAATCTCGAGCACGGTGCGTCAGCAGTCAGAGTTCTAAAGACCTGTCCTTAGAAGTTGAAAACACAAATCTGACCATGGTAACGCATCTGTTCATGCCACTTTTTCTTTACTACCCCCTCCAGGATCACTTTCTTTGTAGAATCGAGCGTATCTCGAGAACGGTGTGTCTGCAGTCAGAGTTCTAAGGACCTATCCATAGAATCTGAAAATACCCATCTGACCATGGCAACGCATCTGTTCATGATACCTTTTCTTAACTACCCCCGCCAGGAGCACTTTCTTTGTAGAATCGAGCGTATCTGGAGAACGGTGAGTCTGCAGTCGGAGTTCTAAAGACCTATCTATAGAAGTTGACAATACAAATCTGACCATGGTAACGCATCTGTTCATGCCACTTTTTCTTTACTACCCCCTCCAGGATCACTTTCTTTGTAGAATCGAGCGTATCTCGAGAACGGTGTGTCTGCACTCAGAGTTCTAAGGACCTATCCATAGAATCTGAAAATACCCATCTGACCATGGCAACGCATCTGTTCATGCCACCTTTTCTTTACTACCCAATCCAGGAACACTTTCTTTGTAGAATCGAGCGAATCTCGAGCACGGTGCGTCAGCAGTCAGAGTTCTAAAGACCTATCCATAGAAGTTGAAAATACCCATCTGACCATGGCAACGCATCTGTTCATGACACCTTTTCTTTACTACCCCCTCCAGAAGCACTTTCTTTGTAGAATCGAGCGTATCTCGAGAACGGTGCGCCTGCAGTCAGAGTTCCAAAAACCTATCCATAGAAATTGAAAATACAAACCTGACCATGGTAACGCATCTGTTAATGCCACCTTTTCTTTACTACCCTCTCCAGGAGCACTTTCTTTGTAGAATCGAGCGTATCTCTAGAACGGTGTGTCTGCAGTCAGAGTTCTAAAGACCTATCCATAGAATTTGAAAATACCCATCTGACCATGGCAACGCATCTGTTCATGCCACCTATTCTTTACTACCCCCTCCAGGAGCACTTTCTTTGTAGAATCGAGCGTATCTCGATAACGGTGTGTCTGCAGTCAGAGTTCTAAAGACCTATCCATAGAAGTTGAAAATATCCATCTGACCATGGCAACGCATCTGTTCATGCCACCTTTTCTTTACTACCCCCTCCAGGAGCACTTTCTTTCCTTAGAAGTTGAAAACACAAATCTGACCATGGTAACGCATCTGTTCATGCCACATTTTCTTTACTACCCCCTCCAGGAGCACTTTCCTTGTAGAATCGAGCGTATCTCGAGAACGGTGCGCCTGCAGTCAGAGTTCTAAAGACCTATCCATAAAAGTTGAAAATACAAATCTGACCATGGTAACGCATCGGTTCGTGCTACCTTATCTTTACTAGCCCCTCCATCAGCACTTTATTTGTAGAATCAAGCGTATCTTGAGAACGGTGTGTCTGTAGTCAGAGTTGTGAAGACCTAACCATAGAAGCTGAAAATACCCTTCTGACCATGGCAACGCATCTGTTCATGGCACCTTTTCTTTACTACCCCCTCCGGGAGCACTTTCTTTGTAGAGTCGAGCGTATCTCGAGAACGGTGCGCCTGCAGTCAGAGTTCTAAAGACCTATCCATAGAAGTTTGAAAATACCACCTTTTCTTTACTACCCCCTCCAGGAGCACTTTCTTTGTAGAATCGAGCGTATCTCGAGAACGGTGCGTCTGCAGTCAGAGTTCTAAAGACCTATCCATAGAAATTTAAAATACCCATCTGACCATGGTAACGCATCTGTTCATGCTACCTTTTCTTTACTACCCCCTCCAGGTGCACTTTCTTTGTAGAATCGAGCGTATCTCGAGAACGGTGCGTCTGCAGTCAGAGTTCTAAGGACCTATCCATAGAATCTGAAAATACCCATCTGACCATGGCAACGGATCTGTTCATGCCACCTTTTCTTAACTACCCCCTCCAGGCGCACTTTCCTTGTAGAATCGAGCGTATCTCGAGAACGGTGCGCCTGCAGTCAGAGTTCTAAAGACCTATCCATAAAAGTTGAAAATACAAATCTGACCATGGTAACGCATCGGTTCGTGCTACCTTATCTTTACTAGCCCCTCCATCAGCACTTTATTTGTAGAATCGAGCGTATCTCGATAACGGTGTGTCTGCAGTCAGAGTTCTAAAGACCTATCCATAGAAGTTGAAAATACCCATCTGACCATGGCAACGCATCTGTTCATGCCACCTTTTCTTTACAACCCCCTCCAGAAGCACTTTCTTTGTAGAATCGAGCGTATCTCGAGAACGGTGCGCCTGCAGTCAGAGTTCCAAAAACCTATCCATAGAAATTGAAAATACAAATCTGACCATGGTAACGCATCTGTTCATGCCACCTTTTCTTTACTACCCCCTCCAGGAGCACTTTCTTTGTAGAATCGAGCGTATCTCGAGAACGGTGCGTCTGCAGTCAGAGTTCCAAAAACCTATCCATAGAAATTGAAAATACAAATCTGACCATGGTAACGCATCTGTTCATGCTACCTTTTCTTTACTACCCCCTCCAGGTGCACTTTCTTTGTAGAATCGAGCGTATCTCGAGAACGGTGCGCCTGCAGTCAGAGTTCCAAAAACCTATCCATAGAAATTGAAAATACAAATCTGACCATGGTAACGCATCTGTTCATGCTACCTTTTCTTTACTACCCCCTCCAGGTGCACTTTCTTTGTAGAATCGAGCGTATCTCGAGAACGGTGCGTCTGCAGTCAGAGTTCTAAGGACCTATCCATAGAATCTGAAAATACCCATCTGACCATGGCAACGCATCTGCTCATGCCACCTTTTCTTAACTACCCCCTCCAGGAGCACTTTCCTTGTAGAATCGAGCGTATCTCGAGAACGGTGCGCCTGCAGTCAGAGTTCTAAAGACCTATCCATAAAAGTTGAAAATACAAATCTGACCATGGTAACGCATCGGTTCGTGCTACCTTATCTTTACTAGCCCCTCCATCAGCACTTTATTTGTAGAATCAAGCGTATCTTGAGAACGGTGTGTCTGTAGTCAGAGTTGTGAAGACCTAACCATAGAAGTTGAAAATACCCTTCTGACCATGGCAACGCATCAGTTCATGGCACCTTTTCTTGACAACCCCCTCCGGGGGCACTTTCTTTGTAGAATCGAGCGTATCTCGAGAACGGTGCATCTGCAGTCAGAGTTCTAAAGACATATCCATAGAAGTTGAAAATACCCATTTGACCATGGTAACGCATCTGTTCATGCCACATTTTCATTACTACCCCCTAGAGGATCACTTTCTTTGTGGAATCGGGCTTATCTCGAGAACGGTGCGTCTGCAGTCAGAGTTCTAAAGACCTATCCATCGAATTTGAAAATACCCGTCTGACCATGGCAACGCATCTGTTCACGCTACCTTTTCTTTACTACCCCCTCCAGGAGCACTTTCTTTGTAGAATCGAGCGTATCTCGAGAACGGTGCGTCTGCAGTCAGAGTTCTAAAGACATATCAATAGAAGTCCAAAATACCCATCTGACCATGGTAACGCATCTGTTCATGCCCCTTTTTCTGTACTACCCCCTCCAGAATCACTTTCTTTGTAGAATCGAGCGTATCTCGAGAACGGTGTGTCTGCAGTCAGAGTTCTAAGGACCTATCCATAGAATTTGAAAATACCCATCTGACCATGGCAACGCATCTGTTCATGCCACCTTTTCTTTACAACCCCCGCCCGGAGCACTTTCTTTGTAGAATCGAGCGTATCTCGAGAACGGTGCGTCAGCAGTCAGAGTTCTGAAGACCTATCCTTAGAAGTTGAAAACACAAATCTGACCGTGGTAACGCATCTGTTAATGCCACTTTTTCTTTACTACCCCCTCCAGGAGCACTTTCTTTGTAGAATCGAGCGTATCTCGAGAACGGGTCGCCTGCAGTCAGAGTTCTAAAGACCTATCCATTAAATTTGAAAATACAAATCTGACCATGGTAACGCATCTGTTCATGCTATCTTATCTTTACTAGCCCCTCCATTAGCACTTTCTTTGTAGAATCGAGCGTATCTCGAGAACGGTGTGTCTGTAGTCAGAGTTGTAAAGACCTATCCATAGAAGTTGAAAATACCCTTCTGACCATGGCAACGCATCTGTTCATGCCACCTTTTCTTTACTACCCCCTCCAGGAGCACTTTCTTTGTAGAATCGATTGTATCTCGAGAACGGTGCGTCTGCAGTCAGAGTTCTAAAGGCCTATCCATAGAAGTTGAAAATATCCATCTGACCATGGTAACGCATCTGTTCATGCCACGTTTTCTTTACTACCCCCTCCAGGAGCACTTTCTTTGCAGAATCGGGCGTATCTCGAGAACGGTGCGTCTGCAGTCAAAGTTCTAAAGACCTATCCATAGAAGTTGAAAATACAAATCTGACCATGGTAACGCAACTGTTCATGCTACCTTATCTTTACTAGCCCCTCCAGGAGCACTTCCTTTGTAGAATCGAGCTTATCTCGAGAACGGTGTGTCTGCAGTCAGAGTTCTTAGGACCTATCCATAGAATTTGAAAATACCCATCTGACCATGGCAACGCATCTGTTCATGCCACCTTTTCTTTACTACCCCCGCCAGGAGCATTTTCTTTGTAGAATCGAGCGTATCTCGAGAACGGTGCGCCTGCAGTCAGAGTTCTAAAGATCTATCCATAGAAGCTGAAAATACAAATCTGACCTTGGTAACGCATCTGTTCATGCTACCTTTTCTTTACTACCCCCTCCAGGAGCACTTTCTTTGCAGAATCGAGCGTATCTCGAGAACGGTGTGTCTGCAGTCAGAGTTCTAAAGACTTATCCATAGAAATTGAAAATACAAATATGACCATGGTAACGCATCTGTTCATGTTACCTTTTCTTTACTACCCTCTCCAGGAACATTTTCTGTGTAGAATCGAGCGTATCTCGAGAACGGTGTGTCTGCAGTCAGAGTTCTAAAGACCTATCCATCGAAGTTGGAAATACCCATCTGACCATGGTAACGCATCTGTTCATGCTACCTTATCTTCACTAGCTCCTCCAGGAGCACTTTCTTTGTAGAATCGAGCGTATCTTGAGAACGGTGCGCCTGCAGTCAGAGTTCTAAAGACCTATCCATAAAAATTGAAAATTCAAATCTGACCAAGGTAACGCATCTGTTCATGCCACCTTTTCTTTACTACCCCCTCCAGGAGCACTTTCTTTGTAGAATCGAGCGTAACTCGAGAACGGTGCGTCTGCAGTCAAAGTTCAAAATACCTATCCATAGAAGTTGAAAATACCCATCTGACCATGGCAACGCATCTGTTCATGCCACATTTTCTTTACTACCCCCTCCAGGATCACTTTCTTTGTAGAATCAGGCGTATCCCGAGAACGGTGCGTCTGCAGTCAGAGTTCTAAAGACCTATCCATAGAAGTTGAAAATACAAATCTGACCATGGTAACGCATCTGTTCATGCTACCTTATCTTTACTAGCCCCTCCAGGAGCACTTTCTTTGTAGAATCGAGCGTATCTCGAGAACGGTGTGTCTGCAGTCAGAATTGTAAGGACCTATCCATAGAAGTTGAAAATACCCATCTGACCATGGCAGCGCATCTGTTCATGCCAACTTTTCTTTACTATCCTCTCCAGGAGCACTTTCTTTATAGAATCGAGCGTATCTCGAGAACGATGCGCCTGCAGTCAGAGTTCTAGAGACCTATCCATAGAAGTTGAAAATACAAATCTGACCATGGTAACGCATCTGTTCATGCTACCTTTTCTTTACTACCCCGCCAGGAGCATTTTATTTGTAGAATCGAGCGTATCTCGAGAAACGGTGCGCCTGCAGTCAGAGTTCTAAAGATCTATCCATAGAAGTTGAAAATACCCATCTGACCATGGTAACGCATCTGTTCATGCTACATTTTCTTTACTACCCCCTCCAAGAGCACTTTCTTTGTAGAATCGAGCGTATCTCGAGAACTCTGCGTCTGCAGTCAGAGTTCTAAAGACCTATCCATAGAAGTTGAAAATACCCATCTGACAATGTTAACGCATCTGCTCATGCTACCTTTTCTTTACTACCCCCTCCAAGAGCACTTTCTTTGTAGAATCGAGCGTATCTCGAGAACTGTGCGTGTGCAGTCAGAGTTCTAAAGACCTATCCATAGAAGTTGAAAATACCCATCTGACCATGGTAACGCATCTGTTCATGCTACATTTTCTTTACTACCCCCTCCAAGAGCACTTTCTTTGTAGAATCGAGCGTATCTCGAGAACTCTGCGTCTGCAGTCAGAGTTCTAAAGACCTATCCATAGAAGTTGAAAATACCCATCTGACAATGTTAACGCATCTGCTCATGCTACCTTTTCTTTACTACCCCCTCCAAGAGCACTTTCTTTGTAGAATCGAGCGTATCTCGAGAACTGCGCGTGTGCAGTCAGAGTTCTAAAGACCTATCCATAGAAGTTGAAAATACAAATCTGACCATGGTAACGCATCTGTTCATGCTACCTTTTCTTTACTACCCCTCCAGGAGCATTTTATTTGTAGAATCGAGCGTATCTCGAGAAACGGTGCGCCTGCAGTCAGAGTTCTAAAGACCTATCCATAGAAGTTGAAAATACCCATCTGACCATGGTAACGCATCTGTTCATGCTACATTTGCTTTACTACCCCCTCCAAGAGCACTTTCTTTGTAGAATCGAGCGTATCTCGAGAACTCTGCGTCTGCAGTCAGAGTTCTAAAGACCTATCCATAGAAGTTGAAAATACCCATCTGACAATGTTAACGCATCTGCTCATGCTACCTTTTCTTTACTACCCCCTCCAAGAGCACTTTCTTTGTAGAATCGAGCGTATCTCGAGAACTGTGCGTGTGCAGTCAGAGTTCTAAAGACCTATCCATAGAAGTTGAAAATACCCACCTGACCATGGTAACTCATCTGTTCATGCCATCTTTTCTTTACTACCCCCTCCAGGAGGGTTTTTTTTGTAGAATCGAGCGTATCTCGAGAACGGTGCGTCTGCAGTCAGAGTTCTAAAGACCTATCCATAGAAATTGAAAATACAAATCTGACCATGGTAACGCATCTGCTCATGCTACCTTTTCTTTACTACCCCCTCCAAGAGCACTTTCTTTGTAGAATCGAGCGTATCTCGAGAACTGTGCGTGTGCAGTCAGAGTTCTAAAGACCTATCCATAGAAGTTGAAAATACCCACCTGACCATGGTAACTCATCTGTTCATGCCATCTTTTCTTTACTACCCCCTCCAGGAGGATTTTTTTTGTAGAATCGAGCGTATCTCGAGAACGGTGCGCCTGCAGTCAGAGTTCTAAAGACCTATCCATAGAAATTGAAAATACAAATCTGACCATGGTAACGTTCATGCTACCTTATCTTTACTAGCCCCTCCAGGAGCACATTCTATGTATATTCGAGTGTATCCCGAGAACGGTGCGTCTGCAGTCAGAGTTCTAAAGACCTATCCACAGAAGTTGAAAATACAAATCTGACCATGGTAACGCATCTGTTCATGCTACCTTTTCTTTACTACCCCTCCAGGAGCACTTTATTTGTAGAATCGAGCGTATCTCGAGAAACGGTGCGCCTGCAGTCAGAGTTATAAAGACCTATCCATAGAAGTTGAAAATACCCATCTGACCATAGTAACGCATCTGTTCATGCTACCTTTTCTTTACTACCCCCTCCAAGAGCACTTTCTTTGTAGAATCGAGCGTATCTCGAGAACTCTGCGTCTGCAGTCAGATTTCTTAAGACCTATCCATAGAAGTTGAAAATACCCATCTGACCATGGTAACGCATCTGCTCATGCTACCTTTTCTTTACTACCCCCTCCAAGAGCACTTTCTTTGTAGAATCGAGCGTATCTCAAGAACTGTGCGTCTGCAGTCAGAGTTCTAAAGACCTATCCATAGAAGTTGAAAATACCCATCTGACCATGGTAACGCATCTGTTCATGCTACCTTTTCTTAACTACCCCCTCCGAGAGCACTTTCTTTGTAGAATAGAGCATATCTCGAGAACGGTGCGTCTGTAGTCAGAGTTCTAAAGACCTATCCATAGAAGTTGAAAATACCCATCTGACCATGGTAACGCATCTGCTCATGCTACCTTTTCTTTACTACCCCCTCCAAGAGCACTTTCTTTGTAGAATCGAGCGTATCTCAAGAACTGTGCGTCTGCAGTCAGAGTTCTAAAGACCTATCCATAGAAGTTGAAAATACCCATCTGACCAAGGTAACGCATCTGTTCATGCTACCTTTTCTTAACTACCCCCTCCGAGAGCACTTTCTTTGTAGAATAGAGCATATCTCGAGAACGGTGCGTCTGTAGTCAGAGTTCTAAAGACCTATCCATAGAAGTTGAAAATACCCATCTGACCATGGTAACGCATCTGTTCATGCTACCTTTTCTTTACTACCCCCTCCAAGAGCACTTTCTTTGTAGAATCGAGCGTATCTCGAGAACTGTGCGTCGGCAGTCAGAGTTCTAAAGACCTATCCATAGAAGTTGAAAATACCCATCTGACCGTGGCAACGCATCTGTTCATGCCACCTTTTCTTTACTACCCCCTCCAGGAGCACTTTCTTTGTAGAATCGAGCGTATCTCGAGAACGGTGCGTCTGCAGTCAGAGTTCTAAAGACCTATCCATAGAAGTTGAAAATACCCACCTGACCATGGTAACTCATCTGTTCATTGCATCTTTTCTTTACTACCCCCTCCAGGAGGACTTTCTTTGTAGAATCGAGCGTATCTCGAGAACGGTGCGTCTGCAGTCATAGTTCTAAATACCTAGAAGTTGAAAATGCCCATCTGACCATGGTAACGCATCTGTTCGTGCTACCTTTTCTTTAATACCCCCTCCAGGAGCACTTTCTTTGTAGAATCGGGCGTATCTCGAGAACGGTGCGTCTGCAGTCAGAGTTCAAAATACCTATCCATAGAAGTTGAAAGTAGCCATCTGACCATGGCCACGCATCTGTTCATGCCACATTTTCTTTACTACCCCCTCCAGGATCACTTTCTTTGTAGAATCAGGCGTATCTCGAGAACGGTGCGTCTGCAGTCAGAGTTCTAAAGACCTATCCAAAGAAGTTGAAAATACAAATCTGACCATGGTAACGCATCGGTTCATGCTACCTTTTCTTAACTACCCCCTCCGAGAGCACTTTCTTTGTAGAATAGAGCATATCTCGAGAACGGTGCGTCTGTAGTCAGAGTTCTAAAGACCTATCCATAGAAGTTGAAAATACCCATCTGACCATGGTAACGCATCTGTTCATGCTACCTTTTCTTTACTACCCCCTCCGAGAGCACTTTCTTTGTAGAATAGAGCATATCTCGAGAACGGTGCGTCTGTAGTCAGAGTTCTAAAGACCTATCCATAGAAGTTGAAAGTACAAATCTGACCATGGCAACGCATCTGTTCACGCCACCTTTTCTTTACTACCCCCTCCAGGAGCACTTTCTTTGTAGAATCGAGCGTATCTCGAGAACAGTGCGTCTGCAGTCAGATTTCTAAGGACCTATCCATTGAAGTTGAAAATACCCATCTGACCATGGTAACGCATCTGTTCATTCTACCTTTTCTTTACTACCCCCTCCAGGAGCACTTTCTTTGTAGAATCGAGCGTATCTCGAGAACGGTGTGTCTGCAGTCAGAGTTCTAAAGACCTATCCATAGTAGTTGAAAATACCCATCTGACCATGGCAACGCATCTGTTCATGTCACCTTTTCTTTACTACCCCCTCCAGGAGCACTTTCTTTGTAGAATCGAGCGTATCTCGAGAACGGTGCGCCTGCAGTCAGAGTCCTAAAGACCTATCCATAGAAATTGAAAATACAAATCTGACCATGGTAACGCATCTGTTCATGCTACCTTATCTTTACTAGCCCCTCCAGGAGCACATTCTATGTATATTCGAGTGTATCCCGAGAACGGTGCGTCTGCAGTCAGAGTTCTAAAGACCTATCCATAGAAGTTGAAAATACAAATCTGACCATGGTAACGCATCTGTTCATGCTACCTTTTCTTTACTACCCCTCCAGGAGCACTTTATTTGTAGAATCGAGCGTATCTCGAGAAACGGTGCGCCTGCAGTCAGAGTTATAAAGACCTATCCATAGAAGTTGAAAATAGCCATCTGACCATAGTAACGCATCTGTTCATGCTACCTTTTCTTTACTACCCCCTCCAAGAGCACTTTCTTTGTAGAATCGAGCGTATCTCGAGAACTCTGCGTCTGCAGTCAGAGTTCTAAAGACCTATCCATAGAAGTTGAAAATACCCATCTGACCATGGTAACGCATCTGCTCATGCTACCTTTTCTTTACCACCCCCTCCAAGAGCACTTTCTTTGTAGAATCGAGCGTATCTCAAGAACTGTGCGTCTGCAGTCAGAGTTCTAAAGACCTATCCATAGAAGTTGAAAATACCCATCTGACCATGGTAACGCATCTGTTCATGCTACCTTTTCTTAACTACCCCCTCCGAGAGCACTTTCTTTGTAGAATAGAGCATATCTCGAGAACGGTGCGTCTGTAGTCAGAGTTCTAAAGACCTATCCATAGAAGTTGAAAATACCCATCTGACCATGGCAACGCATCTGTTCATGGCACCTTTTCTTGACTACCCCCTCCGGGAGCACTTTCTTTGTAGAATCGAGCGTATCTCAAGAACTGTGCGTCTGCAGTCAGAGTTCTAAAGACCTATCCATAGAAGTTGAAAATACCCATCTGACCAAGGTAACGCATCTGTTCATGCTACCTTTTCTTAACTACCCCCTCCGAGAGCACTTTCTTTGTAGAATAGAGCATATCTCGAGAACGGTGCGTCTGTAGTCAGAGTTCTAAAGACCTATCCATAGAAGTTGAAAATACCCATCTGACCATGGTAACGCATCTGTTCATGCTACCTTTTCTTTACTACCCCCTCCAAGAGCACTTTCTTTGTAGAATCGAGCGTATCTCGAGAACTGTGCGTCGGCAGTCAGAGTTCTAAAGACCTATCCATAGAAGTTGAAAATACCCATCTGACCGTGGCAACGCATCTGTTCATGCCACCTTTTCTTTACTACCCCCTCCAGGAGCACTTTCTTTGTAGAATCGAGCGTATCTCGAGAACGGTGCGTCTACAGTCAGAGTTCTAAAGACCTATCCATAGAAGTTGAAAATACCCACCTGACCATGGTAACTCATCTGTTCATTGCATCTTTTCTTTACTACCCCCTCCACTAGGACTTTCTTTGTACAATCGAGCGTATCTCGAGAACGGTGCGTCTGCAGTCAGAGTTCAAAATACCTATCCATAGAAGTTGAAAGTAGCCATCTGACCATGGTAACTCATCTGTTCATGCCATCTTTTCTTTACTACCCCCTCCAGGAGGATTTTTTTTGTAGAATCGAGCGTATCTCGAGAACGGTGCGTCTGCAGTCAGAGTTCTAAAGACCTATCCATAGAAGTTGAAAATACAAATCTGACCATGGTAACGCATCTGTTCATGCTACCTTTTCTTTACTACCCCTCCAGGAGCACTTTCTTTGTAGAATCGAGCGTATCTCGAGAACGGTGCGTCTGCAGTCAGAGATCTAAAGACCTATCCATAGAAGTTGAAAATACCCACCTGACCATGGTAACTCATCTGTTCATGCCATCTTTTCTTTACTACCCCCTCCAGGAGGATTTTTTTTGTAGAATCGAGCGTATCTCGAGAACGGTGCGTCTGCAGTCAGAGTTCTAAAGACCTATCCATAGAAGTTGAAAATACAAATCTGACCATGGTAACGCATCTGTTCATGCTACCTTTTCTTTACTACCCCTCCAGGAGCACTTTCTTTGTAGAATCGAGCGTATCTCGAGAACGGTGCGTCTGCAGTCAGAGTTCTAAAGACCTATTCACAGAACTTGAAAATACCCATCTGACCATGGCAACGCATCTGTTCATGTCACCTTTCCTTTACTACCCCCTCCAGGAGCACTTTCTTTGTAGAATCGATCGTATCTCGATAACGGTGTGTCTGCAGTAAGAGTTCTAAAGACCTATCCATAGAAGTTGAAAATACCCACCTGACCATGGTAACTCATCTGTTCATTGCATCTTTTCTTTACTACCCCCTCCACTAGGACTTTCTTTGTACAATCGAGCGTATCTCGAGAACGGTGCGTCTGCAGTCAGAGTTCAAAATACCTATCCATAGAAGTTGAAAGTAGCCATCTGACCATGGTAACTCATCTGTTCATGCCATCTTTTCTTTACTACCCCCTCCAGGAGGATTTTTTTTGTAGAATCGAGCGTATCTCGAGAACGGTGCGTCTGCAGTCAGAGTTCTAAAGACCTATCCATAGAAGTTGAAAATACAAATCTGACCATGGTAACGCATCTGTTCATGCTACCTTTTCTTTACTACCCCTCCAGGAGCACTTTCTTTGTAGAATCGAGCGTATCTCGAGAACGGTGCGTCTGCAGTCAGAGATCTAAAGACCTATCCATAGAAGTTGAAAATACCCACCTGACCATGGTAACTCATCTGTTCATGCCATCTTTTCTTTACTACCCCCTCCAGGAGGATTTTTTTTGTAGAATCGAGCGTATCTCGAGAACGGTGCGTCTGCAGTCAGAGTTCTAAAGACCTATCCATAGAAGTTGAAAATACAAATCTGACCATGGTAACGCATCTGTTCATGCTACCTTTTCTTTACTACCCCTCCAGGAGCACTTTCTTTGTAGAATCGAGCGTATCTCGAGAACGGTGCGTCTGCAGTCAGAGTTCTAAAGACCTATTCACAGAACTTGAAAATACCCATCTGACCATGGCAACGCATCTGTTCATGTCACCTTTCCTTTACTACCCCCTCCAGGAGCACTTTCTTTGTAGAATCGATCGTATCTCGATAACGGTGTGTCTGCAGTAAGAGTTCTAAAGACCTATCCATAGAAGTTGAAAATACCCATCTGACCATGGTAACGCATCTGTTCATGCTACCTTTTCTTTACTACCCCCTCCAGGAGCACTTTCTTTGTAGAATCGAGCGTATCTCGAGAACGGTGCGTCTGCAGTCAAAGTTCAAAACACCTATCCATAGAAGTTGAAAATACCCATCTGACCATGGCAACGCATCTGTTCATGCAACCTTTTCTTTACTACCCCCTCCAGGAGCACTTTCTTTGTAGAATCGAGCGTATCTCGAGAACTTTGCGTCTGCAGTCAGAGTTCAAAATACCTATCCATAGAAGTTGAAAGTAGCCATCTGACCATGGCCACGCATCTGTTCATGCCACATTTTCTTTACTACCCCCTCCAGGATCACTTTCTTTGTAGAATCAGGCGTATCTCGAGAACGGTGCGTCTGCAGTCAGAGTTCTAAAGACCTATCCATAGAAGTTGAAAATACAAATCTGACCATGGTAACGCATCGGTTCATGCTACCTTCTCTTTACTAGCCCCTCCATTAGCACTTTATTTGTAGAACCGAGCGTATCTCGAGAACGGTGCGCCTGCAGTCAGAGTTCTAAAGACCTATCCATAGAAGTTGAAAATACAAATCCGACCATGGTAACGCATCTGTTCATGCTACCTTTTCTTTACTACCCCTTCAGGAGCACTTTCTTTGTAGAATCGAGCGTATCTCGAGAACGGTGCGTCTGCAGTCAGAGTTCTAAAGACCTATCCAGAGAAATTGAAAATACAAATCTGACCATGGTAACGCATCTGTTCATGCTAGCTTTTCTTTACTACCCCCTCCAGGAGCACTTTCTTTGTAGAATCGAGCGTATCTCGAGAACGGTGTGTCTGCAGTCAGAATTCTAAGGACCTATCCATAGAAGTTGAAAATACCCATCTGACCATGGCAACGCATCTGTTCATGCCAACTTTTCTTTACTATCCCCTCCAGGAGCACTTTCTTTATAGAATCGAGCGTATCTCAAGAACGGTTCGTCTGCAGTCAGAGTTCTAAAGACCTATCCATAGAAGTTGAAAATACAAATCTGACCATGGCAACGCATCTGTTCATGCCACCTTTTCTTTACTACCCCCTCCAGGAGCACTTTCTTTGTAGAACCGAGCGTATCTCGAGAACGGTGCGCCTGCAGTCAGAGTTCTAAAGACCTATCCATAGAAGTTGAAAATACAAATCTGACCATGGTAACGCATCTGTTCATGCTACCTTTTCTTTACTACCCCTCCAGGAGCACTTTCTTTGTAGAATCGAGCGTATCTCGAGAACGGTGCGCCTGCAGTCAGAGTTCTAAAGACCTATCCATAGAAGTTGAAAATACCCTTCTGACAATGGTAACGCTGTTCATGCCAACTTTTCTTTACTATCCCCTCCAGGAGCACTTTCATGCCAACTTTTCTTTAATATCCCCTCCAGGAGCACTTTCTTTATAGAATCGAGCGTATCTCAAGAACGGTTCGTCTGCAGTCAGAGTTCTAAAGACCTATCCATAGAAGTTGAAAATACAAATCTGACCATGGCAATGCATCTGTTCATGCTACCTTTTCTTTACTACCCCTCCAGGAGCACTTTCTTTGTAGAATCGAGCGTATCTCGAGAACGGTGCGCCTGCAGTCAGAGTTCTAAAGACCTATCCATAGAAATTGAAAATACAAATCTGACCATGGTAACGCATCTGTTCATGCTACCTCTTCTTTACTACCCCCCCAGGAGAACTTTCTTTGTAGAATCGGGCGTATCTCGAGAACGGTGCGTCTGCAGTCAGAGTTCTAAAGACCTATCCATAGAAGTTGAAAATACCCTTCTGACAATGGTAACGCGTCTGTTCATGCCACCTTTTATTTACTACTCCCTCCAGTAGCACTTTCCTTGTAGAACCGAGCGTATCTCGAGAACGGTGCGCCTGCAGTCAGAGATCTAAAGACCTATCCATAGAAGTTGAAAATACAAATCTGACCATGGTAACGCATCTGTTCATGCTACCTTGTCTTTACTACCCCCTCCAAGAGCACTTTCTTTGTAGAATCGAGCGTATCTCGAGAACGGTGCGTCTGCAGTCAGAGTTCTAAAGACCTATCCATAGAAGTTGAAAATACCCATCTGACCATGGTAGCATCTGTTCATGCTACCTTTTCTTTACTACCCCCTCCAAGAACACTTTCTTTGTAGAATCGAGCGTATCTCGAGAACTGTGCGTGTGCAGTCAGAGTTCTAAAGACCTATCCATTGAAGTTGAAAATACCCATCTGACCATGGTAACGCATCTGTTCATGCTACCTTTTCTTTACTACCCCCTCCAAGAGCACTTTCTTTGTAGAATCGAGCGTATCTCGAGAACTGTGCGTCTGCATTCAGAGTTCTAAAGACCTATCCATAGAAGTTGAAAATACCCATCTGACCATGGCAACGTATCTGTTCATGCCACCTTTTCTTTACTACCCCCTCCGGGAGCACTTTCTTTGTAGAATCGAGCGTATCTCGAGAACGGTGCATCTGCAGTCAGAGTTCTAAAGACCTATCCATAGAAGTTGAAAATACCCACCTGACCATAGTAACTCATTTGTTCATGCCATCTTTTCTTTACTACCCCCTCCAGGAGGACTTTCTTTGTAGAATCGAGCGTATCTCGAGAGCGGTGCGTCTGCAGTCAGAGTTCTAAAGACCTAGAAGTTGAAAATACCCATCTGACCATGGTAACGCATCTGTTCGTGCTACCTTTTCTTTACTACCCCCTCCAGGAGCACTTTCTTTGTAGAATCGAGCGTATCTCGAGAACGGTGTGTCTGCAGCCAGAGTTCTAAAGACCTATCCATAGTAGTTGAAAATACCCATCTGATCATGGTAACGCATCTGTTCATGCCACCTTTTCTTTACTACCCCTTCCAGGAGCAGTTTCTTTGTAGAATTGAGCGTATCTCGAGAACGGTGCGTCTGCAGTCAGAGTTCTAAAGACCTATCCATAGAAGTTGAAAATACCCATCTGACCATGGTAACGCATCCGTTCATGCTACCTTTTCTTTACTACCCCCTCCGGGAGCACTTTCTTTGTAGAATCGAGCGTATCTCGAGAACGGTCCGTCTGTAGTCAGAGTTCTAAAGACCTATCCATAGAAGTTGAAAATACCCATCTGACCATGGCAACGCATCTGTTCATGCCACCTTTTCTGTACTACCCCCTCCAGGAGCACTTTCTTTATAGAATCGAGCATATCTCGAGAATGCTGTGTCTGCGGTCAGAGTTCTAAAGACCTATCCAGAGAAGTTTAAAATACCCATCTGACCATGGCAACGCATCTGTTCATGCCACCTTTTCTTTACTACCCCCTCCAGTAGCACTTTCTTTGTAGAATCGAGCGTATCTCGAGAACGGTGTGTCTGCAGTCAGAGTTCTAAAGACCTATCCATTGAAGTTGAAAATACCCATCTGACCATGACAACGCATCGGTGCATGCCACCTTTCTTTACTACCCAATCCAGGAGCACTTCTTTGTAGAATCGAGCGTATCTCGAGAATGGTGTGTCTGCAGTCAGAGTTCTAAAGACCTATCCATAGAAGTTGAAAATACCCATCTGACCATGGTAACGCATCTGTTCATGCTACCTTTTCTTTACTACTCCCTCCAGGAGCAGTTTCTTTGTAGAATCGAGCGTATCTCGAGAACGGTGCGTCTGCAGTCAAAGTTCTAAAGACCTATCCATAGAAGTTGAAAATACAAATCTGACCATGGCAACGCATATGTTCATGCCACCTTTTCTTCACTACACCCTCCAGGAGCACTTTCTTTGTAGAATCGAGCGTATCTCGAGAACGGTGTGTCTGCAGTCAGAGTTCTAAAGACCTATCCATAGAAGTTGAAAATACCCATCTGACCATGGTAACGCATCTGTTCATGCCACCTTTTCCTTACTAACCCCTCCAGGAGCACTTTCTTTGTAGAATCTAGCGTATCTCGAGAACGGTGTGTCTGCAGTCAGAGTTCTAAAGACCTATCCATAGAAGTTGAAAATACCCATCTGACCATGGTAACGCATCTGTTCATGCTACCTTTTCTTTACTATCCCCTCCAGGAGCACTTTCTTTATAGAATCGAGCGTATCTCAAGAACGGTTCGTCTGCAGTCAGAGTTCTAAAGACCTATCCATAGAAGTTGAAAATACAAATCTGACCATGGCAACGCATCTGTTCATGCCACCTTTTCTTTACTACCTCCTCCAGGAGCACTTTCTTTGTAGAACCGAGCGTATCTCGAGAACGGTGCGCCTGCAGTCAGAGTTCTAAAGACCTATCCATAGAAGTTGAAAATACAAATCTGACCATGGTAACGCATCTGTTCATGCTACCTTTTCTTTACTACCCCTCCAGGAGCACTTTCTTTGTAGAATCGAGCGTATCTCGAGAACGGTGCGCCTGCAGTCAGAGTTCTAAAGACCTATCCATAGAAATTGAAAATACAAAACTGACCATGGTAACGCATCTGTTCATGCTACCTCTTCTTTACTACCCCCCCAGGAGAACTTTCTTTGTAGAATCGGGCGTATCTCGAGAACGGTGCGTCTGCAGTCAGAGTTCTAAAGACCTATCCATAGAAGTTGAAAATACCCATCTGACCATGGTAACTCATCTGTTCATGCCACCTTTTCTTTACTACCTCCTCCAGGAGCACTTTCTTTGTAGAACCGAGCGTATCTCGAGAACGGTGCGCCTGCAGTCAGAGTTCTAAAGACCTATCCATAGAAGTTGAAAATACAAATCTGACCATGGTAACGCATCTGCTCATGCTACCTTTTCTTTACTACCCCCTCCAAGAGCATTTTCTTTGTAGAATCGAGCGTATCTCGAGAACTGTGCGTCTGCAGTCAGAGTTCTAAAGACCTATCCATAGAAGTTGAAAATACCCATCTGACCATAGCAACGTATCTGTTCATGCCACCTTTTCTTTACTACCCCCTCCGGGAGCACTTTCTTTGTAGAATCGAGCGTATCTCGAGAACGGTGCATCTGCAGTCAGAGTTCTAAAGACCTATCCATAGAAGTTGAAAATACCCACCTGACCAGGGTAACTCATTGGTTCATGCCATCTTTTCTTTACTACCCCCTCCAGGAGGACTTTCTTTGTAGAATCGAGCGTATCTCGAGAACGGTGTGTCTGCAGTCAGAGTTCTAAAGACCTATCCATAGTAGTTGAAAATACCCATCTGATCATGGTAACGCATCTGTTCATGCCACCTTTTCTTTACTACCCCTTCCAGGAGCAGTTTCTTTGTAGAATTGAGCGTATCTCGAGAACGGTGCGTCTGCAGTCAGAGTTCTAAAGACCTATCCATAGAAGTTGAAAATACCCATCTGACCATGGTAACGCATCTGTTCATGCTACCTTTTCTTTACTACCCCCTCCGGGAGCACTTTCTTTGTAGAATCGAGCGTATCTCGAGAACGGTGCGTCTGTAGTCAGAGTTCTAAAGACCTATCCAGAGAAGTTTAAAATACCCATCTGACCATGGCAACGCATCTGTTCATGCCACCTTTTCTTTACTACCCCCTCCAGTAGCACTTTCTTTGTAGAATCGAGCGTATCTCGAGAACGGTGTGTCTGCAGTCAGAGTTCTAAAGACCTATCCATTGAAGTTGAAAATACCCATCTGACCATGGCAACGCATCGGTGCATGCCACCTTTCTTTACTACCCCCTCCAGGAGCACTTCTTTGTAGAATCGAGCGTATCTCGAGAATGGTGTGTCTGCAGTCAGAGTTCTAAAGACCTATCCATAAAAGTTGAAAATACCCATCTGACCATGGTAACGCATCTGTTCATGCCACCTTTTCCTTACTAACCCCTCCAGGAGCACTTTCTTTGTAGAATCTAGCGTATCTCGAGAACGGTGTGTCTGCAGTCAGAGTTCTAAAGACCTATCCATAGAAGTTGAAAATACAAATCTGACCATGGCAACGCATCTGTTCATGCTACCTTTTCTGTACTACCCCCTCCAGGAGCACTTTCTTTATAGAATCGAGCACATCTCGAGAATGCTGTGTCTGCGGTCAGAGTTCTAAAGACCTATCCAGAGAAGTTTAAAATACCCATCTGACCATGGCAACGCATCTGTTCATGCCACCTTTTCTGTACTACCCCCTCCAGGAGCACTTTCTTTATAGAATCGAGCACATCTCGAGAATGCTGTGTCTGCGGTCAGAGTTCTAAAGACCTATCCATAGAAGTTTAAAATACCCATCTGACCATGGCAACGCATCTGTTCATGCCACCTTTTCCTTACTAACCCCTCCAGGAGCACTTTCTTTGTAGAATCTAGCGTATCTCGAGAACGGTGTGTCTGCAGTCAGAGTTCTAAAGACCTATCCATAGAAGTTGAAAATACAAATCTGACCATGGCAACGCATCTGTTCATGCTACCTTTTCTGTACTACCCCCTCCAGGAGCACTTTCTTTATAGAATCGAGCACATCTCGAGAATGCTGTGTCTGCGGTCAGAGTTCTAAAGACCTATCCAGAGAAGTTTAAAATACCCATCTGACCATGGCAACGCATCTGTTCATGCCACCTTTTCTTTACTACTCCCTCCAGGAGCAGTTTCTTTGTAGAATCGAGCGTATCTCGAGAACGGTGCGTCTGCAGTCAAAGTTCTAAAGACCTATCCATAGAAGTTGAAACTACAAATCTGACCATGGCAACGCATATGTTCATGCCACCTTTTCTTCACTACACCCTCCAGGAGCACTTTCTTTGTAGAATCGAGCGTATCTCGAGAACGGTGTGTCTGCAGTCAGAGTTCTAAAGACCTATCCATAGAAGTTGAAAATACCCATCTGACCATGGTAACGCATCTGTTCATGCCACCTTTTCCTTACTAACCCCTCCAGGAGCACTTTCTTTGTAGAATCTAGCGTATCTCGAGAACGGTGTGTCTGCAGTCAGAGTTCTAAAGACCTATCCATAGAAGTTGAAAATACAAATCTGACCATGGCAACGCATCTGTTCATGCTACCTTTTCTGTACTACCCCCTCCAGGAGCACTTTCTTTATAGAATCGAGCACATCTCGAGAATGCTGTGTCTGCGGTCAGAGTTCTAAAGACCTATCCAGAGAAGTTTAAAATACCCATCTGACCATGGCAACGCATCTGTTCATGCCACCTTTTCTTTACTACCCCCTCCAGGAGCACTTTCTTTGTAGAATCGAGCGTGTCTCGAGAACGGTGAGTATGCAGTCAGAGTTCTAAAGACCTATCCATAGAAGTTGAAGATACCCATCTGACCATGGTAACGCATCTCTTCATGCCACCTTTTCTCTACTACCCCCTCCAGGAGCACTTTCTTTGTAGAATCGAGCGTGTCTCGAGAACGGTGAGTATGCAGTCAGAGTTCTAAAGACCTATCC
Organism: Eristalis pertinax; assembly: GCA_907269125.1. Taxonomy (NCBI): domain Eukaryota; kingdom Metazoa; phylum Arthropoda; class Insecta; order Diptera; family Syrphidae; genus Eristalis; species Eristalis pertinax. The sequence continues at coordinate 104,246,932 of OU026145.1, read as the reverse complement.
ATAGAAGTTGAAGATACCCATCTGACCATGGTAACGCATCTGTTCATGCTACCTTTTCTTTACTAGCCCCTCCAGGAGCACTTTCTTTGTAGAATCGAGCGTATCTCGAGAACGGTGCGCCTGCAGTCAGAGTTCTAAAGACCTATCCATAGAAGTTGAAAATACAAATCTGACCATGGTAACGCATCTGTTCATGCTACCTTTTCTTTACTAGCCCCTCCAGGAGCACTTTCTTTGTAGAATCGAGCGTATCTCGAGAACGGTGTGTCTGCAGTCAGAGTTCTAAAGACCTATCCATAGAAGTTGAAAATACCCATCTGACCATGGCAACACATCTGTTCATGCCACCTTTTCTTTACTATTCCCTCCAGGAGCACTTTCTTTGTAGAATCGAGCGTATCTCGAGAACGGTGTGTCTGCAGTCAGAGTTCTAAAGACCTATCCATAGAAGTTGAAAATACAAATCTGACCATGGCAACGCATCTGTTCATGCTACATTTTCTTTACTACCCCCTAAAGGAGCACTTTCTTTGTAGAATCAAGCGTATCTCGAGAACGGTGTGTCTGCAGTCAGAGTTCTAAAGACCTATCCATAGAAGTTGAAAATACCCATCTGACCATGGCAACGCATCTGTTCATGCCACCTTTTCTTTACTATTCCCTCCAGGAGCACTTTCTTTGTAGAATCGAGCGTATCTTGAGAGCGGTGTGTCTGCAGTCAGAGTTCTAAAGACCTATCCATAGAAATTGAAAATACAAATCTGACCATAGCAACGCATCTGTTCATGCCACCTTTTCTGTACTACCCCCTAAAGGAGCACTTTCTTTATAGAATCGAGCATATCTCGAGAATGCTGTGTCTGCGGTCAGAGTTCTAAAGACCTATCCAGAGAAGTTTAAAATACCCATCTGACCATGGCAACGCATCTGTTCATGCCACCTTTTCTTTACTACCCCCTAAAGGAGCACTTTCTTTGTAGAATCGAGCGTATCTCGAGAACGGTGCGTCTGCAGTCAGAGTTCTAAAGACCTATCCATAGAAGTTGAAAATACCCATCTGACCATGGCAACGCATCGGTGCATGCCACCTTTCTTTACTACCCCCTCCAGGAGCACTTCTTTGTAGAATCGAGCGTATCTCGAGAATGGTGTGTCTGCAGTCAGAGTTCTAAAGACCTATCCATAGAAGTTGAAAATACAAATCTGACCATGGCAACGCATCTGTTCATGCTACCTTTTCTTTACTACCCCCTCCAGGAGCACTTTCTTTGTAGAATCGAGCGTATCTCGAGAACGGTGCGTCTGCAGTCAGAGTTCTAAAGACCTATCCATAGAAATTGGAAATACCCATCTGACCATGGCAACGCATCGGTGCATGCCACCTTTCTTTACTACCCCCTCCAGGAGCACTTCTTTGTAGAATCGAGCGTATCTCGAGGATGGTGTGTCTGCAGTCAGAGTTCTAAAGACCTATCCATAGAAGTTGAAAATACAAATCTGACCATGGCAACGCATCTGTTCATGTCACCTTTTCTTTACTACACCCTCCAGGGGCACTTTCTTCGTAGAATCGAGCGTATCTCGAGAACGGTGTGTCTGCAGTCAGAGTTCTAAAGACCTATCCATAGAAGTTGAAAATACCCATCTGACCATGGCAACGCATCTGTTCATGCCACCTTTTCTTTACTACCCCCTCCAGGAGCACTTCTTTGTAGAATCGAGCGTATCTCGAGAATGGTGTGTCTGCAGTCAGAGTTCTAAAGACCTATCCATAGAAGTTGAAAATACCCATCTGACCATGGTAACGCATCTGTTCATGCTACCTTTTCTTTACTGCCCCCTCCAGGAGCACTTTCTTTGTAGAATAGAGCTTATCTCGAGAACGATGCGTCTGCAGTCAGAGTTCTAAAGACCTATGCATAGAAGTTGAAAATACCCATCTGACCATGGCAACGCATCTGTTCATGTCACCTTTTCTTTACTACCCCCTCCAGGGGCACTTTCTTCGTAGAATCGAGCGTATCTCGAGAACGGTGTGTCTGCAGTCAGAGTTCTAAAGACCTATACAAAAAAGTTGAAAATACCCATCTGACCATGGCAACGGATCTGTTCATGCTACCTTTTCTTTACTACCCCCTCCAGGAGCACTTTCTTTGTAGAATCGAGCGTATCTCGAGAACGGTGCGTCTGCAGTCAGAGTTCTAAAGACCTATCCATAGAAATTGGAAATACCCATCTGACCATGGCAACGCATCGGTGCATGCCACCTTTCTTTACTACCCCCTCCAGGAGCACTTCTTTGTAGAATCGAGCGTGTCTCGAGAACGGTGAGTATGCAGTCAGAGTTCTAAAGACCTATCTATAGAAGTTGAAGATACCCATCTGACCATGGTAACGCATCTGCTCATGCTACCTTTTCTTTACTAGCCCCTAAAGGAGCACTTTCTTTGTAGAATCGAGCGTATCTCGAGAACGGTGTGTCTGCAGTCAGAGTTGTAAAGACCTATCCATAGAAGTTGAAAATACAAATCTCACCATGGCAACGCATCTGTTCATGCTACCTTTTCTGTACTACCCCCTCCAGGAGCACTTTCTTTATAGAATCGAGCACATCTCGAGAATGCTGTGTCTGCGGTCAGAGTTCTAAAGACCTATCCAGAGAAGTTTAAAATACCCATCTGACCATGGCAACGCATCTGTTCATGCCACCTTTTCTTTACTACCCCCTCCAGGAGCACTTTCTTTGTAGAATCGAGCGTGTCTCGAGAACGGTGAGTATGCAGTCAGAGTTCTAAAGACCTATCCATAGAAGTTGAAGATACCCATCTGACCATGGTAACGCATCTCTTCATGCCACCTTTTCTCTACTACCCCCTCCAGGAGCACTTTCTTTGTAGAATCGAGCGTGTCTCGAGAACGGTGAGTATGCAGTCAGAGTTCTAAAGACCTATCCATAGAAGTTGAAGATACCCATCTGACCATGGTAACGCATCTGTTCATGCTACCTTTTCTTTACTAGCCCCTCCAGGAGCACTTTCTTTGTAGAATCGAGCGTATCTCGAGAACGGTGCGCCTGCAGTCAGAGTTCTAAAGACCTATCCATAGAAGTTGAAAATACAAATCTGACCATGGTAACGCATCTGTTCATGCTACCTTTTCTTTACTAGCCCCTCCAGGAGCACTTTCTTTGTAGAATCGAGCGTATCTCGAGAACGGTGTGTCTGCAGTCAGAGTTCTAAAGACCTATCCATAGAAGTTGAAAATACCCATCTGACCATGGCAACACATCTGTTCATGCCACCTTTTCTTTACTATTCCCTCCAGGAGCACTTTCTTTGTAGAATCGAGCGTATCTCGAGAACGGTGTGTCTGCAGTCAGAGTTCTAAAGACCTATCCATAGAAGTTGAAAATACAAATCTGACCATGGCAACGCATCTGTTCATGCTACATTTTCTTTACTACCCCCTAAAGGAGCACTTTCTTTGTAGAATCAAGCGTATCTCGAGAACGGTGTGTCTGCAGTCAGAGTTCTAAAGACCTATCCATAGAAGTTGAAAATACCCATCTGACCATGGCAACGCATCTGTTCATGCCACCTTTTCTTTACTATTCCCTCCAGGAGCACTTTCTTTGTAGAATCGAGCGTATCTTGAGAGCGGTGTGTCTGCAGTCAGAGTTCTAAAGACCTATCCATAGAAATTGAAAATACAAATCTGACCATAGCAACGCATCTGTTCATGCCACCTTTTCTGTACTACCCCCTAAAGGAGCACTTTCTTTATAGAATCGAGCATATCTCGAGAATGCTGTGTCTGCGGTCAGAGTTCTAAAGACCTATCCATAGAAGTTTAAAATACCCATCTGACCATGGCAACGCATCTGTTCATGCCACCTTTTCTTTACTACCCCCTAAAGGAGCACTTTCTTTGTAGAATCGAGCGTATCTCGAGAACGGTGCGTCTGCAGTCAGAGTTCTAAAGACCTATCCATAGAAGTTGAAAATACCCATCTGACCATGGCAACGCATCGGTGCATGCCACCTTTCTTTACTACCCCCTCCAGGAGCACTTCTTTGTAGAATCGAGCGTATCTCGAGAATGGTGTGTCTGCAGTCAGAGTTCTAAAGACCTATCCATAGAAGTTGAAAATACAAATCTGACCATGGCAACGCATCTGTTCATGCTACCTTTTCTTTACTACCCCCTCCAGGAGCACTTTCTTTGTAGAATCGAGCGTATCTCGAGAACGGTGCGTCTGCAGTCAGAGTTCTAAAGACCTATCCATAGAAATTGGAAATACCCATCTGACCATGGCAACGCATCGGTGCATGCCACCTTTCTTTACTACCCCCTCCAGGAGCACTTCTTTGTAGAATCGAGCGTATCTCGAGGATGGTGTGTCTGCAGTCAGAGTTCTAAAGACCTATCCATAGAAGTTGAAAATACAAATCTGACCATGGCAACGCATCTGTTCATGTCACCTTTTCTTTACTACACCCTCCAGGGGCACTTTCTTCGTAGAATCGAGCGTATCTCGAGAACGGTGTGTCTGCAGTCAGAGTTCTAAAGACCTATCCATAGAAGTTGAAAATACCCATCTGACCATGGCAACGCATCTGTTCATGCCACCTTTTCTTTACTACCCCCTCCAGGAGCACTTCTTTGTAGAATCGAGCGTATCTCGAGAATGGTGTGTCTGCAGTCAGAGTTCTAAAGACCTATCCATAGAATTTGAAAATACCCATCTGACCATGGTAACGCATCTGTTCATGCTACCTTTTCTTTACTGCCCCCTCCAGGAGCACTTTCTTTGTAGAATAGAGCTTATCTCGAGAACGATGCGTCTGCAGTCAGAGTTCTAAAGACCTATCCATAGAAGTTGAAAATACCCATCTGACCATGGCAACGCATCTGTTCATGTCACCTTTTCTTTACTACCCCCTCCAGGGGCACTTTCTTCGTAGAATCGAGCGTATCTCGAGAACGGTGTGTCTGCAGTCAGAGTTCTAAAGACCTATACAAAAAAGTTGAAAATACCCATCTGACCATGGCAACGGATCTGTTCATGCTACCTTTTCTTTACTACCCCCTCCAGGAGCACTTTCTTTGTAGAATCGAGCGTATCTCGAGAACGGTGTGCCTGCAGTCAGAGTTCTAAAGACCTATCCATAGAAGTTGAAAATACCCATCTGACCATGGTAACGCATCGGTGCATGCCACCTTTCTTTACTACCCCCTCCAGGAGCACTTCTTTGTAGAATCGAGCGTGTCTCGAGAACGGTGAGTATGCAGTCAGAGTTCTAAAGACCTATCTATAGAAGTTGAAGATACCCATCTGACCATGGTAACGCATCTGCTCATGCTACCTTTTCTTTACTAGCCCCTAAAGGAGCACTTTCTTTGTAGAATCGAGCGTATCTCGAGAACGGTGTGTCTGCAGTCAGAGTTCTAAAGACCTATCCATAGAAGTTGAAAATACCCATCTGACCATGGCAACGCATCTGTTCATGCCACCTTTTCTTTACTACCCCCTCCAGGAGCACTTCTTTGTAGAATCGAGCGTATCTCGAGAATGGTGTGTCTGCAGTCAGAGTTCTAAAGACCTATCCATAGAAGTTGAAAATACCCATCTGACCATGGTAACGCATCTGTTCATGCTACCTTTTCTTTACTGCCCCCTCCAGGAGCACTTTCTTTGTAGAATAGAGCTTATCTCGAGAACGATGCGTCTGCAGTCAGAGTTCTAAAGACCTATCCATAGAAGTTGAAAATACCCATCTGACCATGGCAACGCATCTGTTCATGTCACCTTTTCTTTACTACCCCCTCCAGGGGCACTTTCTTCGTAGAATCGAGCGTATCTCGAGAACGGTGTGTCTGCAGTCAGAGTTCTAAAGACCTATACAAAAAAGTTGAAAATACCCATCTGACCATGGCAACGGATCTGTTCATGCCACCTTTTCTTTACTACCCCCTCCAGGAGCACTTTCTTTGTATAATCGAGCGTATCTTGAGAGCGGTGTGTCTGCAGTCAGAGTTTTAAAGACCTATCCATAGAAATTGAAAATACAAATCTGACCATGGCAACGCATCTGTTCATGCCACCTTTTCTGTACTACCCCCTCCAGGAGCACTTTCTTTATAGAATCGAGCGTATCTCGAGAACGGTGCGTCTGCAGTCAGAGTTCTAAAGACCTATCCATAGAAATTGAAAATACCCACCTGACCATGGTAAAGCATCTGTTCATCTGTACCTTTTCTTTACTACCCCCTCCAGGAGCACTTTCTTTGTAGAATCGAGCTTATCTCGAGAACGGTGCGTCTGCAGTCAGAGTTCTAAAGACCTATCCATAAAAGCTTAAAATACCCATCTGACCATGGCAACGCTTCTGTTCATGCCACCTTTTCTTTACTACCACCTCCAGGAGCACTTTCTTTGTAGAATCGAGCGTATCTCGAGAACGGTGCGTCTGCAGTCAGAGTTCTAAAGACCTATCCATAGAAATTGAAAATACCCACCTGACCATGGTAAAGCATCTGTTCATGCTACCTTTTCTTTACTACCCCTTCCAGGAGCACTTTCTTTGTAGAATCGAGCTTATCTCGAGAACGGGGCGTCTGCAGTCAGAGTTCTAAAGAGCTATCCATAGAAGTTGAAAATACAAATCTGACCATGGCAACGCATCTGTTCACGCTACCTTTTCTTTACTACCCCATCCAGGAGCACTTTCTTTGTAGAATCGAGCGTGTCTCGAGAACGGTGAGTATGCAGTCAGAGTTCTAAAGACCTATCCATAAAAGTTGAAGATACCCATCTGACCATGGTAACGCATCTGTTCATGCTACCTTTTCTTTACTAGCCCCTCCAGGAGCACTTTCTTTGTAGAATCGAGCGTATCTCGAGAACGGTGTGTCTGCATTCAGAGTTCTAAAGACCTATCCATAGAAGTTGAAAATACCCATCTGACCATGGCAACGCATCTGTTCGTGCCACCTTTTCTTTACTACCCCCTCCAGGAGCACTTTCTTTGTAGAATCGAGCGTATCTCGAGAACGGTGTGTCTGCAGTCAGAGTTCTAAAGACCTATCCATAGAAGTTGAAAATACCCATCTGACCATGGCAACGCATCTGTTCATGCCACCTTTTCTTTACTACCCCCTCCAGGAGCACTTCTTTGTAGAATCGAGCGTATCTCCAGAATGGTGTGTCTGCAGTCAGAGGTCTAAAGACCTATCCATAGAAGTTGAAAATACCCATCTGACCATGGTAACGCATCCGTTCATGCTACCTTTTCTTTACTACCATCTCCAGGAGCACTTTCTTTGTAGAATCGAGCGTATCTCGAGAACGGTGTGTCTGCAGTCAGAGTTCTAAAGACCTATCCATAGAAGTTGGAAATACCCATCTGACCATGGCAACGCATCTGTTCATGCCACCTTTTCTTTACTACCCCCGCCAGGAGCACTTCTTTGTAGAATCGAGCGTATCTCGAGAATGGTGTGTCTGCAGTCAGAGTTCTAAAGACCTATCCATAGAAGTTGAAAATACCCATCTGACGATGGTAACGCATCTGTTCATGCTACCTTTTCTTTACTACCCCCTCCAGGAGCACTTTCTTTGTAGAATAGAGCTTATCTCGAGAACGATGCGTCTGCAGTCAGAGTTCTAAAGACCTATCCATAGAAGTTGAAAATACAAATCTGACCATGGCAACGCATCTGTTCATGCCACCTTTTCTTTACTACCCCCTCCAGGAGCACTTTCTTTGTAGAATCGAGCGTATCTCGATAACGGTGTGTCTGCAGTCAGAGTTCTAAAGACCTATCCATAGAAGTTGAAAATACCCATCTGACCATGGCAACGCATCTGTTCATGCCACCTTTTCTTTACTACCCCCTCCAGGAGCACTTCTTTGTAGAATCGAGCGTATCTCGAGCATGGTGTGTCTGCAGTCAGAGTTCTAAAGACCTATCCATAGAAGTTGAAAATACCCATCTGACGATGGTAACGCATCTGTTCATGCTACCTTTTCTTTACTACCCCCTCCAGGAGCACTTTCTTTGTAGAATAGAGCTTATCTCGAGAACGATGCGTCTGCAGTCAGAGTTCTAAAGACCTATCCATAGAAGTTGAAAATACAAATCTGACCATGGCAACGCATCTGTTCATGCCACCTTTTCTTTACTACCCAATCCAGGAGCACTTTCTTTGTAGAATCGAGCGTATCTCGATAACGGTGTGTCTGCATTCAGAGTTCTAAAGACCTATCCATAAGAGTTGAAAATACCCATCTGACCATGGTAACGCATCTGTTCATGCCACCATTTCTGTACTACTCCTCCAGGAGCACTTTCTTTGTAGAATCGAGCGTATCTCGAGAACGGTGTGTCTGCAGTCAGAGTTTTAAAGACCTATCCATAGAAGTTGAAAATACCCATCTGACCATGGTAACGCATCTGTTCATGCTACCTTTTCTTTACTACCCCTCCAGGAGCACTTTCTTTGTAGAATCCAGCGTATCTCGAGAACAGTGCGTCTGCAACCAGAGATCTAAAGAACTATCCACAGAAGTTGAAAATATCCATCTGACCATGGCAACGCATCTGTACATGCCACCTTTTCCTTACTACCCCCTCCAGCAGCACTTTCTTTGTAGAATCGAGCGTATCTCGAGAACGGTGTGTCTGCAGTCAGAGTTCTACAGACCTATCCACAGAAGTTGAAAATACCCTTCTGACCATGGTAACGCATCTGTTCATGCCACCGTTTCTTTACTACCCCCTCGAGGAGCACTTTCTTTGTAGAATCGAGCGTATCTCGAGAACGGTGCGTCTGCAGTAAGAGTTCTAAAGACCTATCCATAGAAGTTGAAAATACCCATCTGACCATGGCAACGCATCTGTTCATGCCACCTTTTCTTTACTACCCCCTCCAGGAGCACTTTCTTTGTAGAATAGAGCTTATCTCGAGAACGATGCGTCTGCAGTCAGAGTTCTAAAGACCTATCCATAGAAGTTGAAAATGCAAATCTGACCATGTCAACGCATCTGTTCATGCCACCTTTTCTTTACTACCCCCTCCAGGAGCACTTTCTTTGTAGAATCGAGCGTATCTCGAGAACGGTGTGCCTGCAGTCAGAGTTCTAAAGACCTATCCATAGAAGTTGAAAATACCCATCTGACCATGGTAACGCATCTGTTCATGCCACCTTTTCTTTACTACCCCCTCCAGGAGGACTTTCTTTGTAGAATCGAGCGTATCTCGAGAACGGTGTGTCTGCAGTAAGAGTTCTAAAGACCTATCCATAGAAGTTGAAAATAGCCATCTGACCATGGCAACGCATCTGTTCATGCCACCTTTTCTTTACTAGCCCCTCCAGGAGCACTTTCTTTGTAGAATAGAGCTTATCTCGAGAACGATGCGTCTGCAGTCAGAGTTCTAAAGACCTATCCATAGAAGTTGAAAATACAAATCTGACCGTGGCAACGCATCTGTTCATGCCACCTTTTCTTTACTACCCCCTCCAGGAGCACTTTCTTTGTAGAATCGAGCGTATCTCGAGAACGGTGTGTCTGCAGTCAGAGTTTTAAAGACCTATCCATAGAAATTGAAAATACAAATCTAACCATGGTAACGCATCTGTTCATGCTACCATTTCTTTACTTCCCCCTAAAGGAGCACTTTCTTTGTAGAATCGAGCTTATCTCGAGAACGGTGCGTCTGCAGTCAGAGTGCTAAAGACCTATCCATAGAAGTTGAAAATACCCATCTGACCATGGCAACGCATCTGTTCATGCCACCTTTTCTTTACTACCCCCTCCAGGAGCACTTTTTTGTAGAATCGAGCGTATCTCGATAACGGTGTGTCTGCAGTCAGAGTTCTAAAGACCTAACCATAGAAGTTGAAAATACCCATCTGACCATGGTAACGCATCTCTTCATGCTACCTTTTCTTTACTACCCCCTCCAGGAGCACTTTCTTTGTAGAATAGAGCTTATCTCGAGAACGATGCGTCTGCAGTCAGAGTTCTAAAGACCTATCCATAGAAGTTGAAAATACAAATCTGACCATGGCAACGCATCTGTTCATGCCACCTTTTCTTTACTACCCCCTCCAGGAGCACTTTCTTTGTAGAATCGAGCGTATCTCGAGAGCGGTGTGTCTGCAGTCAGAGTTCTAAAGACCTATCCATAGAAGTTGAAAATACCCACCTGACCATGGTAACGCATCTCATGCTACCTTTTCTTTACTACCCCCTCCAGGAGCACTTTCTTTGTAGAATCGAGCGTATCTCGAGAACTGTGCGTCTGCAGTCAGAGTTCTACAGACCTATCCATAGAAGTTGAAAATACCTTTCTGACCATGGTAACGCATCTGTTCATGCCACCTTTTCTTTACTACACCTCTCCAGGAGCACTTTCATTGTAGAATCGAGCGTATCCCGCGAACGGTGCGTCGACAGTCAGAGTTGTAAAGACCTATCCATAGAAGTTGAAAATACCCATCTGACCATGGTAACGCATCTGCCTTTACTATCCTATCCATAGAAGTTGAAAATACCCATCTGACCATGGTAACGCATCTGTTCATGGCACCTTCTCTTTACCTCCCCCCTCCAGGAGCACTTTCTTTGTAGAATCGAGCATATCTCGAGAACAGTGCCTCTGCAGCCAGAGTTCTAAAGACCTATCCACAGAAGTTGAAAATATCCATCTGACCATGGCAACGCATCTGTTCATGCCACCTTTTCTTTACTACCCTCTCCAGGAGCACTTTCTTTGTAGAATCGAGCGTATCTCAAGAACGGTGTGTCTGCAGTCAGAGTTCTAAAGACCTATCCACTGAAGTTGAAAATACCCATCTGACCATGGCAACGCATCTGTTCATGCCACATTTTCTTTCCTCCCCCCTCCAGGAGCACTCTCTTTGTAGAATCGAGCGTATCTCGTGAACGTTGCGTCTGCAGTCAGAGTTCTAAAGACCTATCCATAGAAGTTGAAAATACCCATCTGACCATGGTAACGCATCTGTTCATGCCACCTTTTCTTTACTACCCCCTATAGGAGTACTTTCTTTGTAGAATCGAGCGTATCTCGAGAACGGTGCGTCTGCAGTCAGAGTTCTAAAGACCAATCCATAGAAGTTGAAAATACCCATCTGACCATGGTAACGCATCTGTTCATGGCACCTTTTCTTTCCTCCCCCCTCCAGGAACACTTTCTTTGTAGAATCGGGCATATCTAGAGAACGATGCGTCTGCAGTCAGAGTTCTAAAGACCTATCCACTGAAGTTGAAAATACCCATCTGACCATGGCAACGCATCTGTTCATGCCACATTTTCTTTCCTCCCCCCTCCAGGAGCACTCTCTTTGTAGAATCGAGCGTATCTCGTGAACGTTGCGTCTGCAGTCAGAGTTCTAAAGACCTATCCATAGAAGTTGAAAATACCCATCTGACCATGGTAACGCATCTGTTCATGCCACCTTTTCTTTACTACCCCCTATAGGAGCACTTTCTTTGTAGAATCAAGCGTATCTCAAGAACGGTGTGTCTGCAGTCAGAGTTCTAAAGACCTATCCACAGAAGTTGAAAATACCCATCTGACCACGTCGTTTCTTTACTACCCCCTGAAGTAGCACTTTCTTTGTAGAATCGAGCATATCTCGAGAACGGTGCGTCTGCAGTCAGAGTTCCAAAGACCTCTCCATAGAAGTTGAAAATACCCATCTGACCATGGCAACGCATCTGCTCATTCCACCTATGAAGACCGTTAATGAGTTGTGCACGCAGCCGGATTAGATATGTGAGTTCACTTTTTTTTCCTATTTTTCACGAACAAAAACTTAAATCGCCTTTTTCTCGAAACCACGTTTTTCCAACTGAGTGCCACTCTTATTTAGTAACTATTGCACTTATCAACGTGAACCAAACTTAAAATGGCCGTCTATGGGTGGTACTACAATCAAAAATATTCATTGTTATTTAAAAAAGTTAAAACAATTAAAAGTCAAAAAAAAGGGTAAAAGACCCTCCATTTAGCTTTTTTTTTGGCGAAAATGTGTCATTGTCACCGACCATAGCCAATGTGATACAGAATAAGAAGCCATTTTGATTTTAGCTTTCAGATGATTCGTTGTTGAGTTATCATGTCACCCACCAACAAAAGGGATGTGTTTCAGCAGCGATTTTAGGAGCTATTAATAAATAAAATTAGTTTGAAAGAAACACGTTTCTTTGGAGGAACCTGGCCTTTAAAAGCTGAACAACAACAAAGCCGCAGGCTCAGATGGTTTACCATCGGCGCTCTTCAAGGCCAGGGGCGATGTTCTACTAGGGAGCATGTACCAGATCATCTTGATTTGGAATTTGGACGAAAGCATGTTCGATGACTGTAATATCAGCTCCATTTGCCTCTTCCAAAAAAAATACGATCCTACCTCTAACATCCAGCAATAAATGAGTAAGGGGATATTCAACTTCTTGTCCCTTGATTTCATCTGACTGCATGTTTTATACGCTTTCGTCCTCTGTCTGTGAATACGTGTGAGCTCTTGCTTACAGCTGCTTACAGCTGATACCCTGATACCCCTTGAATTAGAGTTATTTTTGAAAATTCGATCGTTACTTGAATTTTTTTCAAATTTCGGTAAACAAACGAACAATGAACTAGCTTTCTGCGAGTTACAGTCTGAGGTACTAGGGATAAGCAATTTTGCCATTATTTACATTAATTATTAAGGAATACACTACATGTAAAAGCTGAAAAGCGTTCACATGAAACATGTGTACCGGTAACTAATAATGAAAAGATTTGCTGAAACATTTGCTTGCATCACTTAAAATAAACAGCTTCCTTGCTCATTTTTTTTACAGAAATAGGGATGAAAGTTAATTACAAATTTGTATGAGTTGGGTATAGTTGTTGCCATTGTTTTTGACAAATTATGTAATTTAAAGCCATGAGTCTTCACAATTCATAAATGAAGGTTAATTTGCCAATCGTGGGATATAAATCAGCTATATATAACTCTGAAGATTTAAATTGATGCCAAGTACTCCCGTAAATAGAGCGTAGCATTTAATTTTTATTCACGCAAATCCTCTATTACAAATATATGCCCTCTTAAAAATATGAGTCATCTTTTGAACACCCTCCGAATAATAGTAAATGTTCGTGGGAAAATTCACGAATTTCCCAAAAAATTCATGAATCTGACGCCATTTCCCCACAAAAAAGGGAATTCCACTACTCTTTCCACACTTTTCTCCGTTGTGGACTAGGGGTAAAAATGGCAGAAGTTGAATATCTCTTTGCTCGTTTATTTCTGGTAACAACTACAGAGGCCAGTAGACCTGCTCCCAACGTCACCTACAAGATTTGTGTGAACGTCTAAAGCCGTTTTGCACCCCTTCCGACTTTAGACCAAATCTTCACACTAAGGCAAATCCTGAAGAAGACCAGCGAGTTTCAAATCTACACGCACCACCTTTCCGATTTTAAAAACAATTATTTGAATGACTTCTGTGTCAGCTGACAAGACGAAATCCAATCAAATACAGTCCTCCATTGACATTTTTGAGATGACAGGGAAATGAGTTAAGAGTAAATAAGAAGAAGAAAATAAAAAAATAAATTAAAAAAAATCGAAATATCAGCAGGCGCCCAGGAGTCAGATTTTCGCAGTTGGTATCCGAAACCAAAATTTTTTTTTTTAAGTATCGACGAGACTATGAGGGCCCCCCCTCGGGGCCCTAATATGTAGCTGTCAAATATTCAGGCAAATAGGCGCGCGGGGCCTTCATAGTCTCGTCGAAATTTAAAAAACAAAAATTGTATGACGTCAGCGTCTTATACCTACTGCGAAAATATGAGTTCTGGGCGCCTGGTGATATTTCGATTTTGTTATTTATTTATTTATTTATTTTTTTATTTTCTTCTTCTTATTCACTCTTAACTCATCTCCCTGTCAAACTGTATTTGATTGGATTTTGTCATGTCAGCTGACACAGAATGACTGGCTGCCCAGATCCCAGCTGACAGAAAATAAATATCCATTTTGTGAGAAGTCATTCAAATAGTTGTCTTTAAAATCGAGGAAAGGTGGTACGCAAACTTTTGTGGATTGAATTTTGCAACTATTTTTCATTTTATTTGTTTGTTTCGTAAATGAGTAATACTAATAATTTTTTTTTTTAATCTGAAAGTTGGAGCATTTGTCTCATTGAAATATATCTTTAAACAAATATTATCGTTTATGGTTTGGAAATAAGAGCTATTTTCTGCCAAATTCCTACGCCATACGCAGACTTTTGTTATTAAGCCCGGGTTGGAATTGTCTAAAGGGATTTGTGTTAGTTTTGGTTGATTATCAAAGGCTACGTAAATCTTCTTTCTCTTGAATAGTGCAATATCTGCATAATTTTGATTGAATATAAACCAATGAAGAACTGAAGCCATTCAATTATACCACAGACACGATCCAACGTCCAGGACATCTTCGCAAAGTGTTGCAAATGCTTATCAAATACACCAACTGAATGGCCAGTGATGCTGCTTGATTGAATTTTCTTGGGGTGAGAAATAGTATGGATTTTCGTCCCCTCACTTGCATTCAAGAATACACATTTTGATGTGAGGTGACAAAAAAATGTGACGTGACAATTTGTCTTTCAATAGAGCTTCGTTCTTTTTTGAGTGAAATAAGAGGAATGTCATTGAACGTAAGAGAGCGAGCTCTCTGCCTCGTTAAGATAATTGATGATGAACAGTGTCACTATGTACTGTTGTAAGGGGATGATGCGTGCTTCTGTCGAAGGTGAGACCTGTACATATTAGCAGTAATTTCCTTTCGAAAATTGCGAGCTTCTCTATGCTGGTCTTAGAAATGGTGCCATATTGTGAAGCCGTACATTAAGATCGTCCGTATAAGCTGCTTGTAGAGTAGTAGCTTCGTCCTCTGGCTTAATTCATTTTGTTTGACCTTCTTAAGGGTAATTTTGGAGTGGCTGTTGAACTTCAGCCTTTCCGTGAAGTTAACGCCAAGATACTTGACCTCCTTGTCAGTTGTTATTTTCGTACCATTAGGGAGCACTATCTGTGTGTTCCTGCTTCGTCCGAGATTGTTCGGATTCCGCTGATTGTTCTTATTGCGCAGAGCCTGTATGCTGACGAAAGCTTCTTTGGTGTCTCCTTCATGGGCAGGACCATACTTGTGCAGCGCAAACAAGGATTGAGCTTTCCACTCTGGAAAGCAGGATCCTTCTCGCGTACCCTGGCCCTCGGTAGCATTCCGGAAAGTGCTGTCTGAATCCTTGATGCTGTTCTGCTGCAGTACTCAATGTGAGTCTTGAAACTTAGACATTTGATCTGATCTGATTATCTGGAAACCAACACTTAAGTTCGCGCATTCCACAGTCTTTCGGCTGGTTATTAAGACAGCTTCAGTCTTGTGGTCAGCTAGTTCCAGGTTGGTAATGTAAATTCCAGCCACTCTTTGATTCTGGTGATCGCTTCGTTTTTTGGCGGCTTCGACCCCGTGGATGTGTTTGCCCACAATTACAATTGCTATGTCTTACCTTAAATTCTTGTGGCAGCGGAAATCGGAGCACTGCTGTTGAACTTCTAAGGATCCAACCGTAGATGTTGAAAATACCCATCTGACCATGGCAACGCATCTGTTCATGCCATCTTTTCTTTACTACACCTTTCATCAGCACTTTCTTTGTAGAATCGAGCATATCTCGAGAACGATGCGTCTGCAGTCAGAGTTCTAAAGACCTATCCATAGAAGTTGCAAATACTCATCTGACCATGGCAACGCATCTGTTCATGCCACATTTTCTTTACTCCCTCCAGGAGCACCTTCTTTGTAGAATCAAGCGTATCTCGAGAACGATGCGTCTACAGTCAGAGTTCTAAAGACCTATCCATAGATGTTGAAAATACCCATCTGACCATGGCAACGCATCTGTTCATGCCACCTTTTCTTTACTATCCCCTCCAGGAGCACTTTGTTTATAGAATCAAGCGTATCTCGAGAACGGTGCGTCTGCAGTCAGAGTTCTAAACACCAATCCATAGAATTTGAAAATACCCATCTGACCATGGCAAGGCATCTGTTCATGCCACCTTTTCCGAACTATCACCTCCAGGAGCACTTTCTTTGTAGAATCGAGCATATCTCGACAACGGTGCGTCTGCAGTCAGAGTTGTAAAGACCTATCTATAAAAGTTGAAAATACCCATCTGACCATGGCAAGGCATCTGTTCATGCCACCTTTTCCGAACTATCACCTCCATAGAAGTCCATAGAAGTTGAAAATACCCATCTGACCATGGCAACGCATCTGTTCATGCCACCTTTTCTTTACTACCCCCTCCAGGAGCACTTCTTTGTAGAATCGAGCGTATCTCGAGAATGGTGTGTCTGCAGTCAGAGGTCTAAAGACCTATCCATAGAAGTTGAAAATACCCATCTGACCATGGTAACGCATCCGTTCATGCTACCTTTTCTTTACTACCATCTCCAGGAGCACTTTCTTTGTAGAATCGAGCGTATCTCGAGAACGGTGTGTCTGCAGTCAGAGTTCTAAAGACCTATCCATAGAAGTTGGAAATACCCATCTGACCATGGCAACGCATCTGTTCATGCCACCTTTTCTTTACTACCCCCGCCAGGAGCACTTCTTTGTAGAATCGAGCGTATCTCGAGAATGGTGTGTCTGCAGTCAGAGTTCTAAAGACCTATCCATAGAAGTTGAAAATACCCATCTGACGATGGTAACGCATCTGTTCATGCTACCTTTTCTTTACTACCCCCTCCAGGAGCACTTTCTTTGTAGAATAGAGCTTATCTCGAGAACGATGCGTCTGCAGTCAGAGTTCTAAAGACCTATCCATAGAAGTTGAAAATACAAATCTGACCATGGCAACGCATCTGTTCATGCCACCTTTTCTTTACTACCCCCTCCAGGAGCACTTTCTTTGTAGAATCGAGCGTATCTCGATAACGGTGTGTCTGCCCCCTCCAGGAGCACTTCTTTGTAGAATCGAGCGTATCTCGAGCATGGTGTGTCTGCAGTCAGAGTTCTAAAGACCTATCCATAGAAGTTGAAAATACCCATCTGACGATGGTAACGCATCTGTTCATGCTACCTTTTCTTTACTACCCCCTCCAGGAGCACTTTCTTTGTAGAATAGAGCTTATCTCGAGAACGATGCGTCTGCAGTCAGAGTTCTAAAGACCTATCCATAGAAGTTGAAAATACAAATCTGACCATGGCAACGCATCTGTTCATGCCACCTTTTCTTTACTACCCAATCCAGGAGCACTTTCTTTGTAGAATCGAGCGTATCTCGATAACGGTGTGTCTGCATTCAGAGTTCTAAAGACCTATAAATAAGAGTTGAAAATACCCATCTGACCATGGTAACGCATCTGTTCATGCCACCATTTCTGTACTACTCCTCCAGGAGCACTTTCTTTGTAGAATCGAGCGTATCTCGAGAACGGTGTGTCTGCAGTCAGAGTTTTAAAGACCTATCCATAGAAGTTGAGAATATCCATCTGACCATGGCAACGCATCTGTACATGCCACCTTTTCTTTACTACCCCCTCCAGGAGGACTTTCTTTGTAGAATCGAGCGTATCTCGAGAACGGTGCGTCTGCAGTCGGAGTTCTAAAGACCTATCCACAGAAGTTGAAAATACCCATCTGACCATGGTAACGCATCTGTTTATACCACCTTTTCTTTACTACCCCCTCCAGGAGCACTTTCTTTGTAGAATCGAGCGTATCTCGAGAACGGTGCGTCTGTTGTCAGAGTTCTAAAAACCTATACATAGAAGTTGAAAATACCCATCTTACCATGGTAACGCATCTGTTCATGCCACCTTTTCTTTACTACCCCCTCCAGGAGCACTTTCTTTGTAGAATCGAAATTCTTAGAGAACGGTGTGTCTGCAGTCAGAGTTTTAAAGACCTATTCATAGAAATTGAAAATACAAATCTGACCATGGTAACGCATCTGTTCATGCCACCTTTCTTTACTACCCCTCCAGGAGCACTTTCTTTGTGGAATCGAGCGTATCTCGAGAACGGTGCGCCCACAGTCAGAGTTCTAAAGACCTATCCATAGAAGTTGAAAATACCCACCTGACCATGGTAACTCATCTGTTCATGCCATCTTTTCTTTACTACCCCCTCCAGGAGGACTTTCTTTGTAGAATCGAGCGTATCTCGAGAACGGTGCGTCTGCAGTCGGAGTTCTAAAGACCTATCCACAGAAGTTGAAAATACCCATCTGACCATGGTAACGCATCTGTTCATGCCACCTTTTCTTTACTACCCCCTCCAGGAGGACTTTCTTTGTAGAATCGAGCGTATCTCTAGAACGGTGTGTCTGCAGTAAGAGTTCTAAAGACCTATCCATAGAAGTTGAAAATACCCATCTGACCATGGCAACGCATCTGTTCATGCCACCTTTTCTTTACTACCCCCTCCAGGAGCACTTTCTTTGTAGAATAGAGCTTATCTCGAGAACGATGCGTCTGCAGTCAGAGTTCTAAAGACCTATCCATAGAAGTTGAAAATACAAATCTGACCATGTCAACGCATCTGTTCATGCCACCTTTTCTTTACTACCCCCTCCAGGAGCACTTTCTTTGTAGAATCGAGCGTATCTCGAGAACGGTGTGCCTGCAGTCAGAGTTCTAAAGACCTATCCATAGAAGTTGAAAATACCCATCCGACCATGGTAACGCATCTGTTCATGCCACCTTTTCTTTACTACCCCCTCCAGGAGGACTTTCTTTGTAGAATCGAGCGTATCTCGAGAACGGTGTGTCTGCAGTAAGAGTTCTAAAGACCTATCCATAGAAGTTGAAAATACCCATCTGACCATGGCAACGCATCTGTTCATGCCACCTTTTCTTTACTAGCCCCTCCAGGAGCACTTTCTTTGTAGAATAGAGCTTATCTCGAGAACGATGCGTCTGCAGTCAGAGTTCTAAAGACCTATCCATAGAAGTTGAAAATACAAATCTGACCATGGCAACGCATCTGTTCATGCCACCTTTTCTTTACTACCCCCTCCAGGAGCACTTTCTTTGTAGAATCGAGCGTATCTCGAGAACGGTGTGTCTGCAGTCAGAGTTTTAAAGACCTATCCATAGAAATTGAAAATACAAATCTAACCATGGTAACGCATCTGTTCATGCTACCATTTCTTTACTTCCCCCTAAAGGAGCACTTTCTTTGTAGAATCGAGCTTATCTCGAGAACGGTGCGTCTGCAGTCAGAGTGCTAAAGACCTATCCATAGAAGTTGAAAATACCCATCTGACCATGGCAACGCATCTGTTCATGCCACCTTTTCTTTACTACCCCCTCCAGGAACACTTTCTTTGTAGAATCGAGCGTATCTCGAGAGCGGTGTGTCTGCAGTCAGAGTTCTAAAGACCTATCCATAGAAGTTGAAAATACCCACCTGACCATGGTAACGCATCTCATGCTACCTTTTCTTTACTACCCCTCCAGGAGCACTTTCTTTGTAGAATCGAGCGTATCTCGAGAACTGTGCGTCTGCAGTCAGAGTTCTACAGACCTATCCATAGAAGTTGAAAATACCTTTCTGACCATGGTAACGCATCTGTTCATGCCACCTTTTCTTTACTACACCTCTCCAGGAGCGCTTTCATTGTAGAATCGAGCGTATCCCGCGAACGGTGCGTCGACAGTCAGAGTTGTAAAGACCTATCCATAGAAGTTGAAAATACCCATCTGACCATGGTAACGCATCTGCCTTTACTATCCTATCCATAGAAGTTGAAAATACCCATCTGACCATGGTAACGCATCTGTGCATGGCACCTTCTCTTTACCTCCCCCCTCCAGGAGCACTTTCTTTGTAGAATCGAGCATTTCTCGAGAACAGTGCCTCTGCAGCCAGAGTTCTAAAGACCTATCCACAGAAGTTGAAAATATCCATCTGACCATGGCAACGCATCTGTTCATGCCACCTTTTCTTTACTACCCCCTCCAGGAGCACTTTCTTTGTAGAATCGAGCGTATCTCAAGAACGGTGTGTCTGCAGTCAGAGTTCTAAAGACCTATCCACTGAAGTTGAAAATACCCATCTGACCATGGCAACGCATCTGTTCATGCCACATTTTCTTTCCTCCCCCCTCCAGGAGCACTCTCTTTGTAGAATCGAGCGTATCTCGTGAACGTTGCGTCTGCAGTCAGAGTTCTAAAGACCTATCCATAGAAGTTGAAAATACCCATCTGACCATGGTAACGCATCTGTTCATGCCACCTTTTCTTTACTACCCCCTATAGGAGTACTTTCTTTGTAGAATCGAGCGTATCTCGAGAACGGTGCGTCTGCAGTCAGAGTTCTAAAGACCAATCCATAGAAGTTGAAAATACCCATCTGACCATGGTAACGCATCTGTTCATGGCACCTTTTCTTTCCTCCCCCCTCCAGGAACACTTTCTTTGTAGAATCGGGCAGATCTAGAGAACGATGCGTCTGCAGTCAGAGTTCTAAAGACCTATCCACTGAAGTTGAAAATACCCATCTGACCATGGCAACGCATCTGTTCATGCCACATTTTCTTTCCTCCCCCCTCCAGGAGCACTCTCTTTGTAGAATCGAGCGTATCTCGTGAACGGTGCGTCTGCAGTCAGAGTTCTAAAGACCTATCCATAGAAGTTGAAAATACCCATCTGACCATGGTAACGCATCTGTTCATGCCACCTTTTCTTTACTACCCCCTATAGGAGCACTTTCTTTGTAGAATCAAGCGTATCTCAAGAACGGTGTGTCTGCAGTCAGAGTTCTAAAGACCTATCCACAGAAGTTGAAAATACCCATCTGACCACGTCGTTTCTTTACTACCCCCTGAAGGAGCACTTTCTTTGTAGAATCGAGCATATCTCGAGAACGGTGCGTCTGCAGTCAGAGTTCCAAAGACCTCTCCATAGAAGTTGAAAATACCCATCTGACCATGGCAACGCATCTGCTCATTCCACCTATGAAGACCGTTAATGAGTTGTGCACGCAGGCGGATTAGATATGTGAGTTCACTTTTTTTTCCTATTTTTCACGAACAAAAACTTAAATCGCCTTTTTCTCGAAACCACGTTTTTCCAACTGAGTGCCACTCTTATTTAGTAACTATTGCACTTATCAACGTGAACCAAACTTAAAATGGCCGTCTATGGGTGGTACTACAATCAAAAATATTCATTGTTATTTAAAAAAGTTAAAACAATTAAAAGTCAAAAAAAGGGTAAAAGACCCTCTATTTAGCTTTTTTTTTGGCGAAAATGTGTCATTGTCACCGACCATAGCCAATGTGATACAGAATAAGAAGCCATTTTGATTTTAGCTTTCAGATGATTCGTTGTTGAGTTATCATGTCACCCACCAACAAAAGGGATGTGTTTCAGCAGCGATTTTAGGAGCTATTAATAAATAAAATTAGTTTGAAAGAAACACGTTTCTTTGGAGGAACCTGGCCTTTAAAAGCTGAACAACAACAAAGCCGCAGGCTCAGATGGTTTACCATCGGCGCTCTTCAAGGCCAGGGGCGATGTTCTACTAGGGAGCATGTACCAGATCATCTTGATTTGGAATTTGGACGAAAGCATGTTCGATGACTGTAATATCAGCTCCATTTGCCTCTTCCAAAAAAAATACGATCCTACCTCTAACATCCAGCAATAAATGAGTAAGGGGATATTCAACTTCTTGTCCCTTGATTTCATCTGACTGCATGTTTTATACGCTTTCGTCCTCTGTCTGTGAATACGTGTGAGCTCTTGCTTACAGCTGCTTACAGCTGATACCCTGATACCCCTTGAATTAGAGTTATTTTTGAAAATTCGATCGTTACTTGAATTTTTTTCAAATTTCGGTGTTAAATTTTCAACACAGTAATGAGGGGTAAACAAACGAACAATGAACTAGCTTTCTGCGAGTTACAGTCTGAGGTACTAGGGATAAGCAATTTTGCCATTATTTACATTAATTATTAAGGAATACACTACATGTAAAAGCTGAAAAGCGTTCACATGAAACATGTGTACCGGTAACTAATAATGAAAAGATTTGCTGAAACATTTGCTTGCATCACTTAAAATAAACAGCTTCCTTGCTCATTTTTTTTTACAGAAATAGGGATGAAAGTTAATTACAAATTTGTATGAGTTGGGTATAGTTGTTGCCATTGTTTTTGACAAATTATGTAATTTAAAGCCATGAGTCTTCACAATTCATAAATGAAGGTTAATTTGCCAATCGTGGGATATAAATCAGCTATATATAACTCTGAAGATTTAAATTGATGCCAAGTACTCCCGTAAATAGAGCGTAGCATTTAATTTTTATTCACGCAAATCCTCTATTACAAATATATGCCCTCTTAAAAATATGAGTCATCTTTTGAACACCCTCCGAATAATAGTAAATGTTCGTGGGAAAATTCACGAATTTCCCAAAAAATTCATGAATCTGACGCCATTTCCCCACAAAAAAGGGAATTCCACTACTCTTTCCACACTTTTCTCCGTTGTGGACTAGGGGTAAAAATGGCAGAAGTTGAATATCTCTTTGCTCGTTTATTTCTGGTAACAACTACAGAGGCCAGTAGACCTGCTCCCAACGTCACCTACAAGATTTGTGTGAACGTCTAAAGCCGTTTTGCACCCCTTCCGACTTTAGACCAAATCTTCACACTAAGGCAAATCCTGAAGAAGACCAGCGAGTTTCAAATCTACACGCACCACCTTTCCGATTTTAAAAACAATTATTTGAATGACTTCTGTGTCAGCTGACAAGACGAAATCCAATCAAATACAGTCCTCCATTGACATTTTTGAGATGACAGGGAAATGAGTTAAGAGTAAATAAGAAGAAGAAAATAAAAAAATAAATTAAAAAAAATCGAAATATCAGCAGGCGCCCAGGAGTCAGATTTTCGCAGTAGGTATCCGAAACCAAAATTTTTTTTTTTAAGTATCGACGAGACTATGAGGGCCCCCCCTCGGGGCCCTAATATGTAGCTGTCAAATATTCAGGCAAATAGGCGCGCGGGGCCTTCATAGTCTCGTCGAAATTTAAAAAACAAAAATTGTATGACGTCAGCGTCGTATACCTACTGCGAAAATATGAGTTCTGGGCGCCTGGTGATATTTCGATTTTGTTATTTATTTATTTATTTATTTTTTTATTTTCTTCTTCTTATTCACTCTTAACTCATCTCCCTGTCAAACTGTATTTGATTGGATTTTGTCATGTCAGCTGACACAGAATGACTGGCTGCCCAGATCCCAGCTGACAGAAAATAAATATCCATTTTGTGAGAAGTCATTCAAATAGTTGTCTTTAAAATCGAGGAAAGGTGGTACGCAAACTTTTGTGGATTGAATTTTGCAACTATTTTTCATTTTATTTGTTTGTTTCGTAAATGAGTAATACTAATAAATTTTTTTTTTAATCTGAAAGTTGGAGCATTTGTCTCATTGAAATATATCTTTAAACAAATATTATCGTTTATGGTTTGGAAATAAGAGCTATTTTCTGCCAAATTCCTACGCCATACGCAGACTTTTGTTATTAAGCCCGGGTTGGAATAGTCTAAAGGGATTTGTGTTAGTTTTGGTTGATTATCAAAGGCTACGTAAATCTTCTTTCTCTTGAATAGTGCAATATCTGCATAATTTTGATTGAATATAAACCAATGAAGAACTGAAGCCATTCAATTATACCACAGACACGATCCAACGTCCAGGACATCTTCGCAAAGTGTTGCAAATGCTTATCAAATACACCAACTGAATGGCCAGTGATGCTGCTTGATTGAATTTTCTTGGGGTGAGAAATAGTATGGATTTTCGTCCCCTCACTTGCATTCAAGAATACACATTTTGATGTGAGGTGACAAAAAAATGTGACGTGACAATTTGTCTTTCAATAGAGCTTCGTTCTTTTTTGAGTGAAATAAGAGGAATGTCATTGAACGTAAGAGAGCGAGCTCTCTGCCTCGTTAAGATAATTGATGATGAACAGTGTCACTATGTACTGTTGTAAGGGGATGATGCGTGCTTCTGTCGAAGGTGAGACCTGTACATATTAGCAGTAATTTCCTTTCGAAAATTGCGAGCTTCTCTATGCTGGTCTTAGAAATGGTGCCATATTGTGAAGCCGTACATTAAGATCGTCCGTATAAGCTGCTTGTAGAGTAGTAGCTTCGTCCTCTGGCTTAATTCATTTTGTTTGACCTTCTTAAGGGTAATTTTGGAGTGGCTGTTGAACTTCAGCCTTTCCGTGAAGTTAACGCCAAGATACTTGACCTCCTTGTCAGTTGTTATTTTCGTACCATTAGGGAGCACTATCTGTGTGTTCCTGCTTCGTCCGAGATTGTTCGGATTCCGCTGATTGTTCTTATTGCGCAGAGCCTGTATGCTGACGAAAGCTTCTTTGGTGTCTCCTTGATGGGCAGGACCATACTTGTGCAGCGCAAACAAGGATTGAGCTTACCACTCTGGAAAGCAGGATCCTTCTCGCGTACCCTGGCCCTCGGTAGCATTCCGGAAAGTGCTGTCTGAATCCTTGATGCTGTTCTGCTGCAGTACTCAATGTGAGTCTTGAAACTTAGACATTTGATCTGATCTGATTATCTGGAAACCAACACTTAAGTTCGCGCATTCCACAGTCTTTCGGCTGGTTATTAAGACAGCTTCAGTCTTGTGGTCAGCTAGTTCCAGGTTGGTAATGTAAATTCCAGCCACTCTTTGATTCTGGTGATCGCTTCGTTTTTTGGCGGCTTCGACCCCGTGGATGTGTTTGCCCACAATTACAATTGCTATGTCTTACCTTAAATTCTTGTGGCAGCGGAAATCGGAGCACTGCTGTTGAACTTCTAAGGATCCAACCGTAGATGTTGAAAATACCCATCTGACCATGGCAACGCATCTGTTCATGCCATCTTTTCTTTACTACACCTTTCATCAGCACTTTCTTTGTAGAATCGAGCATATCTCGAGAACGATGCGTCTGCAGTCAGAGTTCTAAAGACCTATCCATAGAAGTTGCAAATACTCATCTGACCATGGCAACGCATCTGTTCATGCCACATTTTCTTTACTCCCTCCAGGAGCACTTTCTTTGTAGAATCAAGCGTATCTCGAGAACGGTGCGTCTACAGTCAGAGTTCTAAAGACCTATCCATAGATGTTGAAAATACCCATCTGACCATGGCAACGCATCTGTTCATGCCACCTTTTCTTTACTATCCCCTCCAGGAGCACTTTGTTTATAGAATCAAGCGTATCTTGAGAACGGTGCGTCTGCAGTCAGAGTTCTAAACACCAATCCATAGAATTTGAAAATACCCATCTGACCATGGCAAGGCATCTGTTCATGCCACCTTTTCCGAACTATCACCTCCAGGAGCACTTTCTTTGTAGAATCGAGCATATCTCGACAACGGTGCGTCTGCAGTCAGAGTTGTAAAGACCTATCTATAAAAGTTGAAAATACCCATCTGACCATGGCAAGGCATCTGTTCATGCCACCTTTTCCGAACTATCACCTCCAGGAGCACTTTCTTTGTAGAATCGAGCATATCTCGAGAACGGTGCGTCTGCAGTCAGAGTTGTAAAGACCTATCCATAGAAGTTGAGAATACCCATCTGAAAATGGAAACGCATCTGTTCATGCCACCTTTTCTTTACTACCCCCTCCAGGAGCACTTTCTTTGTAGAATCCAGCGTATCTCGAGAACGGTGCGTCTGCAGTCAGAGTTCTAAAGACCTATCCACAGATGTTGAAAATACCCATCTGACCATGGCAACGCATTTGTTCATGCCACCTTTTCTTTACTACCCCCTCCAGGAGCACTTTCTTTGTAGAATCGAGAGTATCTCGAGAACGGTGTGTCTGCAGTTAGAGTTCTAAATACCTATCCATAGAAGTTGAAAATACCCATCTGAACATGGCAAGGCATCTGTTCATGCCACCTTTTCCGAACTATCACCTCCAGGAGCACTTTCTTTGTAGATTCGAGCATATCTCGAGAACGGTGCCTCTGCAGTCAGAGTTCTAAAGACCTATCCATAGAAGTTGAAAATACCCATCTGACCATGGAAACGCATCTGTTCATGCCACCTTTTCTTTACTACCCCCTCCAGGAGCACTTTCTTTGTAGAATCGAGCGTATCTCGAGAACGGTGCGTCTGCAGTCAGAGTTCTAAACACCAATCCATAGAAGTTGAAAATACCCATCTGACCATGGCAACGCATCTATTCATACCACATTTTCTTTACTACCCCTCCAGGAGCAGTTTCTTTGTAGAATCGAGCGTATCTCGAGAACGGTGCGTCTGTAGTCAGAGTTCTAAAGACCTATCCATAGATGTTGAAAATACCCATCTGACCATGGCAACGCATCTGTTCATGCCACCTTTTCTTTACTATCCCCTCCAGGAGCACTTTCTTTATAGAATCGAGCGTATCACGAGAACGGTGAGTCTGCAGTCAGAGTTCTAAGCACCAATCCATAGAAGTTGAAAATACCCATCTGACCATGGCAACGCATCTGTTCATGCCACCTTTTCCTAACTATCCCCTCCAGGAGCACTTTATTTGTAGATTCGAGCGTATCTCGAGAACGGTGCGTCTGCAGTCAGAGTTCTAAAAACAATCCATAGATGTTGCATATACCCATCTGACCATGGCAACGCATCTGTTCTTGCCACCATTTCTTTACTACTCCCTCGAGAAGCACTTTCTTTGCAGAATAGAGCGTATCTCGAGAACTGTGCGTCTGCAGTCAGAGTTCCAAAGACCAATCCATAGAATTTGAAAATACCCATCCGACCATGGCAACGCATCTGATCATGCCAACTTTTCCTAACTATCCCCTCCAGGAGCACTTTATTTGTAGATTCGAGCGTATCTCGAGAACGGTACGTTTGCAGTTAGAGTTCTAAAGACCTATCCAAATAAGTTGAAAATACCCATCTGACCATGGCAACGCATCTGTTCATACCACCTTTTCTTTACTACCCCCTCCAGGAGCACTTTCTTTGTAGAATCGAGAGTATCTCGAGAACGGTGCGTCTGCAGTTAGAGTTCTAAATACCAATCCATAGAAGTTGAAAATACCCATCTGACCATGGCAAGGCATCTGTTCATGCCACCTTTTCCGAACTATCACCTCCAGGAGCACTTTCTTTATAGAATCGAGCGTATCACGAGAACGGTGAGTCTGCAGTTAGAGTTCTAAGCACCAATCCATAGAAGTTGAAAATACCCATCTGACCATGGCAAGGCATCTGCTCATGCCACCTTTTCTTTACTACCCCCTCCAGGAGCACTTTCTTTGTAGAATCGATCGTATCTCGAGAACGGTGCGTCTGCAGTCAGAGTTCTAAATACCTATCCATAGAAGTTGAAAATACCCATCTGACCATGGCAAGGCATCTGTTCATGCCACCTTTTCCGAACTATCACCTCCAGGAGCACTTTCTTTGTAGAATCGAGCATATCTCGAGAATGGTGCGTCTGCAGTCAGAGTTCTAAAGACCTTGCCATAGAAGTTGAAAATACATATCTGACCATGGCAACGCATCTGTTCATGCCACCTTTTATTTACTACCCCCTCCAGGAGCACTTTATTTATAATACCTTTCAGTTAGATTTCTAAATACCTATCCATAGAAGTTGAAAATACCCATCTGAATCACGGCAACGCATCTGTTCACGCCACCTTTTCCTAACTATCCTTTCCAGGAGCACTTTCTTTGTAGAATCGAGCGTACCTCGAGAACGGCGCGTCTACAGTCAGAGTTCTAAAGACCTATCCATAGAAGTTGAAATTACCCATCTGACCATGGCAACGCATCTGTTCACGCCACCTTTTCATAACTATCCCCTCCAGGAGCACTTTCTTTATAGAATCGAGCGTATCTCGAGAACGGTGCGTCTGCAGTCAGAGTTCTAAAGACCAATCCATAGAAGTTGCAAATACCCATCTGACCATGGCAACGCATCTGTTCATGCCACCATTTCTTTACTAACCCCTCGAGGAGCACTTTCTTTGTAGAATCGAGCGTATCTCGAGAACGGTGCGTCTGCAGTCAGAGTTCTAAAGACCTATCCATAGAAGTTGAAAATACTCATCTGACCATGGCAACGCATCTGTTCATGCCACCTTTTCTTTACTACCCCCTCCAGGAGCACTTTCTTTGTAGAATCGAGCGTATCTCGCGAACGGTGCGTCAGCAGTCGTATTTCTAAAGACCTATCCATAGAAGTTGAAAATACGCATCTGACCATGGCAACGCAGCTGTTCATGCCACCATATCTTTACTACCCCCTCGAGAAGCACTTTCTTTGTAGAATCGAGCGTATCTCGAGAACGGTGCGTCTACAGTCAGAGTTCTGAAGACCTATCCATAGCGGTTGAAAATACCCATCTGACCAAGGCAACCCATCTGTTCATGTCAAATTTTCTTTACTTCCCCCTCCAGGAGCACTTTTTTTTGTTCAAGCCACCTTTTCCTAACTACCCCCTCCAGGAGTCCTTTCTTTTGTTCATGCCACCTTTTCCTAACTACCCCCTCCAGGAGCACTTTCTTTGTAGAATCGAGCATATCTCGAGAACGGTGCGTCTGCTGTCAGAGTTGTAAAGACCTATCTATAGAAGTTGAAAATACCCATCTGACCATGGAAACGCATCTGTTCATGCCACCTTTTCTTTATTACCCCCTCCAGGAGCACTTTCTTTTGTTCATGCCACCTTTTCCTAACTACCCCTTCCAGGAGCACTTTCTTTTGTTCATGCCACCTTTTCCTAACTACCCCCTTCAGGAGCACTTTCTTTGTAGAATCGAGCGTATCTCGAGAACGGTGCGTCTGCAGTCAGAGTTCTAAAGACCTATCCACAGAAGTTGAAAAAACCCATCTGACCATGGCAACGCATCTGTGCATGCCACTTATTCTTTACTACCCCCTCCAGGAGCACTTTTTTTTGTTCAAGCCACCTTTTCCTAACTACCCCCTCCAGGAGCCCTTTCTTTTGTTCATGCCACCTTTTCCTAACTACCCCCTTCAGGAGCACTTTCTTTGTAGAATCGAGCGTATCTCGAGAACGGTGCGTCTGCAGTCAAAGTTCTAAAGACCTATCCATAGAAGTTGAAATACCCTTCTGACCATGGTAACGCATCTGTTCATGCCACCTTTTCTTTACTACCTCCTCCAGGAGCACTTTCTTTGTAGAATCGAGCGTATCTCGAGAACGGTGCGTCTGCAGTCAGAGTTCTAAAGACCTATCCAGAGAAGTTGAAAATACCCATCTGACCAAGGCAACGCATCTGTTCATGCCACTTATTCTTTACTACCCCCTCCAGGAGAACTTTCTTTGTAGAGTCGAGCGTATCTCGAGAACGGTGTGTCTGCAGTCAGAGTTGTAAAGACCTATCCAGAGAAGTTGAAAATACCCATCTGACCATGGCAACGCATCAGTTCCTGCCATCTGTTCATGTCAAATTTTCTTTACTTCCCCCTCCAGGAGCACTTTTTTTTGTTCAAGCCACCTTTTCCTAACTACCCCCTCCAGGAGCCCTTTCTTTTGTTCATGCCACCTTTTCCTAACTACCCCCTCCAGGAGCACTTTCTTTGTAGAATCGAGCATATCTCGAGAACGGTGCGTCTGCTGTCAGAGTTGTAAAGACCTATCTATAGAAGTTGAAAATACCCATCTGACCATGGAAACGCATCTGTTCATGCCACCTTTTCTTTATTACCCCCTCCAGGAGCACTTTCTTTTGTTCATGCCACCTTTTCCTAACTACCCCTTCCAGGAGCACTTTCTTTTGTTCATGCCACCTTTTCCTAACTACCCCCTTCAGGAGCACTTTCTTTGTAGAATCGAGCGTATCTCGAGAACGGTGCGTCTGCAGTCAGAGTTCTAAAGACCTATCCACAGAAGTTGAAAAAACCCATCTGACCATGGCAACGCATCTGTGCATGCCACTTATTCTTTACTACCCCCTCCAGGAGCACTTTCTTTGTAGAATCGAGCGTATCTCGAGAACGGTGCGTCTGCAGTCAAAGTTCTAAAGACCTATCCATAGAAGTTGAAATACCCTTCTGACCATGGTAACGCATCTGTTCATGCCACCTTTTCTTTACTACCTCCTCCAGCAGCACTTTCTTTGTAGAATCGAGCGTATCTCGAGAACGGTGCGTCTGCAGTCAGAGTTCTAAAGACCTATCCAGAGAAGTTGAAAATACCCATCTGACCAAGGCAACGCATCTGTTCATGCCACTTATTCTTTACTACCCCCTCCAGGAGAACTTTCTTTGTAGAGTCGAGCGTATCTCGAGAACGGTGTGTCTGCAGTCAGAGTTCTAAAGACCTATCCAGAGAAGTTGAAAATACCCATCTGACCATGGCAACGCATCAGTTCCTGCCACCTTTTCTTTATTACCCCCTCCAGGAGCACTTTCTTTGTAGAATCGAGCGTACCTCGAGAACGGTGCGTCTACAGTCAGAGTTCTAAAGACCTATCCATAGAAGTTGAAATTACCCATCTGACCATGGCAACGCATCTGTTCACGCCACCTTTTCCTAACTATCCCCTCCAGGAGCACTTTATTTGTAGATTCGAGCGTATCTCGAGAACGGTGCGTCTGCAGTCAGAGTTCTAAAGACCTATCCATAGAAGTTGAAAGTACCCATCTGACCATGGCAACGCATCTGTTCATGCCAATTTTTCTTTACTACCCCCTCGAAGAGTACTTTCTTTGTAGAATCGAACATATCTCGAGAACGGTGCGTCTGCAGTGAGAGTTCTTAAGACCAATCCATAGATGTTGCAAATACCCATCTGACCATGGCAACGCATCTGTTCTTCCCACCATTTCTTTACTACCCCGTAGAGAAGCACTTTCTTTGTAGAATCGAGCGTATCTCGAGAGCGGTGCGTCAGCAGTCAGAGTTCGGAAGACCTATCCATAGAAGTTGACAATACTCATCTGACCATGGCAACGCATCTGTTCATGCCACCTTTTCTTTACTATCCCCTCCAGGAGCACTTTCTTTATAGAATCGAGCGTATCTCGAGAACGGTGCGTCTGCAGTCAGAGTTCTAAAGACCAATCCATAGAAGTTGCAAATACCCATCTGACCATGGCAAAGCATCTGTTTATGCCACCTTTTCTTTACTACCCCCTCCAGGAGCACTTTCTTTGTAGAATCGAGAGTATCTCGCGAACGGTGCGTCAGCAGTCGTATTTCTAAAGACCTATCCATAGAAGTTGAAAATACGCATCTGACCATGGCAACCTAGCTGTTCATGCCACCATATCTTTACTACCCCCTCGAGAAGCACTTTCTTTGTAGAATCGAGCGTATCTCGTGAACGTTGCGTCTGCAGTCAGAGTTCTAAAGACCTATCCATAGAAGTTGAAAATACCCATCTGACCATGGTAACGCATCTGTTCATGCCACCTTTTCTTTACTACCCCCTATAGGAGCACTTTCTTTGTAGAATCAAGCGTATCTCAAGAACGGTGTGTCTGCAGTCAGAGTTCTAAAGACCTATCCACAGAAGTTGAAAATACCCATCTGACCACGTCGTTTCTTTACTACCCCCTGAAGGAGCACTTTCTTTGTAGAATCGAGCATATCTCGAGAACGGTGCGTCTGCAGTCAGAGTTCCAAAGACCTCTCCATAGAAGTTGAAAATACCCATCTGACCATGGCAACGCATCTGCTCATTCCACCTATGAAGACCGTTAATGAGTTGTGCACGCAGCCGGATTAGATATGTGAGTTCACTTTTTTTTCCTATTTTTCACGAACAAAAACTTAAATCGCCTTTTTCTCGAAACCACGTTTTTCCAACTGAGTGCCACTCTTATTTAGTAACTATTGCACTTATCAACGTGAACCAAACTTAAAATGGCCGTCTATGGGTGGTACTACAATCAAAAATATTCATTGTTATTTAAAAAAGTTAAAACAATTAAAAGTCAAAAAAAAGGGTAAAAGACCCTCCATTTAGCTTTTTTTTTTGGCGAAAATGTGTCATTGTCACCGACCATAGCCAATGTGATACAGAATAAGAAGCCATTTTGATTTTAGCTTTCAGATGATTCGTTGTTGAGTTATCATGTCACCCACCAACAAAAGGGATGTGTTTCAGCAGCGATTTTAGGAGCTATTAATAAATAAAATTAGTTTGAAAGAAACACGTTTCTTTGGAGGAACCTGGCCTTAAAAAGCTGAACAACAACAAAGCCGCAGGCTCAGATGGTTTACCATCGGCGCTCTTCAAGGCCAGGGGTGATGTTCTACTAGGGAGCATGTACCAGATCATCTTGATTTGGAATTTGGACGAAAGCATGTTCGATGACTGTAATATCAGCTCCATTTGCCTCTTCCAAAAAAAATACGATCCTACCTCTAACATCCAGCAATAAATGAGTAAGGGGATATTCAACTTCTTGTCCCTTGATTTCATCTGACTGCATGTTTTATACGCTTTCGTCCTCTGTCTGTGAATACGTGTGAGCTCTTGCTTACAGCTGCTTACAGCTGATACCCTGATACCCCTTGAATTAGAGTTATTTTTGAAAATTCGATCGTTACTTGAATTTTTTTCAAATTTCGGTGTTAAATTTTCAACACAGTAATGAGGGGTAAACAAACGAACAATGAACTAGCTTTCTGCGAGTTACAGTCTGAGGTACTAGGGATAAGCAATTTTGCCATTATTTACATTAATTATTAAGGAATACACTACATGTAAAAGCTGAAAAGCGTTCACATGAAACATGTGTACCGGTAACTAATAATGAAAAGATTTGCTGAAACATTTGCTTGCATCACTTAAAATAAACAGCTTCCTTGCTCATTTTTTTTACAGAAATAGGGATGAAAGTTAATTACAAATTTGTATGAGTTGGGTATAGTTGTTGCCATTGTTTTTGACAAATTATGTAATTTAAAGCCATGAGTCTTCACAATTCATAAATGAAGGTTAATTTGCCAATCGTGGGATATAAATCAGCTATATATAACTCTGAAGATTTAAATTGATGCCAAGTACTCCCGTAAATAGAGCGTAGCATTTAATTTTTATTCACGCAAATCCTCTATTACAAATATATGCCCTCTTAAAAATATGAGTCATCTTTTGAACACCCTCCGAATAATAGTAAATGTTCGTGGGTAAATTCACGAATTTCCCAAAAAATTCATGAATCTGACGCCATTTCCCCACAAAAAAGGGAATTCCACTACTCTTTCCACACTTTTCTCCGTTGTGGACTAGGGGTAAAAATGGCAGAAGTTGAATATCTCTTTGCTCGTTTATTTCTGGTAACAACTACAGAGGCCAGTAGACCTGCTCCCAACGTCACCTACAAGATTTGTGTGAACGTCTAAAGCCGTTTTGCACCCCTTCCGACTTTAGACCAAATCTTCACACTAAGGCAAATCCTGAAGAAGACCAGCGAGTTTCAAATCTACACGCACCACCTTTCCGATTTTAAAAACAATTATTTGAATGACTTCTGTGTCAGCTGACAAGACGAAATCCAATCAAATACAGTCCTCCATTGACATTTTTGAGATGACAGGGAAATGAGTTAAGAGTAAATAAGAAGAAGAAAATAAAAAAATAAATTAAAAAAAATCGAAATATCAGCAGGCGCCCAGGAGTCAGATTTTCGCAGTTGGTATCCGAAACCAAAATTTTTTTTTTTAAGTATCGACGAGACTATGAGGGCCCCCCCTCGGGGCCCTAATATGTAGCTGTCAAATATTCAGGCAAATAGGCGCGCGGGGCCTTCATAGTCTCGTCGAAATTTAAAAAACAAAAATTATATGACGTCAGCGTCTTATACCTACTGCGAAAATATGAGTTCTGGGCGCCTGGTGATATTTCGATTTTGTTATTTATTTATTTATTTATTTTTTTATTTTCTTCTTCTTATTCACTCCTAACTCATCTCCCTGTCAAACTGTATTTGATTGGATTTTGTCATGTCAGCTGACACAGAATGACTGGCTGCCCAGATCCCAGCTGACAGAAAATAAATATCCATTTTGTGAGAAGTCATTCAAATAGTTGTCTTTAAAATCGAGGAAAGGTGGTACGCAAACTTTTGTGGATTGAATTTTGCAACTATTTTTCATTTTATTTGTTTGTTTCGTAAATGAGTAATACTAATAAATTTTTTTTTTAATCTGAAAGTTGGAGCATTTGTCTCATTGAAATATATCTTTAAACAAATATTATCGTTTATGGTTTGGAAATAAGAGCTATTTTCTGCCAAATTCCTACGCCATACGCAGACTTTTGTTATTAAGCCCGGGTTGGAATTGTCTAAAGGGATTTGTGTTAGTTTTGGTTGATTATCAAAGGCTACGTAAATCTTCTTTCTCTTGAATAGTGCAATATCTGCATAATTTTGATTGAATATAAACCAATGAAGAACTGAAGCCATTCAATTATACCACAGACACGATCCAACGTCCAGGACATCTTCGCAAAGTGTTGCAAATGCTTATCAAATACACCAACTGAATGGCCAGTGATGCTGCTTGATTGAATTTTCTTGGGGTGAGAAATAGTATGGATTTTCGTCCCCTCACTTGCATTCAAGAATACACATTTTGATGTGAGGTGACAAAAAAATGTGACGTGACAATTTGTCTTTCAATAGAGCTTCGTTCTTTTTTGAGTGAAATAAGAGGAATGCCATTGAACGTAAGAGAGCGAGCTCTCTGCCTCGTTAAGATAATTGATGATGAACAGTGTCACTATGTACTGTTGTAAGGGGATGATGCGTGCTTCTGTCGAAGGTGAGACCTGTACATATTAGCAGTAATTTCCTTTCGAAAATTGCGAGCTTCTCTATGCTGGTCTTAGAAATGGTGCCATATTGTGAAGCCGTACATTAAGATCGTCCGTATAAGCTGCTTGTAGAGTAGTAGCTTCGTCCTCTGGCTTAATTCATTTTGTTTGACCTTCTTAAGGGTAATTTTGGAGTGGCTGTTGAACTTCAGCCTTTCCGTGAAGTTAACGCCAAGATACTTGACCTCCTTGTCAGTTGTTATTTTCGTACCATTAGGGAGCACTATCTGTGTGTTCCTGCTTCGTCCGAGATTGTTCGGATTCCGCTGATTGTTCTTATTGCGCAGAGCCTGTATGCTGACGAAAGCTTCTTTGGTGTCTCCTTCATGGGCAGGACCATACTTGTGCAGCGCAAACAAGGATTGAGCTTACCGCTCTGGAAAGCAGGATCCTTCTTGCGTACCCTGGCCCTCGGTAGCATTCCGGAAAGTGCTGTCTGAATCCTTGATGCTGTTCTGCTGCAGTACTCAATATGAGTCTTGAAACTTAGACATTTGATCTGATCTGATTATCTGGAAACCAACACTTAAGTTCGCGCATTCCACAGTCTTTCGGCTGGTTATTAAGACAGCTTCAGTCTTGTGGTCAGCTAGTTCCAGGTTGGTAATGTAAATTCCAGCCACTCTTTGATTCTGGTGATCGCTTCGTTTTTTGGCGGCTTCGACCCCGTGGATGTGTTTGCCCACAATTACAATTGCTATGTCTTACCTTAAATTCTTGTGGCAGCGGAAATCGGAGCACTGCTGTTGAACTTCTAAGGATCCAACCGTAGATGTTGAAAATACCCATCTGACCATGGCAACGCATCTGTTCATGCCATCTTTTCTTTACTACCCCTTTCAGGAGCACTTTCTTTGTAGAATCGAGCATATCTCGAGAACGATGCGTCTGCAGTCAGAGTTCTAAAGACCTATCCATAGAAGTTGCAAATACTCATCTGACCATGGCAACGCATCTGTTCATGCCACATTTTCTTTACTCCCTCCAGGAGCACTTTCTTTGTAGAATCAAGCGTATCTCGAGAACGGTGCGTCTACAGTCAGAGTTCTAAAGACCTATCCATAGATGTTGAAAATACCCATCTGACCATGGCAACGCATCTGTTCATGCCACCTTTTCTTTACTATCCCCTCCAGGAGCACTTTGTTTATAGAATCAAGCGTATCTCGAGAACGGTGCGTCTGCAGTCAGAGTTCTAAACACCAATCCATAGAATTTGAAAATACCCATCTGACCATGGCAAGGCATCTGTTCATGCCACCTTTTCCGAACTATCACCTCCAGGAGCACTTTCTTTGTAGAATCGAGCATATCTCGACAACGGTGCGTCTGCAGTCAGAGTTGTAAAGACCTATCTATAAAAGTTGAAAATACCCATCTGACCATGGCAAGGCATCTGTTCATGCCACCTTTTAAGAACTATCACCTCCAGGAGCACTTTCTTTGTAGAATCGAGCATATCTCGAGAACGGTGCGTCTGCAGTCAGAGTTGTAAAGACCTATCCATAGAAGTTGAGAATACCCATTTGAAAATGGAAACGCATCTGTTCATGCCACCTTTTCTTTACTACCCCCTCCAGGAGCACTTTCTTTGTAGAATCGAGCGTATCTCGAGAACGGTGCGTCTGCAGTCAGAGTTCTAAAGACCTATCCACAGATGTTGAAAATACCCATCTGACCATGGCAACGCATTTGTTCATGCCACCTTTTCTTTACTACCCCCTCCAGGAGCACTTTCTTTGTAGAATCGAGAGTATCTCGAGAACGGTGTGTCTGCAGTTAGAGTTCTAAATACCTATCCATAGAAGTTGAAAATACCCATCTGAACATGGCAAGGCATCTGTTCATGCCACCTTTTCCGAACTATCACCTCCAGGAGCACTTTCTTTGTAGATTCGAGCATATCTCGAGAACGGTGCCTCTGCAGTCAGAGTTCTAAAGACCTATCCATAGAAGTTGAAAATACCCATCTGACCATGGAAACGCATCTGTTCATGCCACCTTTTCTTTACTACCCCCTCCAGGAGCACTTTCTTTGTAGAATCGAGCGTATCTCGAGAACGGTGCGTCTGCAGTCAGAGTTCTAAACACCAATCCATAGAAGTTGAAAATACCCATCTGACC
This sequence comes from Eristalis pertinax, assembly GCA_907269125.1. Taxonomy (NCBI): domain Eukaryota; kingdom Metazoa; phylum Arthropoda; class Insecta; order Diptera; family Syrphidae; genus Eristalis; species Eristalis pertinax. Next base: position 104,209,865 of record OU026145.1, on the reverse strand, counting down.
ATGGCAACGCATCTATTCATACCACATTTTCTTTACTACCCCTCCAGGAGCAGTTTCTTTGTAGAATCGAGCGTATCTCGAGAACGGTGCGTCTGTAGTCAGAGTTCTAAAGACCTATCCATAGATGTTGAAAATACCCATCTGACCATGGCAACGCATCTGTTCATGCCACCTTTTCTTTACTATCCCCTCCAGGAGCACTTTCTTTATAGAATCGAGCGTATCACGAGAACGGTGAGTCTGCAGTCAGAGTTCTAAGCACCAATCCATAGAAGTTGAAAATACCCATCTGACCATGGCAACGCATCTGTTCATGCCACCTTTTCCTAACTATCCCCTCCAGGAGCACTTTATTTGTAGATTCGAGCGTATCTCGAGAACGGTGCGTCTGCAGTCAGAGTTCTAAAGACAATCCATAGATGTTACAAATACCCATCTGACCATGGCAACGCATCTGTTCTTGCCACCAATTCTTTACTACTCCCTCGAGAAGCACTTTCTTTGCAGAATAGAGCGTATCTCGAGAACTGTGTGTCTGCAGTCAGAGTTCTAAAGACCAATCCATAGAATTTGAAAATACCCATCCGACCATGGCAACGCATCTGATCATGCCAACTTTTCCTAACTATCCCCTCCAGGAGCACTTTATTTGTAGATTCGAGCGTATCTCGAGAACGGTACGTTTGCAGTTAGAGTTCTAAAGACCTATCCAAATAAGTTGAAAATACCCATCTGACCATGGCAACGCATCTGTTCATACCACCTTTTCTTTACTACCCCCTCCAGGAGCACTTTCTTTGTAGAATCGAGAGTATCTCGAGAACGGTGCGTCTGCAGTTAGAGTTCTAAATACCTATCCATAGAAGTTGAAAATACCCATCTGACCATGGCAAGGCATCTGTTCATGCCACCTTTTCCGAACTATCACCTCCAGGAGCACTTTCTTTATAGAATCGAGCGTGAGCGTGAGAATCGAGAACGGTGAGTCTGCAGTCAGAGTTCTAAGCACCAATCCATAGAAGTTGAAAATACCCATCTGACCATGGCAAGGCATCTGCTCATGCCACCTTCTCTTTATTACCCTCTCCAGGAGCACTTTCTTTGTAGAATCGAGCATATCTCGAGAATGGTGCGTCTGCAGTCAGAGTTCTAAAGACCTTGCCATAGAAGTTGAAAATACATATCTGACCATGGCAACGCATCTGTTCATGCCACCTTTTATTTACTACCCCCTCCAGGAGCACTTTATTTATAATACCTTTCAGTTAGATTTCTAAATACCTATCCATAGAAGTTGAAAATACCCATCTGAATCACGGCAACGCATCTGTTCACGCCACCTTTTCCTAACTATCCTTTCCAGGAGCACTTTCTTTGTAGAATCGAGCGTACCTCGAGAACGGTGCGTCTACAGTCAGAGTTCTAAAGACCTATCCATAGAAGTTGAAATTACCCATCTGACCATGGCAACGCATCTGTTCACGCCACCTTTTCATAACTATCCCCTCCAGGAGCACTTTCTTTATAGAATCGAGCGTATCTCGAGAACGGTGCGTCTGCAGTCAGAGTTCTAAAGACCAATCCATAGAAGTTGCAAATACCCATCTGACCATGGCAACGCATCTGTTCATGCCACCATTTCTTTACTAACCCCTCGAGGAGCACTTTCTTTGTAGAATCGAGCGTATCTCGAGAACGGTGCGTCTGCAGTCAGAGTTCTAAAGACCTATCCATAGAAGTTGAAAATACTCATCTGACCATGGCAACGCATCTGTTCATGCCACCTTTTCTTTACTACCCCCTCCAGGAGCACTTTCTTTGTAGAATCGAGCGTATCTCGCGAACGGTGCGTCAGCAGTCGTATTTCTAAAGACCTATCCATAGAAGTTGAAAATACGCATCTGACCATGGCAACGCAGCTGTTCATGCCACCATATCTTTACTACCCCCTCGAGAAGCACTTTCTTTGTAGAATCGAGCGTATCTCGAGAACGGTGCGTCTACAGTCAGAGTTCTGAAGACCTATCCATAGAGGTTGAAAATACCCATCTGACCAAGGCAACCCATCTGTTCATGTCAAATTTTCTTTACTTCCCCCTCCAGGAGCACTTTTTTTTGTTCAAGCCACCTTTTCCTAACTACCCCCTCCAGGAGCCCTTTCTTTTGTTCATGCCACCTTTTCCTAACTACCCCCTCCAGGAGCACTTTCTTTGTAGAATCGAGCATATCTCGAGAACGGTGCGTCTGCTGTCAGAGTTGTAAAGACCTATCTATAGAAGTTGAAAATACCCATCTGACCATGGAAACGCATCTGTTCATGCCACCTTTTCTTTATTACCCCCTCCAGGAGCACTTTCTTTTGTTCATGCCACCTTTTCCTAACTACCCCTTCCAGGAGCACTTTCTTTTGTTCATGCCACCTTTTCCTAACTACCCCCTTCAGGAGCACTTTCTTTGTAGAATCGAGCGTATCTCGAGAACGGTGCGTCTGCAGTCAGAGTTCTAAAGACCTATATAGAGAAGTTGAAAATACCCATCTGACCATGGCAACGCATCTGTGCATGCCACTTATTCTTTACTACCCCCTCCAGGAGCACTTTCTTTGTAGAATCGAGCGTATCTCGAGAACGGTGCGTCTGCAGTCAAAGTTCTAAAGACCTATCCATAGAAGTTGAAATACCCTTCTGACCATGGTAACGCATCTGTTCATGCCACCTTTTCTTTACTACCTCCTCCAGGAGCACTTTCTTTGTAGAATCGAGCGTATCTCGAGAACGGTGCGTCTGCAGTCAGAGTTCTAAAGACCTATCCAGAGAAGTTGAAAATACCCATCTGACCAAGGCAACGCATCTGTTCATGCCACTTATTCTTTACTACCCCCTCCAGGAGAACTTTCTTTGTAGAGTCGAGCGTATCTCGAGAACGGTGTGTCTGCAGTCAGAGTTCTAAAGACCTATCCAGAGAAGTTGAAAATACCCATCTGACCATTGCAACGCATCAGTTCCTGCCATCTGCTCATGTCAAATTTTCTTTACTTCCCCCTCCAGGAGCACTTTTTTTTGTTCAAGCCACCTTTTCCTAACTACCCCCTCCAGGAGCCCTTTCTTTTGTTCATGCCACCTTTTCCTAACTACCCCCTCCAGGAGCACTTTCTTTGTAGAATCGAGCATATCTCGAGAACGGTGCGTCTGCTGTCAGAGTTGTAAAGACCTATCTATAGAAGTTGAAAATACCCATCTGACCATGGAAACGCATCTGTTCATGCCACCTTTTCTTTATTACCCCCTCCAGGAGCACTTTCTTTTGTTCATGCCACCTTTTCCTAACTACCCCTTCCAGGAGCACTTTCTTTTGTTCATGCCACCTTTTCCTAACTACCCCCTTCAGGAGCACTTTCTTTGTAGAATCGAGCGTATCTCGAGAACGGTGCGTCTGCAGTCAGAGTTCTAAAGACCTATATAGAGAAGTTGAAAATACCCATCTGACCATGGCAACGCATCTGTGCATGCCACTTATTCTTTACTACCCCCTCCAGGAGCACTTTCTTTGTAGAATCGAGCGTATCTCGAGAACGGTGCGTCTGCAGTCAAAGTTCTAAAGACTTATCCATAGAAGTTGAAATACCCTTCTGACCATGGTAACGCATCTGTTCATGCCACCTTTTCTTTACTACCTCCTCCAGGAGCACTTTCTTTGTAGAATCGAGCGTATCTCGAGAACGGTGCGTCTGCAGTCAGAGTTCTAAAGACCTATCCAGAGAAGTTGAAAATACCCATCTGACCAAGGCAACGCATCTGTTCATGCCACTTATTCTTTACTACCCCCTCCAGGAGAACTTTCTTTGTAGAGTCGAGCGTATCTCGAGAACAGTGTGTCTGCAGTCAGAGTTCTAAAGACCTATCCAGAGAAGTTGAAAATACCCATCTGACCATGGCAACGCATCAGTTCCTGCCACCTTTTCTTTATTACCCCCTCCAGGAGCACTTTCTTTGTAGAATCGAGCGTACCTCGAGAACGGTGCGTCTACAGTCAGAATTCTAAAGACCTATCCATAGAAGTTGAAATTACCCATCTGACCATGGCAACGCATCTGTTCACGCCACCTTTTCCTAACTATCCCCTCCAGGAGCACTTTATTTGTAGATTCGAGCGTATCTCGAGAACGGTGCGTCTGCAGTCAGAGTTCTAAAGACCTATCCATAGAAGTTGAAAGTACCCATCTGACCATGGCAACGCATCTGTTCATGCCAATTTTTCTTTACTACCCCCTCGAAGAGTACTTTCTTTGTAGAATCGAACATATCTCGAGAACGGTGCGTCTGCAGTGAGAGTTCTTAAGACCAATCCATAGATGTTGCAAATACCCATCTGACCATGGCAACGCATCTGTTCTTCCCACCATTTCTTTACTACCCCGTAGAGAAGCACTTTCTTTGTAGAATCGAGCGTATCTCGAGAGCGGTGCGTCAGCAGTCAGAGTTCGGAAGACCTATCCATAGAAGTTGACAATACTCATCTGACCATGGCAACGCATCTGTTCATGCCACCTTTTCGTTACTACCCCCTCCAGGAGCAGTTTCTTTGTAGAACCGAGAATATCTCGAGAACGGTGCGTCTGCAGTCAGAGTTCTAAAGACCAATCCATAGAAGTTGCAAATACCCATCTGACCATGGCAAAGCATCTGTTCATGCCACCTTTTCTTTACTACCCCCTCCAGGAGCACTTTCTTTGTAGAATCGAGAGTATCTCGCGAACGGTGCGTCAGCAGTCGTATTTCTAAAGACCTATCCATAGAAGTTGAAAATACGCATCTGACCATGGCAACCTAGCTGTTCATGCCACCATATCTTTACTACCCCCTCGAGAAGCACTTTCTTTGTAGAATCGAGCGTATCTCGAGAACGGTGCGTCTACAGTCAGAGTTCTGAAGACCTATCCATAGAAGTTGAAAATACCCATCTGACCAAGGCAACGCATCTGTTCATGTCAAATTTTCTTTACTTCCCCCTCCAGGAGCACTTTTTTTTGTCAAGCCACCTTTTCCTAACTACCCCCTCCAGGAGCACTTTCTTTTGTTCATGCCACCTTTTCCTAACTACCCCCTCCAGGAGCACTTTCTTTGTAGAATCGAGCATATCTCGAGAACGGTGCGTCTGCTGTCAGAGTTGTAAAGACCTATCTATAGAAGTTGAAAATACCCATCTGACCATGGAAACGCATCTGTTCATGCAACCTTTTCTTTATTACCCCCTCCAGGAGCACTTTCTTTTGTTCATGCCAAGTTTTCCTAACTACCCCTTCCAGGAGCACTTTCTTTTGTTCATGCCACCTTTTCCTAACTACCCCCTTCAGGAGCACTTTCTTTGTAGAATCGAGCGTATCTCGAGAACGGTGCGTCTGCAGTCAGAGTTCTAAAGACCTATATAGAGAAGTTGAAAATACCCATCTGACCATGGCAACGCATCTGTGCATGCCACTTATTCTTTACTACCCCCTCCAGGAGCACTTTCTTTGTAGAATCGAGCGTATCTCGAGAACGGTGCGTCTTCAGTCAAAGTTCTAAAGACCTATCCATAGAAGTTGAAATACCCTTCTGACCATGGTAACGCATCTGTTCATGCCACCTTTTCTTTACTACCTCCTCCAGGAGCACTTTCTTTGTAGAATCGAGCGTATCTCGAGAACGGTGCGTCTGCAGTCAGAGTTCTAAAGACCTATCCAGAGAAGTTCAAAATACCCGTCTGACCAAGGCAACGCATCTGTTCATGCCACTTATCCTTTACTACCCCCTCCAGGAGAACTTTCTTTGTAGAGTCGAGCGTATCTCGAGAACGGTGTGTCTGCAGTCAGAGTTCTAAAGACCTATCCAGAGAAGTTGAAAATACTCATCTGACCATGGCAACGCATCAGTTCATGCCACCTTTTCTTTATAACCCCCTCCAGGAGCACTTTCTTTGCAGAATCGAGCGTACCTCGAGAACGGTGCGTCTACAGTCAGAGTTCTAAAGACATATCCATAGAAGTTGAAATTACCCATCTGACCATGGCAACGCATCTGTTCACGCCACCTTTTCCTAACTATCCCCTCCAGGAGCACTTTATTTGTAGATTCGAGCGTATCTCGAGAACGGTGCGTCTGCAGTCAGAGTTCTAAAGACCTATCCATAGAAGTTGAAAGTACCCATCTGACCATGGCAACGCATCTGTTCATGCCAACTTTTCTTTACTACCCCCTCGAGGAGTACTTTCTTTGTAGAATCGAGCGTATCTCGAGAGCGGTGCGTCAGCAGTCAGAGTTCGGAAGACCTATCCATAGAAGTTGAAAATACTCATCTGACCATGGCAACGCATCTGTTCATGCCACCTATTCTTTACTATCCCCTCCAGGAGCACTTTCTTTGTAGAATCGAGCGTATCTCGAGAACGGTGCGTCTGCAGTCAGAGTTCTAAAGACCTATCCATAGAAATTGAAAATACTCATCTGACCATGGCAACGCATCTGTTCATGCCACCTTTTCTTTACTACCCCCTCCAGGAGCACTTTCTTTGTAGAATCGAGAGTATCTCGCGAACAGTGCGTCAGCAGTCGTATTTCTAAAGACCTATCCATAGAAGTTGAAAATACGCATCTGACCATGGCAACGCAGCTGTTCATGCCACCATATCTTTACTACCCCCTCGAGAAGCACTTTCTTTGTAGAATCGAGCGTATCTCGAGAACGGTGCGTCTACAGTCAGAGTTCTGAAGACCTATCCATAGAAGTTGAAAATACCCATCTGACCAAGGCAACGCATCTGTTCATGCCACCTTTTCTTTATTACCCCCTCCAGGAGCACTTTCTTTTGTTCATGCCACCTTTTCCTAACTACCCCTTCCAGGAGCACTTTCTTTTGTTCATGCCACCTTTTCCTAACTACCCCCTTCAGGAGCACTTTCTTTGTAGAATCGAGCGTATCTCGAGAACGGTGCGTCTGCAGTCAGATTTCTAAAGACCTATATAGAGAAGTTGAAAATACCCATCTGACCATGGCAACGCATCTGTGCATGCCACTTATTCTTTACTACCCCCTCCAGGAGCACTTTCTTTGTAGAATCGAGCGTATCTCGAGAACGGTGCGTCTGCAGTCAAAGTTCTAAAGACCTATCCACAGAAGTTGAAATACCCTTCTGACCATGGTAACGCATATGTTCATGCCACCTTTTCTTTACTACCTCCTCCAGGAGCACTTTCTTTGTAGAATCGAGCGTATCTCGAGAACGGTGCGTCTGCAGTCAGAGTTCTAAAGACCTATCCAGAGAAGTTGAAAATACCCATCTGACCAAGGCAACGCATCTGTTCATGCCACCTTTTCTTTACTACCTCCTCCAGGAGCACTTTCTTTGTAGAATCGAGCGTATCTCGAGAACGGTGCGTCTGCAGTCAGAGTTCTAAAGACCTATCCAGAGAAGTTGAAAATACCCATCTGACCAAGGCAACGCATCTGTTCATGCCACTTATTCTTTACTACCCCCTCCAGGAGAACTTTCTTTGTAGAGTCGAGCGTATCTCGAGAACGGTGTGTCTGCATGCAGTCAGAGTTCTAAAGACCTATCCAGAGAAGTTGAAAATACCCATCTGACCATGGCAACGCATCTGTGCATGCCACTTATTCTTTACTACCCCCTCCAGGAGCACTTTCTTTGTAGAATCGAGCGTATCTCGAGAACGGTGCGTCTGCAGTCAAAGTTCTAAAGACCTATCCATAGAAGTTGAAATACCCTTCTGACCATGGTAACGCATCTGTTCATGCCACTTATTCTTTACTACCCCCTCCAGGAGCACTTTCTTTGTAGAATCGAGCGTATCTCGAGAACGGTGCGTCTGCAGTCAGAGTTCTAAAGACCTATCCAGAGAAGTTGAAAATACCCATCTGACCATGGCAACGCATCAGTTCATGCCACCTTTTCTTTATTACCCCCTCCAGGAGCACTTTCTTTGTTGAATCGAGCGTATTTCGAGAACGGTGCGTCTGCAGTCAGAGTTCTAAAGACCTATCCAGAGAAGTTGAAAATACCCATCTGACCATGGCAAGGCATCTGTGCATGCCACTTATTCTTTACTACCCCCTCCAGGAGCACTTTCTTTGTAGAATCGAGCGTATTTCGAGAACGGTGTGTCTGCAGTCAGAGTTCTAAAGACCTATCCAGAGAAGTTGAAAATACCCATCTGACCACGGCAACGCATCTGTGCATGCCACTTATTCTTTACTACCCCCTCAGGAGCACTTTCTTTGTAGAATCGAGCGTATCTCGAGAACGGTGCGTCTGCAGTCAAAGTTCTAAAGACCTATCCATAGAAGTTGAAATACCCTTCTGACCATGGCAACGCATATGTTCATGCCACCTTTTCTTTACTACCATCTCCATTAGCACTTTCTTTGTAGAATCGAGCGTATCTCGAGAACGGTGTGTCTGTAGTCAGAGTGCTAAAGACATATCCATAGAGGTTGCAAATACCCATCTGACCATAGTAACGCATCTGTTCATGCCACTTATTCTTTACTACCCCCTCCAGGAGCACTTTCTTTGTAGAATCGAGCGTATCTCGAGAACGGTGCGTCTGCAGTCAGAGTTCTAAAGACCTATCCAGAGAAGTTGAAAATACCCATCTGACCATGGTAACGCATCTGTTCATGCCAACTTTTCTTTACTACCCCTCCAGGAGCAGTTTCTTTGTAGAATCGAACATATCTCGAGAACGGTGCGTCTGCAGTCAGAGTTCTAAAGACTTATCCACAGAAGTTGAAAATACTCATCTGACTATGGTAACGCATCTGTTCATGCCACCTTTTATTTACTCCCCCCCCCCTCCAAGAGCACTTTCTTTGTAGAATCGTGCGTATCTCGAGAACGATGCGTCTGCAGTCAGAGTTCTAAAGACCTATCCGCAGAAGTTGAAAATACCCATCTGACCATGGCAACGCATCTGTTCATGACATATTTTCTTTACTACCCCCTCCAGGAGCACTTTCTTTGTAGAATCGAGCTTATCTCGAGAACGGTGAATCTGTAGTCAGAGTTCTGAAGGCCTATCCACAGAAGTTGAAAATACCCATCTGACCATGGCAACTCATCTGTTCATGCCACCTTTTCCGTATTACCCCCTCCAGGAGCTCTTTGTTTGTAGAATCGAGCGTATCTCGAGAACGGAGTTCTAAAGACCTATCCAGAGAAGTTGAAAATACCCTTCGACCATGGTAACGCATCTGTTCATACGAAATTTTCTTTACAACCCCCTTCAGGAGCACTTTCTTTGTAGAATCGAGCATATCTAGAGAACGGAGCGTCTGCAGTCACAGTGTTTAAGACATATCCATAGAAGTTGAAAATACCCTTCTGACCATGGTAACGCATCTGTTCATGCCACCTTTTCTTTACTACCCCCCTCCAGGAGCACTTTCCTTGAAGAATCGAGCATATCTAGAGAACGGTGCGTCTGCAGTCAGAGTTCTAAAGGCCTATCCACAGAAGTTGAAACTACCCATCTGACCATGGTAACGCATCTGTTCTTGCCAGCTTTTCCGTACTACCCTTTCCAGGAGCACTTTCTTCGTAGAGTCGAGCGTATCTCGACAACGGTGAGTCTGCAGTCAGAGTTCTAAAGACCTATCCATAGAAGTTGAAAATACCCTTCTGACCATGGTAACGCATCTGTTCATGCCACCTTTTCTTTACTACCCCCCTCCAGGAGCACTTTCTTTGTAGAATCGAGCGTATCTCGAGAACGGTGCGTCTGCAGTCAGAGTTCTAAAGGCCTATCCACAGAAGTTAAAAAAACCCATCTGACCATGGCAACGCATCTGTTCATGCCACCTTTTCTTTACTACCCCTCCAGGAGCACTTTCTTTGTAGAATCGAGCTTATCTCGAGAACGGTGAGTCTGCAGTCAGAGTTCTAAAGGCCTATCCACAGAAGTTGAAAATACCCATTTGACCATGGCAACGCATCTGTTCATGCCACCTTTTCCGTATTACCCCCTCCAGGAGCTCTTTGTTTGTAGAATCGAGCGTATCTCGAGAACGGAGTTCTAAAGACCTATCCAGAGAAGTTGAAAATACCCTTCGACCATGGTAACGCATCTGTTCATACGAAATTTTCTTTACAACCCCCTTCAGGAGCACTTTCTTTGTAGAATCGAGCATATCTAGAGAACGGTGCGTCTGCAGTCAGAGTGCTTAAGACATATCCATAGAAGTTGAAAATACCCTTCTGACCATGGTAACGCATCTGTTCATGCCACCTTTTCTTTACTACCCCCCTCCAGGAGCACTTTCCTTGAAGAATCGAGCATATCTAGAGAACGGTGCGTCTGCAGTCAGAGTTCTAAAGGCCTATCCACAGAAGTTGAAACTACCCATCTGACCATGGTAACGCATCTGTTCTTGCCAGCTTTTCCGTACTACCCTTTCCAGGAGCACTTTCTTCGTAGAGTCGAGCGTATCTCGACAACGGTGAGTCTGCAGTCAGAGTTCTAAAGGCCTATCCACAGAAGTTGAAAATACCCATTTGACCATGGCAACGCATCTGTTCATGCCACCTTTTCCGTATTACCCCCTCCAGGAGCTCTTTGTTTGTAGAATCGAGCGTATCTCGAGAACGGAGTTCTAAAGACCTATCCAGAGAAGTTGAAAATACCCTTCGACCATGGTAACGCATCTGTTCATACGAAATTTTCTTTACAACCCCCTTCAGGAGCACTTTCTTTGTAGAATCGAGCATATCTAGAGAACGGTGCGTCTGCAGTCAGAGTGCTTAAGACATATCCATAGAAGTTGAAAATACCCTTCTGACCATGGTAACGCATCTGTTCATGCCACCTTTTCTTTACTACCCCCCTCCAGGAGCACTTTCCTTGAAGAATCGAGCATATCTAGAGAACGGTGCGTCTGCAGTCAGAGTTCTAAAGGCCTATCCACAGAAGTTGAAACTACCCATCTGACCATGGTAACGCATCTGTTCTTGCCAGCTTTTCCGTACTACCCTTTCCAGGAGCACTTTCTTCGTAGAGTCGAGCGTATCTCGACAACGGTGAGTCTGCAGTCAGAGTTCTAAAGACCTATCCATAGAAGTTGAAAATACCCTTCTGACCATGGTAACGCACCTTTTCTTTACTACCCCCTCCAGGAGCACTTTCTTTGTAGGATCGAGCGTATCTCGAGAACGGAGTTCTCAAGATCTATCCATAGAAGTTGAAAATACCCTTCGACCATGGTAACGCATCTGTTCATGCCAAATTTTCTTTACTATCCCCTTCAGGAGCAATTTCTTTGTGGAATCGAGCATATCTAGAGAACTGTGCGTCTGCAGTCAGAGTTCTAAAGACCTATCCATAGAAGTTGAAAATACCCATCTGACCATGATAATGCATCTGTTCATGATACCTTCTCTTTACTACCCCCTCCAGGAGCACTTTCTTTGTAGAATCGAGCGTATCTCGAGAACGGTGTGTCTGTAGTCACAGTTCTAAACACCTATCCATAGAAGTTGAAAATACCAATCTGACCATGGCAACGCATCTGTTCATGCTACCTTTTCTTTATTACCCCCTCCAGGAGCATTTTCTTTGTAGAATCGAGCTTATCTTGAGAACGGTGCGTCTGCAGTTAGAGTTCTAAAGACCTATCCATAGAAGTTGAAACTACCCATCTGACCATGGTAACGCATCTGTTCATGCTACCTTTTCTTTACTACCCCCTCCAGGAGCACTTTCTTTGTAGAATCGAGCGTGTCTCGAGAACGGTGCGTCTGCAGTCAGAGTTCTAAAGACCTATCCATAGAAGTTGAGAATACCCATCTGACCATGGTAACGCATCTGTTCATGCTACCTTTTCTTTACTAGCCCCTCTAGGAGAACTTTCTTTGTAGAATCGAGCGTATTTCGAGAACGGTGTAACTGCAGTCAGAGTTCTAAAGACCTATCCATAGAAGTTGAAAATACCCATCTGACCATGGCAACGCATCTGCGCATGCCACCATTTACTTATACCCCCCTCCAGGAGCACTTTATTTGTAGAATCGAGCGTATCTCGAGAACTGTGCGTCTGCATTTAGAGTTCTAAAGACATATCCATAGAAGTTGAAAATGCCCATCTGACCATGGCAACGCATCTGTTCATGGCACCTTTTCCTTACTACCCACTCCAGGAGCATTTTCTTTGTAGAATCGAGCATATCTCGAGAACGGTGCGTCTGCAGTCAGAGTTCTAAAGACCTATCCATAGAAGTTGAAAATACCCATCTGACCATGGTAACGCATCTGTTCATGCTACCTTTTCTTTACTAGCCCCTCCAGGGGCACTTTCTTTGTAGAATCGAGCGTATCTCGAGAACAGTGTGTCTGCGGTCAGAGTTCTAAAGACCTATCCATAGAAGTTGAAAATACCCATCTGACCATGGCAACGCATCTGTTCATGCCACCTTTTCTTTACTACCCCCTCCAGGAGCACTTTCGTTGTAGAATCGAGCGTATCTCGAGAACGGTGTGTCTGCAGTCAGACTTCTAAAGACCTATCCATAGAAGTTGAAAATACCCACCTGACCATGGTTACGCATCTGTTCTTGCCACCTTTTCTTTACTACCCCCTCCAGGAGCACTTTCCTTGTAGAATCGAGCGTATTTCGAGAACGGTGTGTCTGCAGTCAGAGTTCTAAAGACCTATCAATAGAAGTAAGTTGAAAATACCCATCTGACCATGGCAACGCATCTGTTCATGCCACCTTTTCTTTACTACCCCCTCCAGGAGGACTTTTTTTATAGAATCGAGCGTATCTCGAGAACGGTGTGTCTGCAGTCAGAGTTCTAAAGACCTATCCATAGAAGTTGAAAATACAAATCTGACCATGGTAACGCAGCGGTGTATGCTACTTTATCTTTACTAGCCCCTCCAGAAGCACTTTCTTTGTAGAATCGAGCGTATGTCGAGAACGGTGCGTCTGCATTTAGAGTTCTAAAGACATATCCATAGAAGTTGAAAATGCCCATCTGACCATGGCAACGCATCTGTTCATGCTACCTTTTCTTTACTACCCCCTCCAGGAGCATATTCTTTGTAGAATCGAGCTTATCTTGAGAACGGTGCGCCTGTAGTCAGAGTTCTAAAGACCTATCCATAGAAATTGAAAATACAAATCTGACCATGGTAACGCATCTGTTCATGCTACCTTTTCTTTACTATCCCCACCAGGAGCACCTTCTTTGTAGAATCGAGCGTGTCTCGAGAACGGTGAGTCTGCAGTCAGAGTTCTAAAGAACTATCCATAGAAGTTGAAAATACCCATCTGACCATGGTAACGCATCTGTTCATGCTACCTTTTCTTTACTAGCCCCTCCAGGAGCACTTTCTTTGTAGAATCGAGAGTATCTCGAGAACGGTGTGTCTGCAGTCAAAGTTCTAAAGACCTATCCACAGAAGTTGAAAATACCCATGTGAACGTGGCAACGCATCTGTTCATGCTACCTTTTCTTTACTACCCCCTCCAGGAGCACTTTTTTTGTAGAATCGAGCGTATGTCGAGAACGGTGTGTCTGCAGTCAGAGTTCTAAAGACCTATCCATAGAAGTTGAAAATACCCATCTGACCATGGTAACGCATCTGTTCATGCCACCTTTTCTTTACTACCCCCTCCAGGAGCACTTTCTTTGTAGAATCGAGCGTATCTCGAGCACGGTGCGTCAGCAGTCAGAGTTCTAAAGACCTATCCTTAGAAGTTGAAAACACAAATCTGACCATGGTAACGCATCTGTTCATTCCACTTTTTCTTTACTACCCCCTCCAGGAGCGTATCTCGAGAACGGTGCGCCTGCAGTCAGAGTTCTAAAGACCTATCCATAGAAATTGAAAATACAAATCTGACCATGGTAACGCATCTGTTCATGCCACCTTTTCTTTACTAGCCCCTCCAGGAGCACTTTCTTTGTAGAATCGAGCCTATCTCGAGAACGGTGTGTCTGCAGTCAGAGTTTTAAAGACCTATCCATAGAAATTTAAAATACAAATCTGACCATGGTAACGCATCTGTTCATGCTACCTTTTATTTACTACCCCCTCCAGGAGCACTTTCTTTGTATAATCGAGCTTATCTCGAGAACGGTGCGTCTGCAGTCAGAGTTCTAAAGACCTATCCATAGAAGTTGAAAATACAAATCTGACCATGGCAACGCATCTGTTCATGCCACCATTTACTTACACCCCCCTCCAGGAGCACTTTCTTTGTAGAATCGAGCGTATCTCGAGAACGGTGAGTCTGCAGTCAGAGTTCTAAAGACCTATCCATAGAAGTTGAAAATACCCATCTGACCATGGTAACGCATCTGTTCATGCTACCTTTTCTTTACTAGCCCCTTCAGGAGCACTTTCTTTGTAGAATCGAGCGTGTCTCGAGAACGGTGAGTCTGCAGTCAGAGTTCTAAAGACCTATCCATAGAAATTGAAAGTACAAATCTGACTATGGTAACGCATCTGTTCATGCTACCGTTTCTTTACTACCCCCTCCCACCCCAGGAGCACTTTCTTTGTTGAATCGAGCGTATCTCGAGAACGGTGCGTCTGCAGTCAGAGTTCTAAAGACCTATCCATAGAAGTTGAAAATACCCATCTGACTATGGCAACGCATCTGTTCATGCCACCTTTTCTTTACTACCTCCTCCAGGAGCACTTTCTTTGTAGAATCGAGCGTATTTCGAGAACGGTGTGTCTGCAGTCAGAGTTCTAAAGACCTATCCATAGAAGTTGAAAATACCCATCTGACCATGGCAACGCATCTGTTCATGCCACCTTTTCTTTACTACCCCCTCCAGGAGGACTTTTTTTGTAGAATCGAGCGTATCTCGAGAACGGTGTGTCTGCAGTCAGAGTTCTAAAGACCTATCCATAGAAGTTGAAAATACAAATCTGACCATGGTAACGCAGCGGTTTATGCTACCTTATCTTTACTAGCCCCTCCAGAAGCACTTCTTTGTAGAATCGAGCGTATGTCGAGAACGGTGCGTCTGCATTTAGAGTTCTAAAGACATATCCATAGAAGTTGAAAATGCCCATCTGACCATGGCAACGCATCTGTTCATGCTACCTTTTCTTTACTACCCCCTCCAGGAGCATATTCTTTGTAGAATCGAGCTTATCTTGAGAACGGTGCGTCTGTAGTCAGAGTTCTAAAGACCTATCCATAGAAATTGAAAATACAAATCTGACCATGGCAACGCATCTGTTCATGCTACCTTTTCTTTACTACCCCTTCCAGGAGCATATTCTTTGTAGAATCGAGCTTATCTTGAGAACGGTGAGTCTGCAGTCAGAGTTCTAAAGAACTATCCATAGAAGTTGAAAATACCCATCTGACCATGGTAACGCATCTGTTCATGCTACCTTTTCTTTACTAGCCCCTCCAGGAGCACTTTCTTTGTAGAATCGAGAGTATCTCGAGAACGGTGTGTCTGCAGTCAGAGTTCTAAAGACCTATCCACAGAAGTTGAAAATACCCATCTGAACGTGGCAACGCATCTGTTCATGCTACCTTTTCTTTACTACCCCCTCCAGGAGCACTTTTTTTGTAGAATCGAGCGTATGTCGAGAACGGTGTGTCTGCAGTCAGAGGTCTAAAGACCTATCCATAGAAGTTGAAAATACCCATCTGAACGTGGCAACGCATCTGTTCATGCTACCTTTTCTTTACTACCCCCTCCAGGAGCACTTTTTTTGTAGAATCGAGCGTATGTCGAGAACGGTGTGTCTGCAGTCAGAGTTCTAAAGACCTATCCATAGAAGTTGAAAATACCCATCTGACCATGGTAACGCATCTGTTCATGCCACCTTTTCTTTACTACCCCCTCCAGGAGCACTTTCTTTGTAGAATCGAGCGTATCTCGAGCACGGTGCGTCAGCAGTCAGAGTTCTAAAGACCTATCCTTAGAAGTTGAAAACACAAATCTGACCATGGTAACGCATCTGTTCATTCCACTTTTTCTTTACTACCCCCTCCAGGAGCGTATCTCGAGAACGGTGCGCCTGCAGTCAGAGTTCTAAAGACCTATCCATAGAAATTGAAAATACAAATCTGACCATGGTAACGCATCCGTTCATGCCACCTTTTCTTTACTACCCCCTCCAGGAGCACTTTCTTTGTATAATCGAGCTTATCTCGAGAACGGTGCGTCTGCAGTCAGAGTTCTAAAGACCTATCCATAGAAGTTGAAAATACAAATCTGACCATGGCAACGCATCTGTTCATGCCGCCATTTACTTACACCCCCCTCCAGGAGCACTTTCTTTGTAGAATCGAGCGTATCTCGAGAACGGTGAGTCTGCAGTCAGAGTTCTAAAGACCTATCCATAGAAGTTGAAAATACCCACCTGACCATGGTAAAGCATCTGTTCATGCTACCTTTTCTTTACTACCCCTTCCAGGAGGACTTTCTTTGTAGAATCGAGCGTATCTCGAGAACGGTGCGTCTGCAGTCAGAGTTCTAAAGACCTATCCATAGAAATTGAAAGTACAAATCTGACTATGGTAACGCATCTGTTCATGCTACCGTTTCTTTACTACCCCCTCCCTCCCCAGGAGCACTTTCTTTGTTGAATCGAGCGTATCTCGAGAATGGTGCGTCTGCAGTCAGAGTTCTAAAGACCTATCCATAGAAGTTGAAAATACCCATCTGACCATAGCAACGCATCTGTTCATGTCACCTCTTCTTTACTACCTCCTCCAGGGGCACTTTCTTTTTAGAATCGAGCGTATCTCGAGAACGGTGCTTCTGCAGTCAGAGTTCTAAAGACCTATCCATAGAAATTGAAAGTACAAATCTGACTATGGTAACGCATCTGTTCATGCTACCTTTTCTTTACTACCCTCTAAAGGAACACTTTCTTTGTAGAATCGACCGTATCTCGAGAACGGTGCGTCTGCAGTCAGAGTTCTAAAGACCTACCCATAGAAGTTGAAAATACCCACCTGACCATGGTAAAGCATCTGTTCACGCTACCTTTTCTTTACTACCCCTTCCAGGAGGACTTTCTTTGTAGAATCGAGCGTATCTCGAGAACGGTGCGTCTGCAGTCAGAGTTCTAAGGACCTATCCATAGAAGCTGAAAATACAAATCTGATCATGGTAACGCAGCGGATTATGCTACCTTATCTTTACTAGCCCCTCCAGGAGCACTTTCTTTGTAGAATCGAGCGTATGTCGAGAACGGTGCGTCTGCATTTAGAGTTCTAAAGACATATCCATAGAAGTTGAAAATGTCCATCTGACCATGGCAACGCATCTGTTCATGCTGCATTTTCTTTACTACCCCCTCCAGGAGCATATTCTTTGTAGAATCGAGCTTATCTTGAGAACGGTGCGTCCGTAGTCAGAGTTCTAAAGACCTATCCATAGAAATTGAAAATACAAATCTGACCATGGTAACGCATCTGTTCATGCTACCTTTTCTTTACTACCCCCTCCAGGAGCACTTTCTTTGTAGAATCGAGAGTATCTCGAGAACGGTGTGTCTGCAGTCAGAGTTCTAAAGACCTATCCATAGAAGTTGAGAATACCTATCTGAACGTGGCAACGCATCTGTTCATGCTACCTTTTCTTTACTACCCTCTCCAGGAGCACTTTCTTTGTAGAATCGAGCGTATCTCGAGCACGGTGCGTCAGCAGTCAGAGTTATAAAGACCTATCCTTAGAAGTTGAAAATACCCACCTGACCATGGTAAAGCATCTGTTCACGCTACCTTTTCTTTACTACCCCTTCCAGGAGGACTTTCTTTGTAGAATCGAGCGTATCTCGAGAACGGTGTGTCTGCAGTCAGAGTTCTAAAGACCTATCCATAGAAGTTGAAAATACAAATCTGATCATGGTAACGCAGCGGTTTATGCTACCTTATCTTTACTAGAACCTCCAGGAGCACTTTCTTTTTAGAATCGAGCGTATCTCGAGAACGGTGCTTCTGCAGTCAGAGTTCTAAAGACCTATCCATAGAAGTTGAAAATACCCATCTGACCATGGTAACGCATCTGTTCATGCTACCTTTTCTTTCCTAGCCCCTCCAGGAGCACTTTCTTTGTAGAATCGAGAGTATCTCGAGCACGGTGCGTCAGCAGTCAGAGTTATAAAGACCTATCCTTAGAAGTTGAAAATACCCACCTGACCATGGTAAAGCATCTGTTCACGCTACCTTTTCTTTACTACCCCTTCCAGGAGGACTTTCTTTGTAGAATCGAGCGTATCTCGAGAACGGTGCGTCTGCAGTCAGAGTTCTAAAGACCTCTCCATAGAAGTTGAGAATACCTATCTGAACGTGGCAACGCATCTGTTCATGCTACCTTTTCTTTACTACCCCCTCCAGGAGCACTTTCTTTGTAGAATCGAGCGTATCTCGAGCACGGTGCGTCAGCAGTCAGAGTTATAAAGACCTATCCTTAGAAGTTGAAAATACCCACCTGACCATGGTAAAGCATCTGTTCACGCTACCTTTTCTTTACTACCCCTTCCAGGAGGACTTTCTTTGTAGAATCGAGCGTATCTCGAGAACGGTGCGTCTGCAGTCAGAGTTCTAAAGACCTCTCCATAGAAGTTGAAAATACAAATCTGATCATGGTAACGCAGCGGTTTATGCTACCTTATCTTTACTAGCCCCTCCAGGAGCACTTTCTTTTTAGAATCGAGCGTATCTCGAGAACGGTGCTTCTGCAGTCAGAGTTCTAAAGACCTATCCATAGAAATTGAAAGTACAAATCTGACTATGGTAACGCATCTGTTCATGCTACCTTTTCTTTACTACCCTCTAAAGGAACACTTTCTTTGTAGAATCGACCGTATCTCGAGAACGGTGCGTCTGCAGTCAGAGTTCTAAAGACCTATCCATAGAAGTTGAAAATACCCACCTGACCATGGTAAAGCATCTGTTCACGCTACCTTTTCTTTACTACCCCTTCCAGGAGGACTTTCTTTGTAGAATCGAGCGTATCTCGAGAACGGTGCGTCTGCAGTCAGAGTTCTAAAGACCTATCCATAGAAGTTGAAAATACAAATCTGATCATGGTAACGCAGCGGTTTATGCTACCTTATCTTTACTAGCCCCTCCAGGAGCACTTTCTTTGTAGAATCGAGCGTATGTCGAGAACGGTGCGTCTGCATTTAGAGTTCTAAAGACATATCCATAGAAGTTGAAAATGTCCATCTGACCATGGCAACGCATCTGTTCATGCTACATTTTCTTTACTACCCCCTCCAGGAGCATATTCTTTGTAGAATCGAGCTTATCTTGAGAACGGTGCGTCCGTAGTCAGAGTTCTAAAGACCTATCCATAGAAATTGAAAATACAAATCTGACCATGGTAACGCATCTGTTCATGCTACCTTTTCTTTACTACCCCCTCCAGGAGCACCTTCTTTGTAGAATCGAGCGTGTCTCGAGAACGTTGAGTCTGCAGTCAGAGTTCTAAAGACCTATCCATAGAAGTTGAAAATACCCATCTGACCATGGTAACGCATCTGTTCATGCTACCTTTTCTTTCCTAGCCCCTCCAGGAGCACTTTCTTTGTAGAATCGAGAGTATCTCGAGAACGGTGTGTCTGCAGTCAGGGTTCTAAAGACCTATCCATAGAAGTTGAGAATACCTATCTGAACGTGGCAACGCATCTGTTCATGCTACCTTTTCTTTACTACCCCCTCCAGGAGCACTTTCTTTGTAGAATCGAGCGTATCTCGAGCACGGTGCGTCAGCAGTCAGAGTTATAAAGACCTATCCTTAGAAGTTGAAAACACAAATCTGACCATGGTAACGCATCTGTTCATTCCACTTTTTCTTTACTACCCCCTCCAGGAGCGTATCTCGAGAACGGTGCGCCTGCAGTCAGAGTTCTAAAGACCTATCCATAGAAGTTGAAAATACCCACCTGACCATGGTAAAGCATCTGTTCATGCTACCTTTTCTTTACTACCCCTTCCAGGAGGACTTTCTTTGTAGAATCGAGCGTATCTCGAGAACGGTGCGTCTGCAGTCAGAGTTCTAATGACCTATCCATAAAAGTTGAAAATACAAATCTGACCATGGCAACGCATCTGTTCATGCCACCATTTACTTACACCCCCCTCCAGGAGCACTTTCTTTGTAGAATCGAGCGTATCTCGAGAACGGTGAGTCTGCAGTCAGAGTTCTAAAGACCTATCCATAGAAGTTGAAAATACCCATCTGACCATGGTAACGCATCTGTTCATGCTACCTTTTCTTTACTAGCCCCTTCAGGAGCACTTTCTTTGTAGAATCGAGCGTGTCTCGAGAACGGTGAGTCTGCAGTCAGAGTTCTAAAGACCTATCCATAGAAATTGAAAGTACAAATCTGACTATGGTAACGCATCTGTTCATGCTACCGTTTCTTTACTACCCCCTCCCCCCCAGGAGCACTTTCTTTGTTGAATCGAGCGTATCTCGAGAACGGTACGTCTGCAGTCAGAGTTCTAAAGACCTATCCATAGAAGTTGAAAATACCCATCTGACCATAGCAACGCATCTGTTCATGTCACCTTTTCTTTACTACCGCCTCCAGGGGCACTTTCTTTGTAGAATCGAGCGTATCTCGAGAACGGTGCTTCTGCAGTCAGAGTTCTAAAGACCTATCCATAGAAATTGAAAGTACAAATCTGACTATGGTAACGCATCTGTTCATGCTACCTTTTCTTTACTACCCTCTCCAGGAAAACTTTCTTTGTAGAATCGAGCGTATCTCGAGAACGGTGTGTCTGCAGTCAGAGTTCTAAAGACCTATCCATAGAAGTTGAAAATACCCATCTGACCATGGTAACGCAGCGGTTTATGCTACCTTATCTTTACTAGCCCCTCCAGGAGCACTTTCTTTGTAGAATCGAGCTTATCTCGAGAACGGTGCGTCTGCATTTAGAGTTCTAAAGACATATCCATAGAAGTTGAAAATGCCCATCTGACCATGGCAACGCATCTGTTCATGCTACCTTTTCTTTACTACCCTCTCCAGGAACACTTTCTTTGTAGAATCGACCGTATCTCGAGAACGGTGCGTCTGCAGTCAGAGTTCGAAAGACCTATCCATAGATGTTGAAAATACCCATCTGACCATGGTAACGCATCTGTTCATGCTACCTTTTCTTTACTAGCCCCTCCAGGAGCACTTTCTTTGTAGAATCGAGCGTATCTCGAGAACTGTGTGTCTGCAGTCAGAGTTCTAAAGACCTATCCATAGAAGTTGAAAATACCCATCTGACCATGGTAAAGCATCTGTTCATGCTACCTTTTCTTTACTACCCCCTCCAGGGGCACTTTCTTTGTAGAATCGACCGTATCTCGAGAACGGTGCGTCTGCAGTCAGAGTTCGAAAGACCTATCCATAGAAGTTGAAAATACCCATCTGACCATGGTAAAGCATCTGTTCATGCTACCTTTCCTTTACTACCCCCTCCAGGGGCACTTTCTTTGTAGAATCGACCGTATCTCGAGAACGGTGCGTCTGCAGTCAGAGTTCGAAAGACCTATCCATAGAAGTTGAAAATACCCATCTGACCATGGTAACGCATCTGTTCATGCTACCTTTTCTTTACTAGCCCCTCCAGGAGCACTTTTTTTGTAGAATCGAGCGTATCTCGAGAACGGTGTGTCTGCAGTCAGAGTTCTAAAGACCTATCCATAGAAGTTGAAAATACCCATCTGAACGTGGCAACGCATCTGTTCATGCTACCTTTTCTTTCCTACCCCGTCCAGGAGCACTTTTTTTTGTAGAATCGAGCGTATGTCGAGAACGGTGTGTCTGCAGTCAGAGTTCTAAAGACCTATCCATAGAAGTTGAAAATACCCACCTGACCATGGTAAAGCATCTGTTCATGCTACCTTTTCTTTACTACGTCTTCCAGGACGACCTTCTTTGTAGAATCGAGCGTATCTCGAGAACTGTGCGTCTGCAGTCAGAGTTCTACAGACCTATCCACAGAATTTGAAAATACCCTTCTGACCATGGTAACGCAGCGGTTTATGCTACCTTATCTTTACTAGCCCCTCCAGGAGCACTTTCTTTGTAGAATCGAGCGTATGTCGAGAACGGTGCGTCTGCACTTAGAGTTCTAAAGACATATCCATAGAAGTTGAAAATGCCCATCTGACCATGGCAACGCATCTGTTCATGCTACCTTTTCTTTACTAGCCCCTCCAGGAGCACTTTCTTTGTAGAATCGAGCGTATCTCGAGAACGGTGTGTCTGCAGTCAGAGTTCTAAAGACCTATCCATAGAAGTTGAAAATACCCAGCTGAACGTGGCAACGCATCTGTTCATGCTACCTTTTCTTTACTACCCCCTCCAGGAGCACTTTTTTTGTAGAATCGAGCATATGTCGAGAACGGTGTGTCTGCAGAAATTTAAAATACAAATCTGACCATGGTAACGCATCTGTTCATGCTACCTTTTCTTTACTACCCCCTCCAGGAGCACTTTCTTTCTAGAATCGAGCGTGTCTCGAGAACGGTGAGTCTGCAGTCAGAGTTCTAAAGACCTATCCATGGAAGTTGAAAATACCCATCTGACCATGGTAACGCATCTGTTCATGCTACCTTTTCTTTACTAGCCCCTCCAGGATCTCGAGAACGGTGTGTCTGCAGTCAGAGTTCTAAAGACCTATCCATAGAAGTTGAAAATACCCATCTGACCATGGTAACGCATCTGTTCATGCTACCTTTTCTTTACTACCCCCTCCAGTGGCACTTTCTTTGTAGAATCGAGCGTGTCTCGAGAACGGTGAGTCTGCAGTCAGAGTTCTAAAGACCTATCCATGGAAGTTGAAAATACCCATCTGACCATGGTAACGCATCTGTTCATGCTACCTTTTCTTTACTAGCCCCTCCAGGAGCACTTTCTTTGTAGAATCGAGCGTATCTCGAGAACGGTGTGTCTGCAGTCAGAGTTCTAAAGACCTATCCATAGAAGTTGAAAATACCCATCTGACCATGGCAACGCATCTGTTCATGTTCATGCCACCTTTCCCTACAGGAGCACTTTTCTGTAGAATATAGCATATCTCGAGAACGGTGCGTCTACAGTCGGAGTTCTTAAGACCTATCCACAGAAGTTGAAAATACCCACCTGACCATGGTAACGCATCTGTTCATGCTACCTTTTCTTTACTAGCCCCTTCAGGAGCACTTTCTTTTTAGAATCGAGCGTATCTCGAGAACGGTGCTTCTGCAGTCAGAGTTCTAAAGACCTATCCATAGAAATTGAAAGTACAAATCTGACTATGGTAACGCATCTGTTCATGCTACCTTTTCTTTACTACCCTCTAAAGGAACACTTTCTTTGTAGAATCGACCGTATCTCGAGAACGGTGCGTCTGCAGTCAGAGTTCTAAAGACCTATCCATAGAAGTTGAAAATACCCACCTGACCATGGTAAAGCATCTGTTCATGCTTCCTTTTCTTTACTACCCCTTCCAGGAGGACTTTCTTTGTAGAATCGAGCGTATCTCGAGAACGGTGCGTCTGCAGTCAGAGTTCTAAAGACCTATCCATAGAAGTTGAAAATACAAATCTGACCATGGTAACGCAGCGGTTTATGCTACCTTATCTTTACTAGCCCCTCCAGGAGCACTTTCTTTGTAGAATCGAGCGTATGTCGAGAACGGTGCGTCTGCATTTAGAGTTCTAAAGACATATCCATAGAAGTTAAAAATGTCCATCTGACCATGGCAACGCATCTGTTCATGCTACATTTTCTTTACTACCCCCTCCAGGAGCACCTTCTTTGTAGAATCGAGCGTTTCTCGAGAACGGTGAGTCTGCAGTCAGAGTTCTAAAGACCTATCCATAGAAGTTGAAAATACCCATCTGACAATGGTAACGCATCTGTTCATGCTACCTTTTCTTTCCTAGCCCCTCCAGGAGCACTTTCTTTGTAGAATCGAGAGTATCTCGAGAACGGTGTGTCTGCAGTCAGAGTTCTAAAGACCTATCCATAGAAGTTGAAAATACCTATCTGAACGTGACAACGCATCTGTTCATGCTACCTTTTCTTTACTACCCCCTCCAGGAGCACTTTCTTTGTAGAATCGAGCGTATCTCGAGCACGGTGCGTCAGCAGTCAGAGTTCTAAAGACCTATCCTTAGAAGTTGAAAACACATATCTGACCATGGTAACGCATCTGTTCATTCCACTTTTTCTTTACTACCCCCTCCAGGAGCGTATCTCGAGAACGGTGCGCCTGCAGTCAGAGTTCTAAAGACCTATCCATAGAAGTTGAAAATACCCACCTGACCATGGTAAAGCATCTGTTCATGCCACCATTTACTTACACCTCCCTCCAGGAGCACTTTCTTTGTAGAATCGAGCGTATCTCGAGAACGGTGAGTCTGCAGTCAGAGTTCTAAAGACCTATCCATAGAAGTTGAAAAGACCCATCTGACCATGGTAACGCATCTGTTCATGCTACCTTTTCTTTACTAGCCCCTTCAGGAGCACTTTCTTTGTAGAATCGAGCGTGTCTCGAGAACGGTGAGTCTGCAGTCAGAGTTCTAAAGACCTATCCATAGAAATTGAAAGTACAAATCTGACTATGGTAACGCATCTGTTCATGCTACCGTTTCTTTACTACCCCCTCCCCCCCCAGGAGCACTTTCTTTGTTGAATCGAGCGTATCTCGAGAACGGTACGTCTGCAGTCAGAGTTCTAAAGACCTATCAATAGAAGTTGAAAATACCCATCTGACCACAGCAACGCATCTGTTCATGTCACCTTTTCTTTACTACCGCCTCCAGGGGCACTTTCTTTGTAGAATCGAGCGTATCTCGAGAACGGTGCTTCTGCAGTCAGAGTTCTAAAGACCTATCCATAGAAATTGAAAGTACAAATCTGACCATGGTAACGCATCTGTTCATGCTACCTTTTCTTTACTACCCTCTCCAGGAACACTTTCTTTGTAGAATCGAGCGTATCTCGAGAACGGTGTGTCTGCAGTCAGAGTTCTAAAGACCTATCCATAGAAGTTGAAAATACCCACCTGACCATGGTAAAGCATCTGTTCATGCTACCTTTTCTTTACTACCCCCTCCAGGAGGACTTTCTTTGTAGAATCGAGCGTATCTCGAGAACGGTGCGTCTGCAGTCAGAGTTCTAAAGACCTATCCATAGAAGTTTAAAATACAAATCTGACCATGGTAACGCAGCGGCTTATGCTACCTTATCTTTACTAGCCCCTCCAGGAGCACTTTCTTTGTAGAATCGAGCTTATCTCGAGAACTGTGCGTCTGCATTTAGAGTTCTAAAGACATATCCATAGAAGTTGAAAATGCCCATCTGACCATGGCAACGCATCTGTTCATGCTACCTTTTCTTTACTACCCTCTCCAGGAACACTTTCTTTGTAGAATCGAGCGTATCTCGAGAACGGTGCGTCTGCAGTCAGAGTTCTAAAGACCTATCCATAGAAGTTGAAAATACCCATCTGACCATGGTAACGCATCTGTTCATGCTACCTTTTCTTTACTAGCCCCTCCAGGAGCACTTTCTTTGTAGAATCGAGCGTATCTCGAGAACGGTGTGTCTGCAGTCAGAGTTCTAAAGACCTATCCATAGAAGTTGAAAATACCCATCTGAACGTGGCAACGCATCTGTTCATGCTACCTTTTCGTTACTACCCCGTCCAGGAGCACTTTTTTTGTAGAATCGAGCGTATGTCGAGAACGGTGTGTCTGCAGTCAGAGTTCTAAAGACCTATCCATAGAAGTTGAAAATACAAATCTGACCATGGTAACGCAACGGTTTATGCTACCTTATCTTTACTACCCCCTCCAGGAGCACTTTCTTTGTAGAATCGAGCGTATGTCGAGAACGGTGCGTCTGCATTTAGAGTTCTAAAGACATATCCATAGAAGTTGATAATGCCCATTTGACCATGGCAACGCATCTGTTCATGCTACCTTTTCTTTACTAGTCCCTCCAGGAGCACTTTCTTTGTAGAATCGAGCGTATCTCGAGAACGGTGTGTCTGCAGTCAGAGTTCTAAAGACCTATCCATAGAAGTTGAAAATATCCCGCTGAACGTGGCAACGCATCTGTTCATGCTACCTTTTCTTTACTACCCCCTCCAGGAGCACTTTTTTTGTAGAATCGAGCATATGTCGAGAACGGTGTGTCTGCAGTCATAGTTCTAAAGACCTATCCATAGAAATTTAAAATACAAATCTGACTATGGTAACGCATCTGTTCATGCTACCTTTTCTTTACTACCCTCTCCAGGAAAACTTTCTTTGTAGAATCGAGCGTATCTCGAGAACGGTGTGTCTGCAGTCAGAGTTCTAAAGACCTATCCATAGAAGTTGAAAATACCCACCTGACCATGGTAAAGCATCTGTTCATGCTACCTTTTCTTTACTACCCCTTCCAGGAGGACTTTCTTTGTAGAATCGAGCGTATCTCGAGAACGGTGCGTCTGCAGTCAGAGTTCTAAAGACCTATCCATAGAAGTTTAAAATACAAATCTGACCATGGTAACGCAGCGGCTTATGCTACCTTATCTTTACTAGCCCCTCCAGGAGCACTTTCTTTGTAGAATCGAGCTTATCTCGAGAACTGTGCGTCTGCATTTAGAGTTCTAAAGACATATCCATAGAAGTTGAAAATGCCCATCTGACCATGGCAACGCATCTGTTCATGCTACCTTTTCTTTACTACCCTCTCCAGGAACACTTTCTTTGTAGAATCGAGCGTATCTCGAGAACGGTGCGTCTGCAGTCAGAGTTCTAAAGACCTATCCATAGAAGTTGAAAATACCCATCTGACCATGGTAACGCATCTGTTCATGCTACCTTTTCTTTACTAGCCCCTCCAGGAGCACTTTCTTTGTAGAATCGAGCGTATCTCGAGAACGGTGTGTCTGCAGTCAGAGTTCTAAAGACCTATCCATAGAAGTTGAAAATACCCATCTGACCATGGTAACGCATCTGTTCATGCTACCTTTTCTTTACTACCCCCTCCAGTGGCACTTTCTTTGTAGAGTCGAGCGTATCTCGAGAACGGTGCGTCTGCAGTCAGAGTTCTAAAGACCTATCCATAGAAATTGAAAGTACAAATCTGACTATGGTAACGCATCTGTTCATGCTACCTTTTCTTTACTACCCTCTCCAGGAACACTTTCTTTGTAGAATCGACCGTATCTCGAGAACGGTGCGTCTGCAGTCAGAGTTCTAAAGACCTATCCATAGAAGTTGAAAATACCCATCTGACCATGGTAACGCATCTGTTCATGCTACCTTTTCTTTACTAGCCCCTCCAGGAGCACTTTCTTTGTAGAATCGAGCGTATCTCGAGAACGGTGTGTCTGCAGTCAGAGTTCTAAAGACCTATCCATAGAAGTTGAAAATACCCATCTGAACGTGGCAACGCATCTGTTCATGCTACCTTTTCGTTACTACCCCGTCCAGGAGCACTTTTTTTGTAGAATCGAGCGTATGTCGAGAACGGTGTGTCTGCAGTCAGAGTTCTAAAGACCTATCCATAGAAGTTGAAAATACAAATCTGACCATGGTAACGCAACGGTTTATGCTACCTTATCTTTACTACCCCCTCCAGGAGCACTTTCTTTGTAGAATCGAGCGTATGTCGAGAACGGTGCGTCTGCATTTAGAGTTCTAAAGACATATCCATAGAAGTTGAAAATGCCCATTTGACCATGGCAACGCATCTGTTCATGCTACCTTTTCTTTACTAGTCCCTCCAGGAGCACTTTCTTTGTAGAATCGAGCGTATCTCGAGAACGGTGTGTCTGCAGTCAGAGTTCTAAAGACCTATCCATAGAAGTTGAAAATATCCCGCTGAACGTGGCAACGCATCTGTTCATGCTACCTTTTCTTTACTACCCCCTCCAGGAGCACTTTTTTTGTAGAATCGAGCATATGTCGAGAACGGTGTGTCTGCAGTCATAGTTCTAAAGACCTATCCATAGAAATTTAAAATACAAATCTGACCATGGTAACGCATCTGTTCATGCTACCTTTTCTTTACTACCCCCTCCAGGAGCACTTTCTTTCTAGAATCGAGCGTATCTCGAGAACGGTGAGTCTGCAGTCAGAGTTCTAAAGACCTATCCACAGAAGTTGAAAATACCCATCTGACCAATCTGACCATGGCAACGCATCTGTTCATGCCACCTTTTCTTTACTACCCCCTCCAGGAGCACTTTCTTTGTATAATCGAGCTTATCTCGAGAACGGTGTGTCTGCAGTCAGACTTCTAAAGACCTATCCACAGAAGATGAAAATACCCGCCTGACCATGGCAACGCATCTGTTCATGTTCATGCCACCTTTCCCTACAGGAGCACTTTTCTGTAGAATATAGCATATCTCGAGAACGGTGCGTCTACAGTCGGAGTTCTTAAGACCTATCCACAGAAGTTGAAAATACCCACCTGACCATGGCAACGCATCTGTTCATGTTCACGCCACCTTTCCCTCCAGGAGCACTTTTCTGTTCATGCCACCTTTTCTGTACTACCCCCTCCAGGAGCACTTTCTTTGTAGAATCGAGCGTGTCTTGAGAACGGTGTGTCTGCAGTCAGACTTCTAAAGACCTATCCATAGAAGTTGAAAATACCCATCTGACCATGGTAACGCATCTGTTCATGCTACCTTTTCTTTACTACCCCCTCCAGGAGCACTTTCTTTGTAGAATCGAGCGTATCTCGAGAACGGTGTGTCTGCAGTCAGAGTTCTAAAGACCTATCCACAGAAGTTGAAAATACCCATCTGACCATGGCAAAGCATCTGTTCATGCCACCTTTTCTTAACTACCCCTTCCAGGAGCAATTTCTTTGTAGAATCGAGCGTATCTCGAGAACGGTGAGTCTGCAGTCAGAGTTCTAAAGACCTATCCATAGAAGTTGAAAAGACCCATCTGACCATGGTAACGCATCTGTTCATGCTACCTTTTCTTTACTACCCCCTCCAGGAGCACTTTCTTTGTAGAATCGAGCGTATCTCGAGCACGGTGCGTCAGCAGTCAGAGTTCTAAAGACCTATCCTTAGAAGTTGAAAACACATATCTGACCATGGTAACGCATCTGTTCATTCCACTTTTTCTTTACTACCCCCTCCAGGAGCGTATCTCGAGAACGGTGCGCCTGCAGTCAGAGTTCTAAAGACCTATCCGTAGAAGTTGAAAATACCCACCTGACCATGGTAAAGCATCTGTTCATGCCACCATTTACTTACACCTCCCTCCAGGAGCACTTTCTTTGTAGAATCGAGCGTATCTCGAGAACGGTGAGTCTGCAGTCAGAGTTCTAAAGACCTATCCATAGAAGTTGAAAAGACCCATCTGACCATGGTAACGCATCTGTTCATGCTACCTTTTCTTTACTAGCCCCTTCAGGAGCACTTTCTTTGTAGAATCGAGCGTGTCTCGAGAACGGTGAGTCTGCAGTCAGAGTTCTAAAGACCTATCCATAGAAATTGAAAGTACAAATCTGACTATGGTAACGCATCTGTTCATGCTACCGTTTCTTTACTACCCCCTCCCCCCCCAGGAGCACTTTCTTTGTTGAATCGAGCGTATCTCGAGAACGGTACGTCTGCAGTCAGAGTTCTAAAGACCTATCAATAGAAGTTGAAAATACCCATCTGACCACAGCAACGCATCTGTTCATGTCACCTTTTCTTTACTACCGCCTCCAGGGGCACTTTCTTTGTAGAATCGAGCGTATCTCGAGAACGGTGCTTCTGCAGTCAGAGTTCTAAAGACCTATCCATAGAAATTGAAAGTACAAATCTGACCATGGTAACGCATCTGTTCATGCTACCTTTTCTTTACTACCCTCTCCAGGAAAACTTTCTTTGTAGAATCGAGCGTATCTCGAGAACGGTGTGTCTGCAGTCAGAGTTCTAAAGACCTATCCATAGAAGTTGAAAATACCCACCTGACCATGGTAAAGCATCTGTTCATGCTACCTTTTCTTTACTACCCCTTCCAGGAGGACTTTCTTTGTAGAATCGAGCGTATCTCGAGAACGGTGCGTCTGCAGTCAGAGTTCTAAAGACCTATCCATAGAAGTTTAAAATACAAATCTGACCATGGTAACGCAGCGGCTTATGCTACCTTATCTTTACTAGCCCCTCCAGGAGCACTTTCTTTGTAGAATCGAGCTTATCTCGAGAACTGTGCGTCTGCATTTAGAGTTCTAAAGACATATCCATAGAAGTTGAAAATGCCCATCTGACCATGGCAACGCATCTGTTCATGCTACCTTTTCTTTACTACCCTCTCCAGGAACACTTTCTTTGTAGAATCGACCGTATCTCGAGAACGGTGCGTCTGCAGTCAGAGTTCGAAAGACCTATCCATAGAAGTTGAAAATACCCATCTGACCATGGTAACGCATCTGTTCATGCTACCTTTTCTTTACTACCCCCTCCAGTGGCACTTTCTTTGTAGAGTCGAGCGTATCTCGAGAACGGTGCGTCTGCAGTCAGAGTTCTAAAGACCTATCCATAGAAATTGAAAGTACAAATCTGACTATGGTAACGCATCTGTTCATGCTACCTTTTCTTTACTACCCTCTCCAGGAACACTTTCTTTGTAGAATCGACCGTATCTCGAGAACGGTGCGTCTGCAGTCAGAGTTCTAAAGACCTATCCATAGAAGTTGAAAATACCCATCTGACCATGGTAACGCATCTGTTCATGCTACCTTTTCTTTACTAGCCCCTCCAGGAGCACTTTCTTTGTAGAATCGAGCGTATCTCGAGAACGGTGTGTCTGCAGTCAGAGTTCTAAAGACCTATCCATAGAAGTTGAAAATACCCATCTGAACGTGGCAACGCATCTGTTCATGTCACCTTTTCTTTACTACCCCCTCCAGGAGCACTTTTTTTGTAGAATCGAGCGTATGTCGAGAACGGTGTGTCTGCAGTCAGAGTTCTAAAGACCTATCCATAGAAGTTGAAAATACAAATCTGACCATGGTAACGCATCGGTTCATGCCACCTTTTCTTTACTACCCCCTCCAGGAGCACTTTCTTTGTAGAATCGAGCGTATGTCGAGAACGGTGCGTCTGCATTTAGAGTTCTAAAGACATATCCATAGAAGTTGAAAATGCCCATCTGACCATGGCAACGCATCTGTTCATGCTACCTTTTCTTTACTAGTCCCTCCAGGAGCACTTTCTTTGTAGAATCGAGCGTATCTCGAGAACGGTGTGTCTGCAGTCAGAGTTCTAAAGACCTATCCATAGAAGTTGAAAATATCCCGCTGAACGTGGCAACGCATCTGTTCATGCTACCTTTTCTTTACTACCCCCTCCAGGAGCACTTTTTTTGTAGAATCGAGCATATGTCGAGAACGGTGTGTCTGCAGTCATAGTTCTAAAGACCTATCCATAGAAATTTAAAATACAAATCTGACCATGGTAACGCATCTGTTCATGCTACCTTTTCTTTACTACCCCCTCCAGGAGCACTTTCTTTGTAGAATCGAGCGTATCTCGAGAACGGTGAGTCTGCAGTCAGAGTTCTAAAGACCTATCCACAGAAGTTGAAAATACCCATCTGACCAATCTGACCATGGCAACGCATCTGTTCATGCCACCTTTTCTTTACTACCCCCTCCAGGAGCACTTTCTTTGTATAATCGAGCTTATCTCGAGAACGGTGTGTCTGCAGTCAGACTTCTAAAGACCTATCCACAGAAGATGAAAATACCCGCCTGACCATGGCAACGCATCTGTTCATGTTCATGCCACCTTTCCCTACAGGAGCACTTTTCTGTAGAATATAGCATATCTCGAGAACGGTGCGTCTACAGTCGGAGTTCTTAAGACCTATCCACAGAAGTTGAAAATACCCACCTGACCATGGCAACGCATCTGTTCATGTTCACGCCACCTTTCCCTCCAGGAGCACTTTTCTGTTCATGCCACCTTTTCTGTACTACCCCCTCCAGGAGCACTTTCTTTGTAGAATCGAGCGTGTCTTGAGAACGGTGTGTCTGCAGTCAGACTTCTAAAGACCTATCCATAGAAGTTGAAAATACCCATCTGACCATGGTAACGCATCTGTTCATGCTACCTTTTCTTTACTACCCCCTCCAGGAGCACTTTCTTTGTAGAATCGAGCGTATCTCGAGAACGGTGTGTCTGCAGTCAGAGTTCTAAAGACCTATCCACAGAAGTTGAAAATACCCATCTGACCATGGCAAAGCATCTGTTCATGCCACCTTTTCTTAACTACCCCTTCCAGGAGCAATTTCTTTGTAGAATCGAGGGTATCTCGAGAACGGTGCGTCTGCACTCAGAGTTCTAAAGACCTATCCACAGAAGTTGAAAATACCCATCTGACCATGGCAAAGCATCTGTTCATGCTACCTTTTCTTAACTACCCCCCTCCAGGAGCAATTTCTTTGTAGAATCGAGCGTATTTCGAGAACGGTGCGTCTGCAGTCAGAGTTCTAAAGACCTATCCACAGAAGTTGAAAAAACCCATCTGACCATAGTAACGGATCTGTTCATGCCACCTTTTCCTTTCTACCCCCTCCAGGAGCATTTTCTTTGTAGAATCGAGCGTATCTCGAGAACGGTGCGTCTGCAGTCAGAGTTCTAAAGACCTATTCACAGAAGTTGAAAATACCCATCTGACCATGGCAACGCATCTCTTCATGCCACCTTTTCTTTACTACCCTCTCCAGGAGCACTTTCTTTGTAGAATCGAGCGTATCTCGAGAACGGTGCGTCTGCAGTCAGAGTTCTAAAGACCTATCCACAGAAGTTGAAAAAATCCATCTGACCATGGCAACGCATCTGTTCATGCTACCTTTTCTTTACTACCCCCTCCAGGAGCACTTTCTTTGTAGAATCGAGCGTATCGAGAGAACGGTGCGTCTGCAGTCAGAGTTCTAAAGACCTATTCACAGAAGTTGAAAATACCCATCTGACCATGGCAACGCATCTGTTCATGCCACATTTTCTTTACTACCCCCTCCAGGAGCACTTTCTTTGTAGAATCGAGCGTATCTCGAGAACGGTGCGTCTGCAGTCAGAGTTCTAAAGACTTATCTATAGAAGTTGAAAATACGCATCTGACCATGTCAACGCATCTGATCATGCCACCTTTTCTTTACTACCTCCTCCAGGAGCAGTTTCTTTGTAGAATCGAGCATATCTCGAGAACGATGCGTCTGCAGTCAGAGTTCTAAAGACCTATCCAAAGAAGTTGAAAAAACCCATCTGACCATAGCAACGCATCTGTTCATGCCACCTTTTCTTTACTACCCCCTCCAGGAGCACTTTCTTTGTAGAATCGAGCGTATCGAGAGAACGGTGCGTCTGAAGTCAGAGTGCAAATGACCTATCCATAGAAGTTGAAAATACCCATCTGAGCATGGCAACGCATCTGTTCATGCCACCTTTTCCTTACTACCCCCTCCAGGAGCACTTTCTTTGTAGAATCGAGCGTATCTCGAGAACGGTGCGTCTGCAGTCAGAGTTCTAAAGACCTATTCACAGAACTTGAAAATACCCATCTGACCATGGCAACGCATCTGTTCATGCCACCTTTTCTTTACTACCCCCTCCAGGAGCACTTTCTTTGTAGAATCGAGCGTATCTCGAGAACGGTGCGTCTGCAGTCAGAGTTCTAAAGACTTATCTATAGAAGTTGAAAATACGCATCTGACCATGTCAACGCATCTGATCGAGCCACCTTTTCTTTACTACCTCCTCCAGGAGCAGTTTCTTTGCAGAATCGAGCATATCTCGAGAACGGTGCGTCTGCAGTCAGAGTTCTTAAGACCTATCCACAGAAGTTGAAAAAACCCATCTGACCATAGCAACGCATCTGTTCATGCCACCTTTTCTTTACCACCTTTTGCCACCTTTACCTTTCTTTGCCACCTTTTCTTTACTACCTATCTCGAGAACGGTGCGTCTGCAGTCAGAGTTCTAAAGACTTATCTATAGAAGTTGAAAATACGCATCTGACCATGGCAACGCATCTGTTCATGCCACCTTTTCTTTACTACCTCCTAAAGGAGCAGTTTCTTTGTAGAATCGATCATATCTCGAGAAAGGTGCGTCTGCAGCCAGAGTTCTAAAGACCTATCCACAGAAGTTGAAAAAACCCATCTGACCATAGCAACGCATCTGCTCATGCCACCTTTTCTTTACTACCCCCTCCAGGAGCACTTTCTTTGTAGAATCGAGCGCATCTCGAGAACGGTGCGTCTGCAGTCAGAGTTCTAAAGACCTATCCACAGAAGTTGAAAAAACCCATCTGACCATGGCAACGCATCTGTTCATGCCACCTTTTCTTTACTACCCCCTCCAGGAGCACTTTCTTTGTAGAATCGAGCGTATCGAGAGAACGGTGCGTCTGCAGTCAGAGTTCTAAAGACCTATCCACAGAAGTTGAAAAAACCTATCTGACCATGGCAACGCATCTGTTCATGCCACCTTTTCTTTACTACCCCCTCCAGGAGCATTTTCTTTGTAGAATCGAGCGTATCTCGAGAACGGTGCGTCTGCAGTCACAGTTCTAAAGACTTATATATAGAAGTTGAAAATACGCATCTGACCATGTCAACGCATCTGATCGAGCCACCTTTTCTTTACTACCTCCTCCAAGAGCAGTTTCTTTGTAGAATCGAGCATATCTCGAGAACGGTGCGTCTGCAGTCAGAGTTCTAAAGACCTATCCACAGAAGTTAAAAAAACCCATCTGACCATAGCAACGCATCTGTTCATGCCACCTTTTCTTTACTACCCCCTCCAGGAGCACTTTCTTTGTAGAATCGAGCGTATCGAGAGAACGGTGCGTCTGCAGTCAGAGTGCAAATGACCTATCCATGGAAGTTGAAAATACCCATCTGAGCATGGCAACGCATCTGTTCATGCCACCTTTTCCTTACTACCCCCTCCAGGAGCATTTTCTTTGTAGAATCGAGCGTATCTCGAGAACGGTGCGTCTGCAGTCAGAGTTCTAAAGACCTATCCACAGAAGTTTAAAATACCCATCTGACCATGGTAACGCATCTGTTCATGCCACCTTTTCTTTACCACCCCCTCCAGGAGCACTTTCTTTGTAGAATCGAGCATATCTCGAGAACGGTGCGTCTGCAGTCAGAGTTCTAAAGACCTATCCACAGAAGTTGAAAATACCCATCTGACCATGGTAACGCATCTGTTCATGCCACCTTTTCTTTACTACCCCCTCCTGGAGCACTTTCCTTGTAGAATCGAGCGTATCTCGAGAACGGTGCGTCTGCAGTCAGAGTTCTAAAGACCTATCCACAGAAGTTGAAAATACCCATCTGACCATGGTAACGCATCTGTTCATGCCACCTTTTCCTTACTACCCCCTCCAGGAGCATTTTCTTTGTAGAATCGAGCGTATCTCGAGAACGGTGCGTCTGCAGTCAGAGTTCTAAAGACCTATTCACAGAACTTGAAAATACCCATCTGACCATGGCAACGCATCTCTTCATGCCACCTTTTCTTTACTACCCCCTCCAGGAGCACTTTCTTTGTAGAATCGAGCATATCTCGAGAACGGTGCGTCTGCAGTCAGAGTTCTAAAGACCTATCCACAGAAGTTGAAAATACCCATCTGACCATGGTAACGCATCTGTTCATGCCACCTTTTCTTTACTACCCCCTCCTGGAGCACTTTCCTTATAGAATCGAGCGTATCTCGAGAACGGTGCGTCTGCAGTCAGAGTTCTAAAGACCTATCCACAGAATTTTAAAATACCCATCTGACCATGGTAACGCATCTGTTCATGCCACATTTTTTTTACTACCCATTCCAGGAGCACTTACTTTGTAGAATCGAGCATATCTCGAGAACGGTGCGTCTGCAGTCAGAGTTCTAAAGAGCTATCCACAGAAGTTGAAAATACCCATCTGACCCTGGCAACGCATCTGTTCATGCCACCTTTTCTTTACTACCCCCACCAGGACCACTTTCTTTGTAGAATCGAGCATATCTCGAGAACGGTGCGTCTGCAGTCAGAGTTCTAAAGACCTATCCACAGAAGTTGAAAATACCCATCTGACCATGTCAACACATCTGATCATGCCACCTTTTCTTTACTACCTCCTCCAGGAACAGTTTCTTTGTAGAATCGAGCATATCTCGAGAACGGTGCGTCTGCAGTCAGAGTTCTAAAGACTTATCTATAGAAGTTGAAAATACGCATCTGACCATGTCAACGCATCTGATCGAGCCACCTTTTCTTTACTACCTCCTCCAGGAGCAGTTTCTTTGTAGAATCGAGTATATCTCGAGAACGGTGCGTCTGCAGTCAGAGTTCTAAAGACCTATCCACAGAAGTTGAAAATACTCATCTGAGCATGGCAACGCATCTGTTCATGCCACCTTTTCCTTACTACCCCCTCCAGGAGCACTTTCTTTGTAGAATCGAGCGTATCTCGAGAACGGTGCGTCTGCAGTCAGAGTTCTAAAGACTTGTCTATAGAAGTTGAAAATACGCATCTGAGCATGGCAACGCATCTGTTCATGCCACCTTTTCCTTACTACCCCCTCCAGGAGCATTTTCTTTGTAGAATCGAGCGTATCTCGAGAACGGTGCGTCAGCAGTCAGAGTTCTAAAGACTTATCTATAGAAGTTGAAATTACGCATCTGACCATGGCAACGCATCTGTTCATGCCACCTTTTCTTTACTACCTCCTAAAGTAGCAGTTTCTTTGTAGAATCGAGCATATCTCGAGAACGGTGCGTCTGCAGTCAGAGTTCTAAAGACCTATCCACAGAAGTTGAAAATACCC
Organism: Eristalis pertinax; assembly: GCA_907269125.1. Taxonomy (NCBI): domain Eukaryota; kingdom Metazoa; phylum Arthropoda; class Insecta; order Diptera; family Syrphidae; genus Eristalis; species Eristalis pertinax. Next base: position 104,173,052 of record OU026145.1, on the reverse strand, counting down.
ATCTGACCCTGGCAACGCATCTGTTCATGCCACCTTTTCTTTACTACCCCCACCAGGACCACTTTCTTTGTAGAATCGAGCGTATCTCGAGAACGGTGCGTCTGCAGTCAGAGTTCTAAAGATTTATCTATAGAAGTTGAAAATACGCATCTGACCATGTCAACGCATCTGATCGAGCCACCTTTTCTTTACTACCTCCTCCAGGAGCAGTTTCTTTGTAGAATCGAGCATATCTCGAGAACGGTGCGTCTGCAGTCAGAGCTCTAAAGACCTATCCACAGAAGTTGAAAAAACCCATCTGACCATACCAACGCATCTGTTCATGCCACCTTTTCTTTACTACCCCCTCCAGGAGCACTTTCTTTGTAGAATCGAGCGTATCGAGAGAACGGTGCGTCTGAAGTCAGAGTGCAAATGGCCTATCCATAGAAGTTGAAAATACCCATCTGAGCATGGCAACGCATCTGTTCATGCCACCTTTTCCTTACTACCCCCTCCAGGAGCACTTTCTTTGTAGAATCGAGCGTATCTCGAGAACGGTGCGTCTGCAGTCAGAGTGCAAATGCCCTATCCATAGAAGTTGAAAATACCCATCTGAGCATGGCAACGCATCTGTTCATGCCACCTTTTCTTTACTACCCCCTCCAGGAGCACTTTCTTTGTAGAATCGAGCGTATCTCGAGAACGGTGCGTCTGCAGTCAGAGTTCTAAAGACCTATTCACAGAAGTTGAAAATACCCATCTGACCATGGCAACGCATCTGTCCATACCACCTTTTCTTTACTACCCCCTCCTGGAGCACTTTCCTTGTAGAATCGAGCGTATCTCGAGAACGGTGCGTCTGCAGTCAGAGTTCTAAAGACCTATCCACAGAAGTTGAAAATACCCATCTGACCATGGTAACGCATCTGTTCATGCCACCTTTTCCTTACTACCCCCTCCAGGAGCATTTTCTTTGTAGAATCGAGCGTATCTCGAGAACGGTGCGTCTGCAGTCAGAGTTCTAAAGACCTATTCACAGAACTTGAAAATACCCATCTGACCATGGCAACGCATCTCTTCATGCCACCTTTTCTTTACTACCCCCTCCAGGAGCACTTTCTTTGTAGAATCGAGCATATCTCGAGAACGGTGCGTCTGCAGTCAGAGTTCTAAAGACCTATCCACAGAAGTTGAAAATACCCATCTGACCATGGTAACGCATCTGTTCATGCCACCTTTTCTTTACTACCCCCTCCTGGAGCACTTTCCTTATAGAATCGAGCGTATCTCGAGAACGGTGCGTCTGCAGTCAGAGTTCTAAAGACCTATCCACAGAATTTTAAAATACCCATCTGACCATGGTAACGCATCTGTTCATGCCACATTTTTTTTACTACCCATTCCAGGAGCACTTACTTTGTAGAATCGAGCATATCTCGAGAACGGTGCGTCTGCAGTCAGAGTTCTAAAGAGCTATCCACAGAAGTTGCAAATACCCATCTGACCCTGGCAACGCATCTGTTCATGCCACCTTTTCTTTACTACCCCCACCAGGACCACTTTCTTTGTAGAATCGAGCATATCTCGAGAACGGTGCGTCTGCAGTCAGAGTTCTAAAGACCTATCCACAGAAGTTGAAAATACCCATCTGACCATGTCAACACATCTGATCATGCCACCTTTTCTTTACTACCCCCTCCAGGAGCACTTTCTTTGTAGAATCGAGCGTATCGAGAGAACGGTGCGTCTGAAGTCAGAGTGCAAATGGCCTATCCATAGAAGTTGAAAATACCCATCTGAGCATGGCAACGCATCTGTTCATGCCACCTTTTCCTTACTACCTCCTCCAGGAGCACTTTCTTTGTAGAATCGAGCGTATCTCGAGAACGGTGCGTCTGCAGTCAGAGTGCAAATGCGCTATCCATAGAAGTTGAAAATACCCATCTGAGCATGGCAACGCATCTGTTCATGCCACCTTTTCTTTACTACCCCCTCCAGGAGCACTTTCTTTGTAGAATCGAGCGTATCGAGAGAACGGTGCGTCTGCAGTCAGAGTTCTAAAGACCTATTCACAGAAGTTGAAAATACCCATCTGACCATGGCAACGCATCTGTCCATACCACCTTTTCTTTACTACCCCCTCCAGGAGCACTTTCTTTGTAGAATCGAGCGTATCTCGAGAACGGTGCGTCTGCAGTCAGAGTTCTAAAGACCTATCCACAGAAGTTGAAAATACCCATCTGACCATGGTAACGCATCTGTTCATGCCACCTTTTCCTTACTACCCCCTCCAGGAGCATTTTCTTTGTAGAATCGAGCATATCTCGAGAACGGTGCGTCTGCAGTCAGAGTTCTAAAGACTTATCTATAGAAGTTGAAAATACGCATCTGACCATGTCAACGCATCTGATCGAGCCACCTTTTCTTTACTACCTCCTCCAGGAGCAGTTTCTTTGTAGAATCGAGTATATCTCGAGAACGGTGCGTCTGCAGTCAGAGTTCTAAAGACCTATCCACAGAAGTTGAAAATACTCATCTGAGCATGGCAACGCATCTGTTCATGCCACCTTTTCCTTACTACCCCCTCCAGGAGCACTTTCTTTGTAGAATCGAGCGTATATCGAGAACGGTGCGTCTGCAGTCAGAGTTCTAAAGACTTATCTATAGAAGTTGAAAATACGCATCTGAGCATGGCAACGCATCTGTTCATGCCACCTTTTCCTTACTACCCCCTCCAGGAGCACTTTCTTTGTAGAATCGAGCGTATCTCGAGAACGGTGCGTCTGCAGTCAGAGTTCTAAAGACCTATTCACAGAAGTTGAAAATAGCCATCTGACCATGGCAACGCATCTGTCCATACCACCTTTTCTTTACTACCCCCTCCAGGAGCACTTTCTTTGTAGAATCGAGCGTATCTCGAGAACGGTGCGTCTGCAGTCAGAGTTCTAAAGACCTATCCACAGAAGTTGAAAATACCCATCTGACCATGGTAACGCATCTGTTCATGCCACCTTTTCCTTACTACCCCCTCCAGGAGCATTTTCTTTGTAGAATCGAGCGTATCTCGAGAACGGTGCGTCTGCAGTCAGAGTTCTAAAGATTTATCTATAGAAGTTGAAAATACGCATCTGACCATGTCAACGCATCTGATCGAGCCACCTTTTCTTTACTACCTCCTCCATTGGCAGTTTCTTTGTAGAATCGAGCATATCTCGAGAACGGTGCGTCTGCAGTCAGAGCTCCAAAGACCTATCCACAGAAGTTGAAAAAACCCATCTGACCATACCAACGCATCTGTTCATGCCACCTTTTCTTTACTACCCCCTCCAGGAGCACTTTCTTTGTAGAATCGAGCGTATCGAGAGAACGGTGCGTCTGAAGTCAGAGTGCAAATGGCCTATCCATAGAAGTTGAAAATACCCATTTGAGCATGGCAACGCATCTGTTCATGCCACCTTTTCCTTACTACCTCCTCCAAGAGCACTTTCTTTGTAGAATCGAGCGTATCTCGAGAACGGTGCGTCTGCAGTCAGAGTGCAAATGCGCTATCCATAGAAGTTGAAAATACCCATCTGAGCATGGCAACGCATCTGTTCATGCCACCTTTTCTTTACTACCTCCTAAAGTAGCAGTTTCTTTGTAGAATCGAGCGTATCTCGAGAACGGTGCGTCTGCAGTCAGAGTTCTAAAGACCTATTCACAGAAGTTGAAAATACCCATCTGACCATGGCAACGAATCTGTCCATACCACCTTTTCTTTACTACCCCCTCCAGGAGCACTTTCTTTGTAGAATCGAGCGTATCTCGAGAACGGTGCGTCTGCAGTCAGAGTTCTAAAGACCTATCCACAGAAGTTGAAAATACCCATCTGACCATGGTAACGCATCTGTTCATGCCACCTTTTCCTTACTACCCCCTCCAGGAGCATTTTCTTTGTAGAATCGAGCATATCTCGAGAACGGTGCGTCTGCAGTCAGAGTTCTAAAGACTTATCTATAGAAGTTGAAAATACGCATCTGACCATGTCAACGCATCTGATCGAGCCACCTTTTCTTTACTACCTCCTCCAGGAGCAGTTTCTTTGTAGAATCGAGTATATCTCGAGAACGGTGCGTCTGCAGTCAGAGTTCTAAAGACCTATCCACAGAAGTTGAAAATACTCATCTGAGCATGGCAACGCATCTGTTCATGCCACCTTTTCCTTACTACCCCCTCCAGGAGCACTTTCTTTGTAGAATCGAGCGTATCTCGAGAACGGTGCGTCTGCAGTCAGAGTTCTAAAGACTTATCTATAGAAGTTGAAAATACGCATCTGAGCATGGCAACGTATCTGTTCATGCCACCTTTTCCTTACTACCCCCTCCAGGAGCATTTTCTTTGTAGAATCGAGCGTATCTCGAGAACGGTGCGTCTGCAGTCACAGTTCTAAAGATTTATCTATAGAAGTTGAAAATACGCATCTGACCATGTCAACGCATCTGATCGAGCCACCTTTTCTTTACTACCTCCTCCACGAGCAGTTTCTTTGTAGAATCGAGCATATCTCGAGAACGGTGCGTCTGCAGTCAGAGCTCTAAAGACCTATCCACAGAAGTTGAAAAAACCCATCTGACCATACCAACGCATCTGTTCATGCCACCTTTTCTTTACTACCCCCTCCAGGAGCACTTTCTTTGTAGAATCGAGCGTATCGAGAGAACGGTGCGTCTGAAGTCAGAGTGCAAATGGCCTATCCATAGAAGTTGAAAATACCCATCTGAGCATGGCAACGCATCTGTTCATGCCACCTTTTCTTTACTACCTCCTCCAGGAGCACTTTCTTTGTAGAATCGAGCGTATCTCGAGAACGGTGCGTCTGCAGTCAGAGTGCAAATGCGCTATCCATAGAAGTTGAAAATACCCATCTGAGCATGGCAACGCATCTGTTCATGCCACCTTTTCTTTACTACCCCCTCCAGGAGCACTTTCTTTGTAGAATCGAGCGTATCTCGAGAACGGTGCGTCTGCAGTCAGAGTTCTAAAGACCTATTCACAGAAGTTGAAAATACCCATCTGACCATGGCAACGCATCTGTCCATACCACCTTTTCTTTACTACCCCCTCCAGGAGCACTTTCTTTGTAGAATCGAGCGTATCTCGAGAACGGTGCGTCTGCAGTCAGAGTTCTAAAGACCTATCCACAGAAGTTGAAAATACCCATCTGACCATGGTAACGCATCTGTTCATGCCACCTTTTCCTTACTACCCCCTCCAGGAGCATTTTCTTTGTAGAATCGAGCATATCTCGAGAACGGTGCGTCTGCAGTCAGAGTTCTAAAGACTTATCTATAGAAGTTGAAAATACGCATCTGACCATGTCAACGCATCTGATCGAGCCACCTTTTCTTTACTACCTCCTCCAGGAGCAGTTTCTTTGTAGAATCGAGTATATCTCGAGAACGGTGCGTCTGCAGTCAGAGTTCTAAAGACCTATCCACAGAAGTTGAAAATACCCATCTGACCATGGTAGCGCATCTGTTCATGCCACCTTTTCTTTACTACCCCCTCCAGGAGCATTTTCTTTGTAGAATCGAGCGTATCTCGAGAACGGTGCGTCTGCAGTCAGAGTTCTAAAGATTTATCTATAGAAGTTGAAAATACGCATCTGACCATGTCAACGCATCTGATCGAGCCACCTTTTCTTTACTACCTCCTCCAGGAGCAGTTTCTTTGTAGAATCGAGCATATCTCGAGAACGGTGCGTCTGCAGTCAGAGCTCTAAAGACCTATCCACAGAAGTTGAAAAAACCCATCTGACCATACCAACGCATCTGTTCATGCCACCTTTTCTTTACTACCCCCTCCAGGAGCACTTTCTTTGTAGAATCGAGCGTATCGAGAGAACGGTGCGTCTGAAGTCAGAGTGCAAATGGCCTATCCATAGAAGTTGAAAATACCCATCTGAGCATGGCAACGCATCTGTTCATGCCACCTTTTCCTTACTACCTCCTCCAGGAGCACTTTCTTTGTAGAATCGAGCGTATCTCGAGAACGGTGCGTCTGCAGTCAGAGTGCAAATGCGCTATCCATAGAAGTTGAAAATACCCATCTGAGCATGGCAACGCATCTGTTCATGCCACCTTTTCTTTACTACCCCCTCCAGGAGCACTTTCTTTGTAGAATCGAGCGTATCTCGAGAACGGTGCGTCTGCAGTCAGAGTTCTAAAGACCTATCCACAGAAGTTGAAAATACCCATCTGACCATGGTAACGCATCTGTTCATGCCACCTTTTCCTTACTACCCCCTCCAGGAGCATTTTCTTTGTAGAATCGAGCGTATCTCGAGAACGGTGCGTCTGCAGTCAGAGTTCTAAAGACTTATCTATAGAAGTTGAAAATACGCATCTGACCATGGCAACGCATCTGTTCATGCCACATTTTCTTTACTACCTCCTAAAGTAGCAGTTTCTTTGTAGAATCGAGCATATCTCGAGAACGGTGCGTCTGCAGCCAGAGTTCTAAAGACCTATCCACAGAAGTTGAAAAAACCCATCTGACCATAGCAACGCATCTGTTCATGCCACCTTTTCTTTACTACCCCCTCCAGGAGCACTTTCTTTGTAGAATCGAGCGTATCTCGAGAACGGTGCGTCTGCAGTCAGAGTTCTAAAGACCTATCCACAGAAGTTGAAAAAACCCATCTGAGCATGGCAACGCATCTGTTCATGCCACCTTTTCTTTACTACCCCCTCCAGGAGCACTTTCTTTGTAGAATCGAGCGTATCGAGAGAACGGTGCGTCTGCAGTCAGAGTGCAAATGCCCTATCCATAGAAGTTGAAAATACCCATCTGAGCATGGCAACGCATCTGTTCATGCCAAATTTTCTTTACTACCCCCTCCAGGAGCACTTTCTTTGTAGAATCGAGCGTATCTCGAGAACGGTGCGTCTGCAGTCAGAGTTCTAAAGACCTATTCACAGAAGTTGAAAATACCCATCTGACCATGGCAACGCATCTGTCCATACCACCTTTTCTTTACTACCCCCTCCAGGAGCACTTTCTTTGTAGAATCGAGCGTATCTCGAGAACGGTGCGTCTGCAGTCAGAGTTCTAAAGACCTATCCACAGAAGTTGAAAAAACCTATCTGACCATGGCAACGCATCTGTTCATGCCACCTTTTCTTTACTACCCCCTCCAGGAGCATTTTCTTTGTAGAATCGAGCGTATCTCGAGAACTGTGCGTCTGCAGTCAGAGTTCTAAAGACTTATATATAGAAGTTGAAAATACGCATCTGACCATGTCAACGCATCTGATCGAGCCACCTTTTCTTTACTACCTCCTCCAGGAGCAGTTTCTTTGTAGAATCGAGCATATCTCGAGAACGGTGCGTCTGCAGTCAGAGTTCTAAAGACCTATCCACAGAAGTTAAAAAAACCCATCTGACCATAGCAACGCATCTGTTCATGCCACCTTTTCTTTACTACCCCCTCCAGGAGCACTTTCTTTGTAGAATCGAGCGTATCGAGAGAACGTTGCGTCTGCAGTCAGAGTGCAAATGACCTATCCATAGAAGTTGAAAATACCCATCTGAGCATGGCAACGCATCTGTTCATGCCACCTTTTCCTTACTACCCCCTCCAGGAGCATTTTCTTTGTAGAATCGAGCGTATCTCGAGAACGGTGCGTCTGCAGTCAGAGTTCTAAAGACCTATCCACAGAAGTTGAAAATACCCATCTGACCATGGCAACGCATCTGTTCATGCCACCTTTTCTTTACTACCCCCTCCAGGAGCACTTTCTTTGTAGAAGCGAGCATATCTCGAGAACGGTGCGTCTGCAGTCAGAGTTCTAAAGACCTATCCACAGAAGTTGAAAATACCCATCTGACCATGGTAACGCATCTGTTCATGCCACCTTTTCTTTACTACCCCCTCCTGGAGCACTTTCCTTGTAGAATCGAGCGTATCTCGAGAACGGTGCGTCTGCAGTCAGAGTTCTAAAGACCTATCCACAGAAGTTGAAAATACCCATCTGACCATGGTATCCTTTTCATGCCACATTTTTTTTACTACCCATTCCAGGAGCACTTACTTTGTAGAATCGAGCATATCTCGAGAACGGTGCGTCTGCAGTCAGAGTTCTAAAGAGCTATCCACAGAAGTTGAAAATACCCATCTGACCCTGGCAACGCATCTGTTCATGCCACCTTTTCTTTACTACACCCACCAGGAACACTTTCTTTGTAGAATCGAGCATATCTCGAGAACGGTGCGTCTGCAGTCAGAGTTCTAAAGACCTATCCACAGAAGTTGAAAATACCCATCTGACCCTGACAACGCATCTGTTCATGCCACCTTTTCTTTACTACCCCCTCCAGCACTTTCTTGGTAGAATCGAGCGTATCGAGAGAACGGTGCGTCTGCAGTCAGAGTTTTAAAAACCTATCCACAGAAGTTGAAAAAATCCATCTGACCATGGCAACGCATCTGTTCATGCCACCTTTTCTTTACTACCCCCTCCAGGAGCACTTTCTTTGTAGAATCGAGCGTATCGAGAGAACGGTGCGTCTGCAGTCAGAGTGCAAATGACCTATCCATAGAAGTTGAAAATACCCATCTGAGCATGGCAACGCATCTGTTCATGTCACCTTTTCCTTACTATCCCCTCCAGGAGCATTTTCTTTGTAGAATCGAGCGTATCGAGAGAACGGTGCGTCTGCAGTCAGAGTTCTAAAGACCTATTCACAGAACTTGAAAATACAAATCTGACCATGGCAACGCATCTGTTCATGCCACCTTTTCTTTACTACCCCCTCCAGGAGCACTTTCTTTGTAGAATCGAGCGTATCGAGAGAACGGTGCGTCTGCAGTCAGAGTTCTAAAGACCTATCCACAGAAGTTGAAAAAACCCATCTGACCATAGCAACGCATCTGTTCATGCCACCTTTTCTTTACTACCCCCTCCAGGAGCATTTTCTTTGTAGAATCGAGCGTATCTCGAGAACGGTGCGTCTGCAGTCAGAGTTCTAAAGACCTATTCACAGAACTTGAAAAACCCATCTGACCATGGCAACGCATCTGTTCATGCCACCTTTTCTTTACTACCCCCTCCAGGAGCACTTTCTTTGTAGAATCGAGCATATCTCGAGAATGGTGCGTCTGCAGTCAGAGTTCTAAAGACCTATCCACAGAAGTTAAAAATACCCATCTGACCATGGTAACGCATCTGTTCATGCCACCTTTTCTTTACTACCCCCTCCTGGAGCACTTTCCTTGTAGAATCGAGCGTATCTCGAGAACGGTGCGTCTGCAGTCAGAGTTCTAAAGACCTATCCACAGAAGTTGAAAATACCCATCCTGACCATGGTAACGCATCTGTTCATGCCACATTTTTTTTACTACCCATTCCAGGAGCACTTACTTTGTAGAATCGAGCATATCTCGAGAACGGTGCGTCTGCAGTCAGAGTTCTAAAGAGCTATCCACAGAAGTTGAAAATACCCATCTGACCCTGGCAACGCATCTGTTCATGCCACCTTTTCTTTACTACCCCCACCAGGACCACTTTCTTCGTAGAATCGAGCATATCTCGAGAACGGTGCGTCTGCAGTCAGAGTTCTAAAGACCTATCCACAGAAGTTGAAAATACCCATCTGACCATGTCAACGCATCTGATCATGCCACCTTTTCTTTACTACCTCCCTCCAGGAACAGTTTCTTTGTAGAATCGAGCATATCTCGAGAACGGTGCGTCTGCAGTCAGAGTTCTAAAGACTTATCTATAGAAGTTGAAAATACGCATCTGACCATGTCAACGCATCTGATCGAGTCACCTTTTCTTTACTACCTCCTCCAGGAGCAGTTTCTTTGTAGAATCGAGCATATCTCGAGAACGGTGCGTCTGCAGTCAGAGTTCTAAAGACCTATCCACAGAAGTTGAAAAAACCCATCTGACCATAGCAACGCATCTGCTCATGCCACCTTTTCTTTACTACCCCCTCCAGGAGCACTTTCTTTGTAGAATAGAGCGTATCGAGAGAACGGTGCGTCTGAAGTCAGAGTGCAAATGGCCTATCCATAGAAGTTGAAAATACCCATCTGAGCATGGCAACGCATCTGTTCATGCCACCTTTTCCTTACTACCCCCTCCAGGAGCACTTTCTTTGTAGAATCGAGCGTATCTCGAGAACGGTGCGTCTGCAGTCAGAGTTCTAAAGACTTATCTATAGAAGTTGAAAATACGCATCTGACCATGGCAACGCATCTGTTCATGCCACCTTTTCTTTACTATCTCCTAAAGTAGCAGTTTCTTTGTAGAATCGAGCATATCTCGAGAACGGTGCGTCTGCAGCCAGAGTTCTAAAGACCAATCCACAGAAGTTGAAAAAACCCATCTGACCATAGCAACGTATCTGTTCATGACACCTTTTCTTTACTACCCCCTCCAGGAGCACTTTCTTTGTAGAATCGAGCGTATCTCGAGAACGGTGCGTCTGCAGTCAGAGTTCTAAAGACCTATCCACAGAAGTTGAAAAAACCCATCTGACCATGGCAACGCATCTGTTCATGCCACTTTTTCTTTACTACCCCCTCCAGGAGCACTTTCTTTGTAGAATCGAGCGTATCGAGAGAACGGTGCGTCTGCAGTCAGAGTGCAAATGCCCTATCCATAGAAGTTGAAAATACCCATCTGAGCATGGCAACGCATCTGTTCATGCCACCTTTTCTTTACTACCCCCTCCAGGAGCACTTTCTTTGTAGAATCGAGCGTATCGAGAGAACGGTGCGTCTGCAGTCAGAGTGCAAATGCCCTATCCATAGAAGTTGAAAATACCCATCTGAGCATGGCAACGCATCTGTTCATGCCACCTTTTCTTTACTACCCCCTCCAGGAGCACTTTCTTTGTAGAATCGAGCGTATCTCGAGAACGGTGCGTCTGCAGTCAGAGTTCTAAAGACCTATTCACAGAAGTTGAAAATACCCATCTGACCATGGCAACGCATCTGTCCATACCACCTTTTCTTTACTACCCCCTCCAGGAGCATTTTCTTTGTAGAATCGAGCGTATCTCGAGAACGGTGCGTCTGCAGTCAGAGTTCTAAAGACCTATCCACAGAAGTTGAAAAAACCTATCTGACCATGGCAACGCATCTGTTCATGCCACCTTTTCTTTACCACCCCCTCCAGGAGCTTTTTATTTGTAGAATCGAGCGTATCTCGAGAACGGTGCGTCTGCAGTCAGAGTTCTAAAGACTTATATATAGAAGTTGAAAATACGCATCTGACCATGTCAACGCATCCGATCGAGCCACCTTTTCTTTACTACCTCCTCCAGGAGCACTTTCTTTGTAGAATCGAGCATATCTCGAGAACGGTGCGTCTGCAGTCAGAGTTCTAAAGACCTATCCACAGAAGTTAAAAAAACCCATCTGACCATAGCAACGCATCTGTTCATGCCACCTTTTCTTTACTACCCCCTCCAGGAGCACTTTCTTTGTAGAATCGAGCGTATCGAGAGAACGTTGCGTCTGCAGTCAGAGTGCAAATGACCTATCCATAGAAGTTGAAAATACCCATCTGAGCATGGCAACGCATCTGTTCATGCCACCTTTTCCTTACTACCCCCTCCAGGAGCATTTTCTTTGTAGAATCGAGCGTATCTCGAGAACGGTGCGTCTGCAGTCAGAGTTCTAAAGACCTATTCACAGAACTTGAAAATACCCATCTGACCATGGCAACGCATCTGTTCATGCCACCTTTTCTTTACTACCCCCTCCAGGAGCACTTTCTTTGTAGAATCGAGCATATCTCGAGAACGGTGCGTCTGCAGTCAGAGTTCTAAAGACCTATCCACAGAAGTTGAAAATACCCATCTGACCATGGTAACGCATCTGTTCATGCCACCTTTTCTTTACTACCCCCTCTGAGGCACTTTCCTTGTAGAATCGAGCGTATCTCGAGAACGGTGGCGTCTGCAGTCAGAGTTCTAAAGACCTATCCACAGAAGTTGAAAATACCCATCTGACCATGGTAACGCATCTGTTCATGCCACATTTTTTTTACTACCCATTCCAGGAGCACTTACTTTGTAGAATCGAGCATATCTCGAGAACGGTGCCGTCTGCAGTCAGAGTTCTAAAGACCTATCCACAGAAGTTAAAAAAACCCATCTGACCATAGCAACGCATCTGTTCATGCCACCTTTTCTTTACTACCCCCTCCAGGAGCACTTTCTTTGTAGAATCGAGCGTATCGAGAGAACGTTGCGTCTGCAGTCAGAGTGCAAATGACCTATCCATAGGAAGTTGAAAATACCCATCTGAGCATGGCAACGCATCTGTTCATGCCACCTTTTCCTTACTACCCCCTCCAGGAGCATTTTCTTTGTAGAATCGAGCGTATCTCGAGAACGGTGCGTCTGCAGTCAGAGTTCTAAAGACTATTCACAGAACTTGAAAATACCCATCTGACCATGGCAACGCATCTGTTCATGCCACCTTTTCTTTACTACCCCCTCCAGGAGCACTTTCTTTGTAGAATCGAGCATATCTCGAGAACGGTGCGTCTGCAGTCAGAGTTCTAATGACTTATCTATAGAAGTTGAAAATACGCATCTGACCATGTCAACGCATCTGATCGAGCCACCTTTTCTTTACTACCTCCTCCAGGAGCAGTTTCTTTGTAGAATCGAGCATATCTCGAGAACGGTGCGTCTGCACTCAGAGTTCTAAAGACCTATCCACAGAAGTTGAAAAACCCATCTGACCATAGCAACGCATCTGTTCATGCCACCTTTTCTTTACTGCCCCCTCCAGGAGCACTTTCTTTGTAGAATCGAGCGTATCGAGAGAACGGTGCGTCTGCAGTCAGAGTGCAAATGACCTATCCATAGAAGTTGAAAATACCCATCTGAGCATGGCAACGCATCTGTTCATGCCACCTTTTCCTTACTACCCCCTCCAGGAGCATTTTTCTTTGTAGAATCGAGCGTATCTCGAGAACGGTGCGTCTGCAGTCAGAGTTCTAAAGACCTATTCACAGAACTTGAAATACCCATCTGACCATGGCAACGCATCTGTTCATGCCACCTTTTCTTTACTACCCCCTCCAGGAGCACTTTCTTTGTAGAATCGAGCGTATCTCGAGAACGGTGCGTCTGCAGTCAGAGTGCAAATGACCTATCCATAGAAGTTGAAAATACCCATCTGACCACGGCAACGCATCTGTTCATGCCACCTTTTCTTTACTACCCCCTCCAGGAGCACTTTCTTTGTAGAATCGAGCGTATCTCGAGAACGGTGCGTCTGCAGTCAGAGTGCAAATGACCTATCCATTGAAGTTGAAAATACCCATCTGCCCCTGGCAACGCATCTGTTCATGCCACCTTTTCTTTACTACCCCCACCAGGAACACTTTCTTTGTAGAATCGAGCATATCTCGAGAACGGTGCGTCTGCAGTCAGAGTTCTAAAGACCTATCCACAGAAGTTGAAATACCCATCTGACCATGGCAACGCATCTGTTCATGCCACCTTTTCTTTACTACCCCCTCCAGGAGCACTTTCTTTGTAGAATCGAGCGTATCTCGAGAACGGTGCGTCTGCAGTCAGAGTTCTAAAAACCTATCCACAGAAGTTGAAAAAATCCATCTGACCATGGCAACGCATCTGTTCATGCCACCTTTTCTTTACTACCCCCTCCAGGAGCACTTTCTTTGTAGAATCGAGCGTATCGAGAGAACGGTGCGTCTGCAGTCAGAGTGCAAATGACCTATCCATAGAAGTTGAAAATACTCATCTGAGCATGGCAACGCATCTGTTCATGCCACCTTTTCCTTACTACCCCCTCCAGGAGCATTTTCTTTGTAGAATCGAGCGTATCTCGAGAACGGTGCGTCTGCAGTCAGAGTTCTAAAGACCTATTCACAGAACTTGAAAATACCCATCTGACCATGGCAACGCATCTGTTCATGCCACCTTTTCTTTACTACCCCCTCCAGGAGCACTTTCTTTGTAGAATCGAGCGTATCGAGAGAACGGTGCGTCTGCAGTCAGAGTGCAAATGACCTATCCATAGAAGTTGAAAATACCCATCTGAGCATGGCAACGCATCTGTTCATGCCACCTTTTCCTTACTACCCCCCCAGGAGCATTTTCTTTGTAGAATCGAGCGTATCTCGAGAACGGTGCGTCTGCAGTCTGAGTTCTAAAGACCTATTCACAGAACTTGAAAATACCCATCTGACCATGGCAACGCATCTGTTCATGCCACCTTTTCTTTACTACCCCCTTCAGGAGCACTTTCTTTGTAGAATCGAGCGTATCTCGAGAACGGTGCGTCTGCAGCCAGAGTTCTAAAGACCTATCCACAGAAGTTGAAAATACCCATCTGACCATGCAACGCATCTGTTCATGCCACCTTTTCTTTACTACCCCCTCCAGGAGCACTTTCTTTGTAGAATCGAGCGTATCGAGAGAACGGTGCGTCTGCAGTCAGAGTGCAAATGACCTATCCATAGAAGTTGAAAATACCCATCTGAGCATGGCAACGCATCTGTTCATGCCACCTTTTCTTTACTACTCCCTCCAGGAGCACTTTCTTTTTAGAATCGAGCGTATCTCGAGAACGGTGCGTCTGCAGTCAGGGTTCTAAAGACCTATCCACAGAAGTTGAAAAAACCCATCTGACCATAGTAACGCATCTGTTCATGCCACCTTTTCTTTACTACCCCCTCCAGGAGCACTTTCTTTGTAGAATCGAGCGTATCTCGAGAACGGTGCGTCTGCAGTCAGAGTTCTAAAGACCTATCCACAGAAGTTGAAAAAACCCATCTGACCATGGCAACGCATCTGTTCATGCTACCTTTTCTTTACTACCCCCTCCAGGAGCACTTTCTTTGTAGAATCGAGCGTATCGAGGAGAACGGTGCGTCTGCAGTCAGAGTGCAAATGGCCCTATCCATAGAAGTTGAAAATACCCATCTGAGCATGGCAACGCATCTGTTCATGCCACCTTTTCTTTACTACCCCCTCCAGGAGCACTTTCTTTGTAGAATCGAGCGTATCTCGAGAACGGTGCGTCTGCAGTCAGAGTTCTAAAGACCTATCCACAGAAGTTGAAAAAACCCATCTGACCATGGCAACGCATCTGTTCATGCCACCTTTTCTTTACTACCCCCTCCAGGAGCATTTTCTTTGTAGAATCGAGCGTATCTCGAGAACTGTGCGTCTGCCGTCAGAGTTCTAAAGACTTATCTATAGAAGTTGAAAATACGCATCTGACCATGTCAACGCATCTGATCATGCCACCTTTTCTTTACTACCTCCTCCAGGAGCAGTTTTCTTTGTAGAATCGAGCATATCTCGAGAACGGTGCGTCTGCAGTCAGAGTTCTAAAGACCTAGCCACAGAAGTTGAAAAAACCCATCTGACCATAGCAACGCATCTGTTCATGCCACTTTTTCTTTACTACCCCCTCCAGGAGCACTTTCTTTTGTAGAATCGAGCGTATCTCGAGAACGGTGCGTCTGCAGTCAGAGTGCAAATGACCTATCCATAGAAGTTGAAAATACCCATCTGACCCTGGCAACGCATCTGTTCATGCCACCTTTTCTATACTACCCCCTCCAGGAGCACTTTCTTTGTAGAATCGAGCGTATCTCGAGAACGGTGCGTCTGCAGTCAGAGTTCTAAAGACCTATCCACAGAAGTTGAAAAAACCCATCTGACCATGGCAACGCATCTGTTCATGCTACCTTTTCTTTACTACCCCCTCCAGGAGCACTTTCTTTGTAGAATCGAGCGTATCGAGAGAACGGTGCGTCTGCAGTCAGAGTGCAAATGACCTATCCACAGAAGTTGAAAAAACCCATCTGACCATGGCAACGCATCTGTTCATGCCACCTTTTCTTTACTACCCCCTCCAGGAGCATTTTCTTTGTAGAATCGAGCGTATCTCGAGAACTGTGCGTCTGCAGTCAGAGTTCTAAAGACTTATCTATAGAAGTTGAAAATACGCATCTGACCATATCAACGCATCTGATCATGCCACCTTTTCTTTACTACCCCCTCCAGGAGCACTTTCTTTGTAGAATCGAGCGTATCTCGAGAACGGTGCGTCTGCAGTCAGAGTGCAAATGACCTATCCATAGAAGTTGAAAATACCCATCTGACCCTGGCAACGCATCTGTTCATGCCACCTTTTCTTTACTACCCCCACCAGGAACACTTTCTTTGTAGAATCGAGCGTATCTCGAGAACGGTGCGTCTGCAGTCAGAGTGCAAATGACCTATCCATAGAAGTTGAAAATACTCATCTGAGCATGGCAACGCATCTGTTCATGCCACCTTTTCCTTACTACCCCCTCCAGGAGCATTTTCTTTGTAGAATCGAGCGTATCTCGAGAACGGTGCGTCTGCAGTCAGAGTTCTAAAGACCTATTCACAGAACTTGAAAATACCCATCTGACCATGGCAACGCATCTGTTCATGCCACCTTTTCTTTACTACCCCCTCCAGGAGCACTTTCTTTGTAGAATCGAGCGTATCGAGAGAACGGTGCGTCTGCAGTCAGAGTGCAAATGACCTATCCATAGAAGTTGAAAATACCCATCTGACCATGGCAACGCATCTGTTCATGCCACCTTTTGATTACTACCCCCTCCAGGAGCATTTTCTTTGTAGAATTGAGCGTATCTCGAGAACGGTGCGTCTGCAGTCAGAGTTCTAAAGACCTATTCACAGAACTTGAAATACCCCATCTGACCATGGCAACGCATCTGTTCATGCCACCTTTTCTTTACTACCCCCTCCAGGAGCACTTTCTTTGTAGAATCGAGCGTATCTCGAGAACGGTGCGTCTGCAGTCAGAGTTCTAAAGACCTATCCACAGAAGTTGAAAAAAACCCATCTGACCATGGCAACGCATCTGTTCACCTTTTCTTTACTACCCCCTCCAGGAGCACTTTCTTTGTAGAATCGAGCGTATCGAGAGAACGGTGCGTCTGCAGTCAGAGTTCTAAAGACCTATTCACAGAACTTGAAAATACCCATCTGACCATGGCAACGCATCTGTTCATGCCACCTTTTCCTTACTACCCCCTCCAGGAGCATTTTCTTTGTAGAATCGAGCGTATCTCGAGAACGGTGCGTCTGCAGTCAGAGTTCTAAAGACCTATTCACAGAACTTGAAAATACCCATCTGACCATGGTAACGCATCTGTTCATGCCACCTTTTCTTTACTACCCCCTCCTGGAGCACTTTCCTTGTAGAATCGAGCGTATCTCGAGAACGGTGCGTCTGCAGTCAGAGTTCTAAAGACCTATCCACAGAAGTTGAAAATACCCATCTGACCATGGTAACGCATCTGTTCATGCCACATTTTTTTTACTACCCATTCCAGGAGCACTTACTTTGTAGAATCGAGCATATCTCGAGAACGGTGCGTCTGCAGTCAGAGTTCTAAAGACCTATCCACAGAAGTTGAAAATACCCATCTGACCCTGGCAACGCATCTGTTCATGCCACCTTTTCTTTACTACCCCCACCAGGAACACTTTCTTTGTAGAATCGAGCGTATCTCGAGAACGGTGCGTCTGCAGTCAGAGTTCTAAAAACCTATCCACAGAAGTTGAAAAAATCCATCTGACCATGGCAACGCATCTGTTCATGCCACCTTTTCTTTACTACCCCCTCCAGGAGCACTTTCTTTGTAGAATCGAGCGTATCGAGAGAACGGTGCGTCTGCAGTCAGAGTGCAAATGACCTATCCATAGAAGTTGAAAATACTCATCTGAGCATGGCAACGCATCTGTTCATGCCACCTTTTCCTTACTACCCCCTCCAGGAGCATTTTCTTTGTAGAATCGAGCGTATCTCGAGAACGGTGCGTCTGCAGTCAGAGTTCTAAAGACCTATTCACAGAACTTGAAAATACCCATCTGACCATGGCAACGCATCTGTTCATGCCACCTTTTCTTTACTACCCCCTCCAGGAGCACTTTCTTTGTAGAATCGAGCGTATCGAGAGAACGGTGCGTCTGCAGTCAGAGTTCTAAAGACTTATCCATAGAAGTTGAAAATACGCATCTGACCATGTCAACGCATCTGATCATGCCACCTTTTCGTTACTACCTCCTCCAGGAGCAGTTTCTTTGTAGAATCGAGCATATCTCGAGAACGGTGCGTCTGCAGTCAGAGTTCTAAAGACCTATCCACAGAAGTTGAAAAAACCCATCTGACCATAGCAACGCATCTGTTCATGCCACCTTTTCTTTACTACCCCCTCCAGGAGCACTTTCTTTGTAGAATCGAGCGTATCGAGAGAACGGTGCGTCTGCAGTCAGAGTGCAAATGACCTATCCATAGAAGTTGAAAATACCCATCTGAGCATGGCAACGCATCTGTTCATGCCACCTTTTCCTTACTACCCCCTCCAGGAGCATTTTCTTTGTAGAATTGAGCGTATCTCGAGAACGGTGCGTCTGCAGTCAGAGTTCTAAAGACCTATTCACAGAACTTGAAAATACCCATCTGACCATGGCAACGCATCTGTTCATGCCACCTTTTCTTTACTACCCCCTCCAGGAGCACTTTCTTTGTAGAATCGAGCGTATCTCGAGAACGGTGCGTCTGCAGTCAGAGTTCTAAAGACCTATCCACAGAAGTTGAAAAAAACCCATCTGACCATGGCAACGCATCTGTTCACCTTTTCTTTACTACCCCCTCCAGGAGCACTTTCTTTGTAGAATCGAGCGTATCGAGAGAACGGTGCGTCTGCAGTCAGAGTTCTAAAGACCTATTCACAGAACTTGAAAATACCCATCTGACCATGGCAACGCATCTGCTCATGCCACCTTTTCCTTACTACCCCCTCCAGGAGCATTTTCTTTGTAGAATCGAGCGTATCTCGAGAACGGTGCGTCTGCAGTCAGAGTTCTAAAGACCTATTCACAGAACTTGAAAATACCCATCTGACCATGGTAACGCATCTGTTCATGCCATCTTTTCTTTACTACCCCCTCCTGGAGCACTTTCCTTGTAGAATCGAGCGTATCTCGAGAACGGTGCGTCTGCAGTCAGAGTTCTAAAGACCTATCCACAGAAGTTGAAAATACCCAACTGACCATGGTAACGCATCTGTTCATGCCACATTTTTTTTACTACCCATTCCAGGAGCACTTACTTTGTAGAATCGAGCATATCTCGAGAACGGTGCGTCTGCAGTCAGAGTTCTAAAGACCTATCCACAGAAGTTAAAAAAACCCATCTGACCATAGCAACGCATCTGTTCATGCCACCTTTTCTTTACTACCCCCTCCAGGAGCACTTTCTTTGTAGAATCGAGCGTATCTCGAGAACGGTGCGTCTGCAGTCAGAGTTCTAAAGACCTATCCACAGAAGTTGAAAAAAACCCATCTGACCATGGCAACGCATCTGTTCACCTTTTCTTTACTACCCCCTCCAGGAGCACTTTCTTTGTAGAATCGAGCGTATCGAGAGAACGGTGCGTCTGCAGTCAGAGTTCTAAAGACCTATTCACAGAACTTGAAAATACCCATCTGACCATGGCAACGCATCTGTTCATGCCACCTTTTCCTTACTACCCCCTCCAGGAGCATTTTCTTTGTAGAATCGAGCGTATCTCGAGAACGGTGCGTCTGCAGTCAGAGTTCTAAAGACCTATTCACAGAACTTGAAAATACCCATCTGACCATGGTAACGCATCTGTTCATGCCACCTTTTCTTTACTACCCCCTCCTGGAGCACTTTCCTTGTAGAATCGAGCGTATCTCGAGAACGGTGCGTCTGCAGTCAGAGTTCTAAAGACCTATCCACAGAAGTTGAAAATACCCATCTGACCATGGTAACGCATCTGTTCATGCCACATTTTTTTTACTACCCATTCCAGGAGCACTTACTTTGTAGAATCGAGCATATCTCGAGAACGGTGCGTCTGCAGTCAGAGTTCTAAAGACTTATCTATAGAAGTTGAAAATACGCATCTGACCATGTCAACGCATCTGATCATGCCACCTTTTCTTTACTACCCCCTCCAGGAGCACTTTCTTTGTAGAATCGAGCGTATCTCGAGAACGGTGCGTCTGCAGTCAGAGTGCAAATGACCTATCCATAGAAGTTGAAAATACCCATCTGACCCTGGCAACGCATCTGTTCATGCCACCTTTTCTTTACTACCCCCACCAGGAACACTTTCTTTGTAGAATCGAGCGTATCTCGAGAACGGTGCGTCTGCAGTCAGAGTTCTAAAAACCTATCCACAGAAGTTGAAAAAATCCATCTGACCATGGCAACGCATCTGTTCATGCCACCTTTTCTTTACTACCCCCTCCAGGAGCACTTTCTTTGTAGAATCGAGCGTATCGAGAGAACGGTGCGTCTGCAGTCAGAGTGCAAATGACCTATCCATAGAAGTTGAAAATACTCATCTGAGCATGGCAACGCATCTGTTCATGCCACCTTTTCCTTACTACCCCCTCCAGGAGCACTTTCTTTGTAGAATCGAGCGTATCTCGAGAACGGTGCGTCTGCAGTCAGAGTTCTAAAGACCTATTCACAGAACTTGAAAATACCCATCTGACCATGGCAACGCATCTGTTCATGCCACCTTTTCTTTACTACCCCCTCCAGGAGCACTTTCTTTGTAGAATCGAGCGTATCGAGAGAACGGTGCGTCTGCAGTCAGAGTTCTAAAGACTTATCTATAGAAGTTGAAAATACGCATCTGACCATGTCAACGCATCTGATCATGCCACCTTTTCGTTACTACCTCCTCCAGGAGCAGTTTCTTTGTAGAATCGAGCATATCTCGAGAACGGTGCGTCTGCAGTCAGAGTTCTAAAGACCTATCCACAGAAGTTGAAAAAACCCATCTGACCATAGCAACGCATCTGTTCATGCCACCTTTTCTTTACTACCCCCTCCAGGAGCACTTTCTTTGTAGAATCGAGCGTATCGAGAGAACGGTGCGTCTGCAGTCAGAGTGCAAATGACCTATCCATAGAAGTTGAAAATACCCATCTGAGCATGGCAACGCATCTGTTCATGCCACCTTTTCCTTACTACCCCCTCCAGGAGCATTTTCTTTGTAGAATCGAGCGTATCTCGAGAACGGTGCGTCTGCAGTCAGAGTTCTAAAGACCTATTCACAGAACTTGAAAATACCCATCTGACCATGGCAACGCATCTGTTCATGCCACCTTTTCTTTACTACCCCCTCCAGGAGCACTTTCTTTGTAGAATCGAGCGTATCTCGAGAACGGTGCGTCTGCAGTCAGAGTTCTAAAGACCTATCCACAGAAGTTGAAAAAAACCCATCTGACCATGGCAACGCATCTGTTCACCTTTTCTTTACTACCCCCTCCAGGAGCACTTTCTTTGTAGAATCGAGCGTATCGAGAGAACGGTGCGTCTGCAGTCAGAGTTCTAAAGACCTATTCACAGAACTTGAAAATACCCATCTGACCATGGCAACGCATCTGTTCATGCCACCTTTTCCTTACTACCCCCTCCAGGAGCATTTTCTTTGTAGAATCGAGCGTATCTCGAGAACGGTGCGTCTGCAGTCAGAGTTCTAAAGACCTATTCACAGAACTTGAAAATACCCATCTGACCATGGTAACGCATCTGTTCATGCCACCTTTTCTTTACTACCCCCTCCTGGAGCACTTTCCTTGTAGAATCGAGCGTATCTCGAGAACGGTGCGTCTGCAGTCAGAGTTCTAAAGACCTATCCACAGAAGTTGAAAATACCCATCTGACCATGGTAACGCATCTGTTCATGCCACATTTTTTTTTACTACCCATTCCAGGAGCACTTACTTTGTAGAATCGAGCATATCTCGAGAACGGTGCGTCTGCAGTCAGAGTTCTAAAGACCTATCCACAGAAGTTAAAAAAACCCATCTGACCATAGCAACGCATCTGTTCATGCCACCTTTTCTTTACTACCCCCTCCAGGAGCACTTTCTTTGTAGAATCGAGCGTATCGAGAGAACGTTGCGTCTGCAGTCAGAGTGCAAATGACCTATCCATAGAAGTTGAAAATACCCATCTGAGCATGGCAACGCATCTGTTCATGCCACCTTTTCCTTACTACCCCCTCCAGGAGCATTTTCTTTGTAGAATCGAGCGTATCTCGAGAACGGTGCGTCTGCAGTCAGAGTTCTAAAGACCTATTCACAGAACTTGAAAATACCCATCTGACCATGGCAACGCATCTGTTCATGCCACCTTTTCTTTACTACCCCCTCCAGGAGCACTTTCTTTGTAGAATCGAGCATATCTCGAGAACGGTGCGTCTGCAGTCAGAGTTCTAAAGACTTATCTATAGAAGTTGAAAATACGCATCTGACCATGTCAACGCATCTGATCGAGCCACCTTTTCTTTACTACCTCCTCCAGGAGCAGTTTCTTTGTAGAATCGAGCATATCTCGAGAACGGTGCGTCTGCAGTCAGAGTTCTAAAGACCTATCCACAGAAGTTGAAAAACCCATCTGACCATAGCAACGCATCTGTTCATGCCACCTTTTCTTTATTACCCCCTCCAGGAGCACTTTCTTTGTAGAATCGAGCGTATCGAGAGAACGGTGCGTCTGCAGTCAGAGTGCAAATGACCTATCCATAGAAGTTGAAAATACCCATCTGAGCATGGCAACGCATCTGTTCATGCCACCTTTTCCTTACTACCCCCTCCAGGAGCATTTTCTTTGTAGAATCGAGCGTATCTCGAGAACGGTGCGTCTGCAGTCAGAGTTCTAAAGACCTATTCACAGAACTTGAAAATACCCATCTGACCATGGCAACGCATCTGTTCATGCCACCTTTTCCTTACTACCCCCTCCAGGAGCACTTTCTTTGTAGAATCGAGCGTATCTCGAGAACGGTGCGTCTGCAGTCAGAGTGCAAATGACCTATCCATAGAAGTTGAAAATACCCATCTGACCACGGCAACGCATCTGTTCATGCCACCTTTTCTTTACTACCCCCTCCAGGAGCACTTTCTTTGTAGAATCGAGCGTATCTCGAGAACGGTGCGTCTGCAGTCAGAGTGCAAATGACCTATCCATTGAAGTTGAAAATACCCATCTGACCCTGGCAACGCATCTGTTCATGCCAAATTTTCTTTACTACCCCCACCAGGAACACTTTCTTTGTAGAATCGAGCATATCTCGAGAACGGTGCGTCTGCAGTCAGAGTTCTAAAGACCTATCCACAGAAGTTGAAAATACCCATCTGACCCTGACAACGCATCTGTTCATGCCACCTTTTCTTTACTACCCCCTCCAGGAGCACTTTCTTGGTAGAATCGAGCGTATCTCGAGAACGGTGCGTCTGCAGTCAGAGTTCTAAAAACCTATCCACAGAAGTTGAAAAAATCCATCTGACCATGGCAACGCATCTGTTCATGCCACCTTTTCTTTACTACCCCCTCCAGGAGCACTTTCTTTGTAGAATCGAGCGTATCGAGAGAACGGTGCGTCTGCAGTCAGAGTGCAAATGACCTATCCATAGAAGTTGAAAATACTCATCTGAGCATGGCAACGCATCTGTTCATGCCACCTTTTCCTTACTACCCCCTCCAGGAGCATTTTCTTTGTAGAATCGAGCGTATCTCGAGAACGGTGCGTCTGCAGTCAGAGTTCTAAAGACCTATTCACAGAACTTGAAAATACCCATCTGACCATGGCAACGCATCTGTTCATGCCACCTTTTCTTTACTACCCCCTCCAGGAGCACTTTCTTTGTAGAATCGAGCGTATCGAGAGAACGGTGCGTCTGCAGTCAGAGTGCAAATGACCTATCCATAGAAGTTGAAAATACCCATCTGAGCATGGCAACGCATCTGTTCATGCCACCTTTTCCTTACTACCCCCTCCAGGAGCATTTTCTTTGTAGAATCGAGCGTATCTCGAGAACGGTGCGTCTGCAGTCAGAGTTCTAAAGACCTATTCACAGAACTTGAAAATACCCATCTGACCATGGCAACGCATCTGTTCATGCCACCTTTTCTTTACTACCCCCTTCAGGAGCACTTTCTTTGTAGAATCGAGCGTATCTCGAGAACGGTGCGTCTGCAGCCAGAGTTCTAAAGACCTATCCACAGAAGTTGAAAAAAACCCATCTGACCATGGCAACGCATCTGTTCATGCCACCTTTTCTTTACTACCCCCTCCAGGAGCACTTTCTTTGTAGAATCGAGCGTATCGAGAGAACGGTGCGTCTGCAGTCAGAGTGCAAATGACCTATCCATAGAAGTTGAAAATACCCATCTGAGCATGGCAACGCATCTGTTCATGCCACCTGTTCTTTACTACTCCCTCCAGGAGCACTTTCTTTTTAGAATCGAGCGTATCTCGAGAACGGTGCGTCTGCAGTCAGGGTTTTAAAGACCTATCCACAGAAGTTGAAAAAACCCATCTGACCATAGTAACGCATCTGTTCATGCCACCTTTTCCTTTCTACCCCCTCCAGGAGCATTTTCTTTGTAGAATCGAGCGTATCTCGAGAACGGTGCGTCTGCAGTCAGAGTTCTAAAGACCTATTCACAGAAGTTGAAAATACCCATCTGAAAATGGCAACGCATCTGTTCATGCCACCTTTTCTTTACTACCCCCTCCAGGAGCACTTTCTTTGTAGAATCGAGCGTATCTCGAGAACGGTGCGTCTGCAGTCAGAGTTCTAAAGACCTATCCACAGAAGTTGAAAAAAACCCATCTGACCATGGCAACGCATCTGTTCATGCTACCTTTTCTTTACTACCCCCTCCAGGAGCACTTTCTTTGTAGAATCGAGCGTATCGAGAGAACGGTGCGTCTGCAGTCAGAGTGCAAATGCCCTATCCATAGAAGTTGAAAACACCCATCTGAGCATGGCAACGCATCTGTTCATGCCACCTTTTCTTTACTACCCCCTCCAGGAGCACTTTCTTTGTAGAATCGAGCGTATCTCGAGAACGGTGCGTCTGCAGTCAGAGTTCTAAAGACCTATCCACAGAAGTTGAAAAAACCCATCTGACCATGGCAACGCATCTGTTCATGCCACCTTTTCTTTACTACCCCCTCCAGGAGCATTTTCTTTGTAGAATCGAGCGTATCTCGAGAACTGTGCGTCTGCAGTCAGAGTTCTAAAGACTTATCTATAGAAGTTGAAAATACGCATCTGACCATGTCAACGCATCTGATCATGCCACCTTTTCTTTACTACCTCCTCCAGGAGCAGTTTCTTTGTAGAATCGAGCATATCTCGAGAACGGTGCGTCTGCAGTCAGAGTTCTAAAGACCTAGCCACAGAAGTTGAAAAAACCCATCTGACCATAGCAACGCATCTGTTCATGCCACTTTTTCTTTACTACCCCCTCCAGGAGCACTTTCTTTGTAGAATCGAGCGTATCTCGAGAACGGTGCGTCTGCAGTCAGAGTGCAAATGACCTATCCATAGAAGTTGAAAATACCCATCTGACCCTGGCAACGCATCTGTTCATACCACCTTTTCTATACTACCCCCTCCAGGAGCACTTTCTTTGTAGAATCGAGCGTATCTCGAGAACGGTGCGTCTGCAGTCAGAGTTCTAAAGACCTATCCACAGAAGTTGAAAAAACCCATCTGACCATGGCAACGCATCTGTTCATGCTACCTTTTCTTTACTACCCCCTCCAGGAGCACTTTCTTTGTAGAATCGAGCGTATCGAGAGAACGGTGCGTCTGCAGTCAGAGTGCAAATGACCTATCCATAGAAGTTGAAAATACCCATCTGAGCATGGCAACGCATCTGTTCATGCCACCTTTTCTTTACTACCCCCTCCAGGAGCACTTTCTTTGTAGAATCGAGCGTATCTCGAGAACGGTGCGTCTGCAGTCAGAGTTCTAAAGACCTATCCACAGAAGTTGAAAAAACCCATCTGACCATGGCAACGCATCTGTTCATGCCACCTTTTCTTTACTACCCCCTCCAGGAGCATTTTCTTTGTAGAATCGAGCGTATCTCGAGAACTGTGCGTCTGCAGTCAGAGTTCTAAAGACTTATCTATAGAAGTTGAAAATACGCATCTGACCATGTCAACGCATCTGATCATGCCACCTTTTCTTTACTACCCCCTCCAGGAGCACTTTCTTTGTAGAATCGAGCGTATCTCGAGAACGGTGCGTCTGCAGTCAGAGTGCAAATGACCTATCCATAGAAGTTGAAAATACCCATCTGACCCTGGCAACGCATCTGTTCATGCCACCTTTTCTTTACTACCCCCACCAGGAACACTTTCTTTGTAGAATCGAGCGTATCTCGAGAACGGTGCGTCTGCAGTCAGAGTTCTAAAAACCTATCCACAGAAGTTGAAAAAATCCATCTGACCATGGCAACGCATCTGTTCATGCCACCTTTTCTTTACTACCCCCTCCAGGAGCACTTTCTTTGTAGAATCGAGCGTATCGAGAGAACGGTGCGTCTGCAGTCAGAGTGCAAATGACCTATCCATAGAAGTTGAAAATACTCATCTGAGCATGGCAACGCATCTGTTCATGCCACCTTTTCCTTACTACCCCCTCCAGGAGCATTTTCTTTGTAGAATCGAGCGTATCTCGAGAACGGTGCGTCTGCAGTCAGAGTTCTAAAGACCTATTCACAGAACTTGAAAATACCCATCTGACCATGGCAACGCATCTGTTCATGCCACCTTTTCTTTACTACCCCCTCCAGGAGCACTTTCTTTGTAGAATCGAGCGTATCGAGAGAACGGTGCGTCTGCAGTCAGAGTTCTAAAGACTTATCCATAGAAGTTGAAAATACGCATCTGACCATGTCAACGCATCTGATCATGCCACCTTTTCGTTACTACCTCCTCCAGGAGCAGTTTCTTTGTAGAATCGAGCATATCTCGAGAACGGTGCGTCTGCAGTCAGAGTTCTAAAGACCTATCCACAGAAGTTGAAAAAACCCATCTGACCATAGCAACGCATCTGTTCATGCCACCTTTTCTTTACTACCCCCTCCAGGAGCACTTTCTTTGTAGAATCGAGCGTATCGAGAGAACGGTGCGTCTGCAGTCAGAGTGCAAATGACCTATCCATAGAAGTTGAAAATACCCATCTGAGCTTGGCAACGCATCTGTTCATGCCACCTTTTCCTTACTACCCCCTCCAGGAGCATTTTCTTTGTAGAATCGAGCGTATCTCGAGAACGGTGCGTCTGCAGTCAGAGTTCTAAAGACCTATTCACAGAACTTGAAAATACCCATCTGACCATGGCAACGCATCTGTTCATGCCACCTTTTCTTTACTACCCCCTCCAGGAGCACTTTCTTTGTAGAATCGAGCGTATCTCGAGAACGGTGCGTCTGCAGTCAGAGTTCTAAAGACCTATCCACAGAAGTTGAAAAAAACCCATCTGACCATGGCAACGCATCTGTTCACCTTTTCTTTACTACCCCCTCCAGGAGCACTTTCTTTGTAGAATCGAGCGTATCGAGAGAACGGTGCGTCTGCAGTCAGAGTGCAAATGACCTATCCATAGAAGTTGAAAATACCCATCTGAGCCTTTTCTTTACTACCTCCTCCAGGAGCCGTTTCTTTGTAGAATCGAGCATATCTCGAGAACGGTGCGTCTGCAGTCAGAGTTCTAAAGACCTATCCACAGAAGTTGAAAAAACCCATCTGACCATAGCAACGCATCTGTTCATGCCACCTTTTCTTTACTACCTCCTCCAGGAGCACTTTCTTTGTAGAATCGAGCGTATCGAGAGAACGGTGCGTCTGAAGTCAGAGTGCAAATGACCTATCCATAGAAGTTGAAAATACCCATATGAGCATGGCAACGCATCTGTTCATGCCACCTTTTCCTTACTACCCCCTCCAGGAGCACTTTCTTTGTAGAATCGAGCGTATCTCGAGAACGGTGCGTCTGCAGTCAGAGTTCTAAAGACCTATTCACAGAACTTGAAAATACCCATCTGACCATGGCAACGCATCTGTTCATGCCACCTTTTCTTTACTACCCCCTCCAGGAGCACTTTCTTTGTAGAATCGAGCGTATCTCGAGAACGGTGCGTCTGCAGTCAGAGTTCTAAAGACTTATCTATAGAAGTTGAAAATACGCATCTGACCATGTCAACGCATCTGATCATGCCACCTTTTCTTTACTACCTCCTCCAGGAGCAGTTTCTTTGTAGAATCGAGCATATCTCGAGAACGGTGCGTCTGCAGTCAGAGTTCTAAAGACCTATCCACAGAAGTTGAAAAAACCCATCTGACCATAGCAACGCATCTGTTCATGCCACCTTTTCTTTACTACCCCCTCCAGGAGCACTTTCTTTGTAGAATCGAGCGTATCGAGAGAACGGTGCGTCTGCAGTCAGAGTGCAAATGACCTATCCATAGAAGTTGAAAATACCCATCTGAGCATGGCAACGCATCTGTTCATGCCACCTTTTCCTTACTATCCCCTCCAGGAGCATTTTCTTTGTAGAATCGAGCGTATCTCGAGAACGGTGCGTCTGCAGTCAGAGTTCTAAAGACCTATTCACAGAACTTGAAAATACCCATCTGACCATGGCAACGCATCTGTTCATGCCACCTTTTCTTTACTACCCCCTCCAGGAGCACTTTCTTTGTAGAATCGAGCGTATCTCGAGAACGGTGCGTCTGCAGTCAGAGTGCAAATGACCTATCCATAGAAGTTGAAAATACCCATCTGAGCATGGCAACGCATCTGTTCATGCCACCTTTTCTTTACTACTCCCTAAAGGAGCACTTTCTTTTTAGAATCGAGCGTATCTCGAGAACGGTGCGTCTGCAGTCAGGGTTCTAAAGACCTATCCACAGAAGTTGAAAATACCCATCTGACCATGGCAAAGCATCTGTTCATGGCACCTTTTCGTAACTACCCCCCTCCAGGAGCAATTTCTTTGTAGAATCGAGCGTATTTCGAGAACGTTGCGTCTGCAGTCAGAGTTCTAAAGACCTATCCACAGAAGTTGAAAAAACCCATCTTACCATAGTAACGCATCTGTTCATGCCACCTTTTCCTTTCTACCCCCTCCAGGAGCATTTTCTTTGTAGAATCGAGCGTATCTCGAGAACGGTGCGTCTGCAGTCAGAGTTCTAAAGACCTATTCACAGAAGTTGAAAATACCCATCTGAAAATGGCAACGCATCTGTTCATGCCACCTTTTCTTTACTACCCCCTCCAGGAGCACTTTCTTTGTAGAATCGAGCGTATCTCGAGAACGGTGCGTCTGCAGTCAGAGTGCAAATGACCTATCCATAGAAGTTGAAAATACCCATCTGAGCATGGCAACGCATCTGTTCATGCTACCTTTTCTTTACTACCCCCTCCAGGAGCATTTTCTTTGTAGAATCGAGCGTATCTCGAGAACTGTGCGTCTGCAGTCAGAGTTCTAAAGACTTATCTATAGAAGTTGAAAATACGCACCTGACCATGTCAACGCATCTGATCATGCCACCTTTTCTTTACTACCTCCTCCAGGAGCAGTTTCTTTGTAGAATCGAGCATATCTCGAGAACGGTGCGTCTGCAGTCAGAGTTCTAAAGACCTAGCCACAGAAGTTGAAAAAACCCATCTGACCATAGCAACGCATCTGTTCATGCCACCTTTTCTTTACTACCCCCTCCAGGAGCACTTTCTTTGTAGAATCGAGCGTATCGAGAGAACGGTGTGTCTGAAGTCAGAGTGCAAATGACCTATCCATAGAAGTTGAAAATACCCATCTGAGCATGGCAACGCATCTGTTCATGCTACCTTTTCCTTACTACCCCCTCCAGGAGCACTTTCTTTGTAGAATCGAGCGTATCTCGAGAACGGTGCGTCTGCAGTCAGAGTTCTAAAGACTTATCTATAGAAGTTGAAAATACGCATCTGACCATGTCAACGCATCTGATCGAGCCACCTTTTCTTTACTACCTCCTCCAGGAGCAGTTTCTTAGTAGAATCGAGCATATCTCGAGAACGGTGCGTCTGCAGTCAGAGTTCTAAAGACCTATTCAAAGAACTTGAAAATACCCATCTGACCATGGCAACGCATCTGTTCATGCCACCTTTTCTTTACTACCCCCTCCAGGAGCACTTTCTTTGTAGAATCGAGCGTATCTCGAGAACGGTGCGTCTGCAGTCAAAATTCTAAAGACTTATCTATAGAAGTCGAAAATACGCATCTGACCATGTCAACGCATCTGATCGAGCCACCTTTTCTTTACTACCTCCTCCAGGAGCAGTTTCTTTGTAGAATCGAGCGTATCGAGAGAACGGTGCGTCTGCAGTCAGAGAGCAAATGACCTATCCATAGAAGTTGAAAATACCCATCTGAGCATGGCAACGCATCTGTTCATGCCACCTTTTCTTTACTACCCCCACCAGGAGCACTTTCTTTGTAGAATCGAGCATATCTCGAGAACGGTGCGTCTGCAGTCAGAGTTCTAAAGACCTATCCACAGAAGTTGAAAATACCCATCTGACCCTGACAACGCATCTGTTCATGCCACCTTTTCTTTACTACCCCCTCCAGGAGCACTTTCTTGGTAGAATCCAGCGTATCTCATGAACGGTGCGTCTGCAGTACGAGTTCTAAAAACCTATCCACAGAAGTTGAAAAAATCCATCTGACCATGGCAACGCATCTGTTCATGCCACCTTTTCTTTACTACCCCCTCCAGGAGCACTTTCTTTGTAGAATCGAACATATCTCGAGAACGGTGCGTCTGCAGTCAGAGTTCTAAGACTTATCCATAGAAGTTGAAAGTACCCATCTGACCATGGCAACGCATCTGTTCATGCCACCTTTTCTTTACTACCCCCTCCAGGAGCACTTTCTTTGTAGAATCGAGCATATCTCGAGAACGGTGCGTCTGCAGTCAGAGTTCTAAAGACCTATCCACAGAAGTTGAAAATACCCATCTGACCATGGTAACGCATCTGTTCATGCCACCTTTTCTTTACTACCCCCTCCTGGAGCACTTTCCTTGTATAATCGAACGTATCTCGAGAACGGTGCGTTTGCACTCAGAGTTCTAAAGACCTATCCACAGAAGTTGAAAATACCCATCTGACCATGGCAACGCATCTGTTCATGCCACCTTTTCTTTACTACCCCCTCCAGGAGCACTCTCTTTGTAGAATCGAGCGTATCTCGAGAACGGTGCGTCTGCAGTCAGAGTGCAAATGACCTATCCATAGAAGTTGAAAATACCCATCTGACCATGGCAACGCATCTGATCGAGCCACCTTTTCTTTAGTACCCCCTCCTGGAGCACTTTCCTTGTAGAATCGAGCATATCTCGAGAACGGTGCGTCTGCAGTCAGAGTTCTAAGGACCTATCCACAGAAGTTGAAAATACCCATCTGACCATAGCAACGCATCTGTTCATGCCACCTTTTCTTTACTACTCCCTCCAGGAGCACTTTCTTTTTAGAATCGAGCGTATCTCGAGAACGGTGCGTCTGCAGTCAGGGTTCTAAAGACCTATCCACAGAAGTTGAAAATACCCATCTGACCATGGCAAAGCATCTGTTCATGGCACCTTTTCGTAACTACCCCCCTCCAGTAGCAATTTCTTTGTAGAATCGAGCGTATTTCGAGAACGGTGCGCCTGCAGTCAGAGTTCTAAAGACCTATCCACAGAAGTTGAAAAAACCCATCTGACCATAGTAACGCATCTGTTCATGCCACCTTTTCCTTACTACCCCCTCCAGGAGCACTTTCTTTGTAGAATCGAGCATATCTCGAGAACGGTGCGTCTGCAGTCAGAGTTCTAAAGACCTAGCCACAGAAGTTGAAAAAACCCATCTGACCATAGCAACGCATCTGTTCATGCCACCTTTTCTTTACTACCCCCTCCAGGAGCACTTTCTTTGTAGAATCGAGCGTATCGAGAGAACGGTGTGTCTGAAGTCAGAGTGCAAATGACCTATCTATAGAAGTTGAAAATACGCATCTGACCATGTCAACGCATCTGATCATGCCACCTTTTCTTTACTACCCCCTCCAGGAGCACTTTCTTTGTAGAATCGAGCGTATCTCGAGAACGGTGCGTCTGCAGTCAGAGTTCTAAAGACTTATCTATAGAAGTTGAAAATACGCATCTGACCATGTCAACGCATCTGATCGAGCCACCTTTTCTTTACTACCTCCTCCAGGAGCAGTTTCTTAGTAGAATCGAGCATATCTCGAGAACGGTGCGTCTGCAGTCAGAGTTCTAAAGACCTATTCACAGAAGTTGAAAATACCCATCTGAAAATGGCAACGCATCTGTTCATGCCACCTTTTCCTTACTACCCCCTCCAGGAGCACTTTCTTTGTAGAATCGAGCGTATCTCGAGAACGGTGCGTCTGCAGTCAGAGTTCTAAAGACCTATCCACAGAAGTTGAAAAAACCCATCTGACCATGGCAACGCATCTGTTCATGCTACCTTTTCTTTACTACCGCCTCCAGGAGCACTTTCTTTGTAGAATCGAGCGTATCGAGAGAACGGTGCGTCTGCAGTCAGAGTTCTAAAGACTTATCTATAGAAGTTGAAAATACGCATCTGACCATGTCAACGCATCTGATCATGCCACCTTTTCTTTACTACCTCCTCCAGGAGCAGTTTCTTTGTAGAATCGAGCATATCTCGAGAACGGTGCGTCTGCAGTCAGAGTTCTAAAGACCTAGCCACAGAAGTTGAAAAAACCCATCTGACCATAGCAACGCATCTGTTCATGCCACCTTTTCTTTACTACCCCCTCCAGGAGCA
Organism: Eristalis pertinax; assembly: GCA_907269125.1. NCBI lineage: Eukaryota > Metazoa > Arthropoda > Insecta > Diptera > Syrphidae > Eristalis > Eristalis pertinax. The sequence continues at coordinate 104,140,330 of OU026145.1, read as the reverse complement.
CTTTCTTTGTAGAATCGAGCGTATCGAGAGAACGGTGTGTCTGAAGTCAGAGTTCTAAAGACCTATTCACAGAAGTTGAAAATACCCATCTGAAAATGGCAACGCATCTGTTCATGCCACCTTTTCCTTACTACCCCCTCCAGGAGCACTTTCTTTGTAGAATCGAGCGTATCTCGAGAACGGTGCGTCTGCAGTCAGAGTGCAAATGACCTATCCATAGAAGTTGAAAATACCCATCTGACCATGGCAACGCATCTGATCGAGCCACCTTTTCTTTAGTACCCCCTCCTGGAGCACTTTCCTTGTAGAATCGAGCATATCTCGAGAACGGTGCGTCTGCAGTCAGAGTTCTAAAGACCTATTCACAGAACTTGAAAATACCCATCTGACCATAGCAACGCATCTGTTCATGCCACCTTTTCTTTACTACCCCCTCCAGGAGCACTTTCTTTGTAGAATCGAGCGTATCGAGAGAACGGTGCGTCTGCAGTCAGAGTGCAAATGACCTATCCATAGAAGTTGAAAATACCCATCTGAGCATGGCAACGCATCTGTTCATGCCACCTTTTCTTTACTACTCCCTCCAGGAGCACTTTCTTTTTAGAATCGAGCGTATCTCGAGAACGGTGCGTCTGCAGTCAGGGTTCTAAAGACCTATCCACAGAAGTTGAAAATACCCATCTGACCATGGCAAAGCATCTGTTCATGGCACCTTTTCGTAACTACCCCCCTCCAGGAGCAATTTCTTTGTAGAATCGAGCGTATCGAGAGAACGGTGTGTCTGAAGTCAGAGTGCAAATGACCTATCCATAGAAGTTGAAAATACCCATCTGAGCATGGCAACGCATCTGTTCATGCCACCTTTTCCTTACTACCCCCTCCTGGAGCACTTTCCTTTTATAATCGAGCGTATCTCGAGAACGGTGCGTTTGCACTCAGAGTTCTAAAGACCTATCCACAGAAGTTGAAAATACCCATCTGACCATGGCAACGCATCTGTTCATGCCACCTTTTCTTTACTACCCCCTCCAGGAGCACTCTCTTTGTAGAATCGAGCGTATCTCGAGAACGGTTCGTCTGCAGTCAGAGTGCAAATGACCTATCCATAGAAGTTGAAAATACCCATCTGACCATGGCAACGCATCTGATCGAGCCACCTTTTCTTTAGTACCCCCTCCTGGAGCACTTACCTTGTAGAATCGAGCATATCTCGAGAACGGTGCGTCTGCAGTCAGAGTTCTAAGGACCTATCCACAGAAGTTGAAAATACCCATCTGACCATAGCAACGCATCTGTTCATGCCACCTTTTCTTTACTACCCCCTCCAGGAGCACTTTCTTTGTAGAATCGAGCGTATCGAGAGAACGGTGCGTCTGCAGTCAGAGTGCAAATGACCTATCCATAGAAGTTGAAAATACCCATCTAAGCATGGCAACGCATCTGTTCATGCCACCTTTTCTTTACTACTCCCTCCAGGAGCACTTTCTTTTTAGAATCGAGCGTATCTCGAGAACGGTGCGTCTGCAGTCAGGGTTCTAAAGACCTATCCACAGAAGTTGAAAATACCCATCTGACCATGGCAAAGCATCTGTTCATGGCACCTTTTCGTAACTACCCCCCTCCAGGAGCAATTTCTTTGTAGAATCGAGCGTATTTCGAGAACGGTGCGTCTGCAGTCAGAGTTCTAAAGACCTATCCACAGAAGTTGAAAAAACCCATCTGACCATAGTAACGCATCTGTTCATGCCACCTTTTCCTTTCTACCCCCTCCAGGAGCATTTTCTTTGTAGAATCGAGCGTATCTCGAGAACGGTGCGTCTGCAGTCAGAGTTCTAAAGACCTATTCACAGAAGTTGAAAATACCCATCTGAAAATGGCAACGCATCTGTTCATGCCACCTTTTCCTTACTACCCCCTCCAGGAGCACTTTCTTTGTAGAATCGAGCGTATCTCGAGAACGGTGCGTCTGCAGTCAGAGTTCTAAAGACCTATCCACAGAAGTTGAAAAAACCCATCTGACCATGGCAACGCATCTGTTCAGGCTACCTTTTCTTTACTACCGCCTCCAGGAGCACTTTCTTTGTAGAATCGAGCGTATCGAGAGAACGGTGCGTCTGCAGTCAGAGTGCAAATGACCTATCCATAGAAGTTGAAAATACCCATCTGAGCATGGCAACGCATCTGTTCATGCCACCTTTTCCTTACTACCCCCTCCAGGAGCACTTTCTTTGTAGAATCGAGCGTATCTCGAGAACGGTGCGTCTGCAGTCAGAGTTCTAAAGACTTATCTATAGAAGTTGAAAATACGCATCTGACCATGTCAACGCATCTGATCGAGCCACCTTTTCTTTACTACCTCCTCCAGGAGCAGTTTCTTAGTAGAATCGAGCATATCTCGAGAACGGTGCGTCTGCAGTCAGAGTTCTAAAGACCTAGCCACAGAAGTTGAAAATACCCATCTGACCCTGACAACGCATCTGTTCATGCCACCTTTTCTTTACTACCCCCTCCAGGAGCACTTTCTTGGTAGAATCGAGCGTATCTCGAGAACGGTGCGTCTGCAGTCAGAGTTCTAAAAACCTATCCACAGAAGTTGAAAAAATCCATCTGACCATGGCAACGCATCTGTTCATGCCACCTTTTCTTTACTACCCCCTCCAGGAGCACTTTCTTTGTAGAATCGAACATATCTCGAGAACGGTGCGTCTGCAGTCAGAGTTCTAAAGACCTATCCACAGAAGTTGAAAATACCCATCTGACCATGGTAACGCATCTGTTCATGCCACCTTTTCTTTACTACCCCCTCCTGGAGCACTTTCCTTGTATAATCGAGCGTATCTCGAGAACGGTGCGTTTGCACTCAGAGTTCTAAAGACCTATCCACAGAAGTTGAAAATACCCATCTGACCATGGCAACGCATCTGTTCATGCCACCTTTTCTTTACTACCCCTTCCAGGAGCACTCTCTTTGTAGAATCGAGCGTATCTCGAGAACGGTGCGTCTGCAGTCAGAGTGCAAATGACCTATCCATAGAAGTTGAAAATACCCATCTGACCATGGCAACGCATCTGATCGAGCCACCTTTTCTTTAGTACCCCCTCCTGGAGCACTTTCCTTGTAGAATCGAGCATATCTCGAGAACGGTGCGTCTGCAGTCAGAGTTCTAAGGACCTATCCACAGAAGTTGAAAATACCCATCTGACCATAGTAACGCATCTGTTCATGCCACCTTTTCCATTCTACCCCCTCCAGGAGCACTTTCTTTGTAGAATCGAGCGCATCTCGAGAACGGTGCGTCTGCAGTCAGAGTTCTAAAGACCTATCCACAGAAGTTGAAAAAACCCATCTGACCATGGCAACGCATCTGTTCATGCCACCTTTTCTTTACTACCCCCTCCAGGAGCATTTTCTTTGAAGAATCGAGCGTATCTCGAGAACTGTGCGTCTGCAGTCAGAGTTCTAAAGACTTATCTATAGAAGTTGAAAATACGCATCTGACCATGTCAACGCATCTGATCATGCCACCTTTTCTTTACTACCTCCTCCAGGAGCAGTTTCTTTGTAGAATCGAGCGTATCTCGAGAACGGTGCGTCTGCAGTCAGAGTTCTAAAGACCTATTCACAGAAGTTGAAAATACCCATCTGAAAATGGCAACGCATCTGTTCATGCCACCTTTTCCATTCTACCCCCTCCAGGAGCATTTTCTTTGTAGAATCGAGCGTATCTCGAGAACGGTGCGTCTGCAGTCAGAGTTCTAAAGACCTATTCACAGAAGTTGAAAATACCCATCTGAAAATGGCAACGCATCTGTTCATGCCACCTTTTCCTTACTACCCCCTCCAGGAGCACTTTCTTTGTAGAATCGAGCGTATCTCGAGAACGGTGCGTCTGCAGTCAGAGTTCTGAAGACCTATCCACAGAAGTTGAAAAAACCCATCTGACCATGGCAACGCATCTGTTCATGCTACCTTTTCTTTACTACCGCCTCCAGGAGCACTTTCTTTGTAGAATCGAGCGTATCGAGAGAACGGTGCGTCTGCAGTCAGAGTGCAAATGACCTATCCATAGAAGTTGAAAATACCCATCTGAGCATGGCAACACATCTGTTCATGCCACCTTTTCTTTACTACCCCCTCCAGGAGCACTTTCTTTGTAGAATCGAGCGCATCTCGAGAACGGTGCGTCTGCAGTCAGAGTTCTAAAGACCTATCCACAGAAGTTGAAAAAACCCATCTGACCATGGCAACGCATCTGTTCATGCCACCTTTTCTTTACTACCCCCTCCAGGAGCATTTTCTTTGTAGAATCGAGCGTATCTCGAGAACTGTGCGTCTGCAGTCAGAGTTCTAAAGACTTATCTATAGAAGTTGAAAATACGCATCTGACCATGTCAACGCATCTGATCATGCCACCTTTTCTTTACTACCTCCTCCAGGAGCAGTTTCTTTAAAGAATCGAGCATATCTCGAGAACGGTGCGTCTGCAGTCAGAGTTCTAAAGACCTAGCCACAGAAGTTGAAAAAACCCATCTGACCATAGCAACGCATCTGTTCATGCCACCTTTTCTTTACTACCCCCTCCAGGAGCACTTTCTTTGTAGAATCGAGCGTATCGAGAGAACGGTGTGTCTGAAGTCAGAGTGCAAATGACCTATCCATAGAAGTTGAAAATACCCATCTGAGCATGGCAACGCATCTGTTCATGCCACCTTTTCCTTACTACCCCCTCCAGGAGCACTTTCTTTGTAGAATCGAGCGTATCTCGAGAACGGTGCGTCTGCAGTCAGAGTTCTAAAGACTTATCTATAGAAGTTGAAAATACGCATCTGACCATGTCAACGCATCTGATCGAGCCACCTTTTCTTTACTACCTCCTCCAGGAGCAGTTTCTTAGTAGAATCGAGCATATCTCGAGAACGGTGCGTCTGCAGTCAGAGTTCTAAAGACCTATTCACAGAACTTGAAAATACCCATCTGACCATGGCAACGCATCTGTTCATGCCACCTTTTCTTTACTACCCCCTCCAGGAGCACTTTCTTTGTAGAATCGAGCGTATCTCGAGAACGGTGCGTCTGCAGTCAGAGTTCTAAAGACTTATCTATAGAAGTTGACAATACGCATCTGACCATGTCAACGCATCTGATCGAGCCACCTTTTCTTTACTACCTCCTCCAGGAGCAGTTTCTTTGTAGAATCGAGCGTATCGAGAGAACGGTGCGTCTGCAGTCAGAGAGCAAATGACCTATCCATAGAAGTTGAAAATACCCATCTGACCCTGACAACGCATCTGTTCATGCCACCTTTTCTTTACTACCCCCACCAGGAGCACTTTCTTTGTAGAATCGAGCATATCTCGAGAACGGTGCGTCTGCAGTCAGAGTTCTAAAGACCTATCCACAGAAGTTGAAAATACCCATCTGACCCTGACAACGCATCTGTTCATGCCACCTTTTCTTTACTACCCCCTCCAGGAGCACTTTCTTGGTAGAATCGAGCGTATCTCGAGAACGGTGCGTCTGCAGTCAGAGTTCTAAAAACCTATCCACAGAAGTTGAAAAAATCCATCTGACCATGGTAACGCATCTGTTCATGCCACCTTTTCTTTACTACCCCCTCCTGGAGCACTTTCCTTGTATAATCGAGCGTATCTCGAGAACGGTGCGTTTGCACTCAGAGTTCTAAAGACCTATCCACAGAAGTTGAAAATACCCATCTGACCATGGCAACGCATCTGTTCATGCCACCTTTTCTTTACTACCCCTTCCAGGAGCACTCTCTTTGTAGAATCGAGCGTATCTCGAGAACGGTGCGTCTGCAGTCAGAGTTCTAAAGACCTATCCACAGAAGTTGAAAATACCCATCTGACCATAGCAACGCATCTGTTCATGCCACCTTTTCTTTACTACCCCCTCCAGGAGCACTTTATTTGTAGAATCGAGCGTATCGAGAGAACGGTGCGTCTGCAGTCAGAGTGCAAATGACCTATCCATAGAAGTTGAAAATACCCATCTGACCATGGCAACGCATCTGATCGAGCCACCTTTTCTTTAGTACCCCCTCCTGGAGCACTTTCCTTGTAGAATCGAGCATATCTCGAGAACGGTGCGTCTGCAGTCAGAGTTCTAAGGACCTATCCACAGAAGTTGAAAATACCCATCTGACCATAGCAACGCATCTGTTCATGCCACCTTTTCTTTACTACCCCCTCCAGGAGCACTTTATTTGTAGAATCGAGCGTATCGAGAGAACGGTGCGTCTGCAGTCAGAGTGCAAATGACCTATCCATAGAAGTTGAAAATACCCATCTGACCATGGCAAAGCATCTGTTCATGCCACCTTTTCTTAACTACCCCCTCCAGGAGCACTTTCTTTGTAGAATCGAGCATATCTCGAGAACGGTGCGTCTGCAGTCAGAGTTCTAAAGACCTATCCACAGAAGTTGAAAATACCTATCTGACCATGGCAACGCATCTGTTCATGCCATCTTTTCTTTACTACCCCCTCCAGGAGCACTTTCTTTGTAGAATCGAGCGTATCTCGAGAACGGTGCGTCTGCAGTCAGAGTTCTAAACACCTATCCACAGAAGTTGAAAATACCCATCTGACCATATCAACGCATCTGATCATGCCACCTTTTCTTTAGTACCCCCTCCTGGAGCACTTTCCCTGTAGAATCGAGCATATCTCGAGAACGGTGCGTCTGCAGTCAGAGTTCTAAGGACCTATCCACAGAAGTTGAAAATACCCATCTGACCATAGCAACGCATCTGTTCATGCCACCTTTTCTTTACTACCCCCTCCAGGAGCACTTTATTTGTAGAATCGAGCGTATCGAGAGAACGGTGCGTCTGCAGTCAGAGTGCAAATGACCTATCCATAGAAGTTGAAAATACCCATCTGACCATGGCAACGCATCTGATCGAGCCACCTTTTCTTTACTACCCCCTCCAGGAGCACTTTCTTTGTAGAATCGAGCATATCTCGAGAACGGTGCGTCTGCAGTCAGAGTTCTAAAGACCTATCCACAGAAGTTGAAAAAACCCATCTGACCATAGCAACGCATCTGTTCATGCCACCTTTTCTTTACTACCCCCTCCAGGAGCTTTTTCTTTGTAGAATCGAGCGTATCGAGAGAACGGTGCGTCTGCAGTCAGAGTTCTAAAGACCTATTCACAGAACTTGAAAATACCCATCTGACCATGGCAACGCATCTGTTCATGCCACATTTTCTTTACTACCCCCTCCAGGAGCACATTCTTTGTAGAATCGAGCGTATCAAGAGAACGGTGCGTCTGCAATCAGAGTGCAAATGACCTATCCACAGAAGTTGAAAATACCCATCTGACCATGGCAACGCATCTGTTCATGCCACCTTTTCTTTACTACCCCTTCCAGGAGCACTCTCTTTGTAGAATCGAGCGTATCTCGAGAACGGTGCGTCTGCAGTCAGAGTGCAAATGACCTATCCATAGAAGTTGAAAATACCCATCTGACCATGGCAACGCATCTGATCGAGCCACCTTTTCTTTAGTACCCCCTCCTGGAGCACTTTCCTTGTAGAATCGAGCATATCTCGAGAACGGTGCGTCTGCAGTCAGAGTTCTAAGGACCTATCCACAGAAGTTGAAAATACCCATCTGACCATAGCAACGCATCTGTTCATGCCACCTTTTCTTTACTACCCCCTCCAGGAGCACTTTCTTTGTAGAATCGAGCGTATCTCGAGAACGGTGCGTCTGCAGTCAGAGTTCTAAAGACTTATCTATAGAAGTTGACAATACGCATCTGACCATGTCAACGCATCTGATCGAGCCACCTTTTCTTTACTACCTCCTCCAGGAGCAGTTTCTTAGTAGAATCGAGCATATCTCGAGAACGGTGCGTCTGCAGTCAGAGTTCTAAAGACCTATTCACAGAACTTGAAAATACCCATCTGACCATGGCAACGCATCTGTTCATGCCACCTTTTCTTTACTACCCCCTCCAGGAGCACTTTCTTTGTAGAATCGAGCGTATCTCGAGAACGGTGCGTCTGCAGTCAGAGTTCTAAAGACTTATCTATAGAAGTTGACAATACGCATCTGACCATGTCAACGCATCTGATCGAGCCACCTTTTCTTTACTACCTCCTCCAGGAGCAGTTTCTTTGTAGAATCGAGCGTATCGAGAGAACGGTGCGTCTGCAGTCAGAGAGCAAATGACCTATCCATAGAAGTTGAAAATACCCATCTGACCCTGACAACGCATCTGTTCATGCCACCTTTTCTTTACTACCCCCACCTGGAGCACTTTCTTTGTAGAATCGAGCATATCTCGAGAACGGTGCGTCTGCAGGCAGAGTTCTAAAGACCTATCCACAGAAGTTGAAAATACCCATCTGACCCTGACAACGCATCTGTTCATGCCACCTTTTCTTTACTACCCCCTCCAGGAGCACTTTCTTGGTAGAATCGAGCGTATCTCGAGAACGGTGCGTCTGCAGTCAGAGTTCTAAAAACCTATCCCCAGAAGTTGAAAAAATCCATCTGACCATGGCAACGCATCTGTTCATGCCACCTTTTCTTTACTACCCCCTCCAGGAGCACTTTCTTTGTAGAATCGAACATATCTCGAGAACGGTGCGTCTGCAGTCAGAGTTCTAAAGACTTATCCATAGAAGTTGAAAGTACCCATCTGACCATGGCAACGCATCTGTTCATGCCACCTTTTCTTTACTACCCCCTCCAGGAGCACTTTCTTTGTAGAATCGAGCATATCTCGAGAACGGTGCGTCTGCAGTCAGAGTTCTAAAGACCTATCCACAGAAGTTGAAAATACCCATCTGACCATGGTAACGCATCTGTTCATGCCACCTTTTCTTTACTACCCCCTCCTGGAGCACTTTCCTTGTATAATCGAGCGTATCTCGAGAACGGTGCGTTTGCACTCAGAGTTCTAAAGACCTATCCACAGAACTTGAAAATACCCATCTGACCATGGCAACGCATCTGTTCATGCCACCTTTTCTTTACTACCCCTTCCAGGAGCACTCTCTTTGTAGAATCGAGCGTATCTCGAGAACGGTGCGTCTGCAGTCAGAGTGCAAATGACCTATCCATAGAAGTTGAAAATACCCATCTGACCATGGCAACGCATCTGATCGAGCCACCTTTTCTTTAGTACCCCCTCCAGGAGCACTCTCTTTGTAGAATCGAGCGTATCTCGAGAACGGTGCGTCTGCAGTCAGAGTGCAAATGACCTATCCATAGAAGTTGAAAATACCCATCTGACCATGGCAACGCATCTGATCGAGCCACCTTTTCTTTAGTACCCCCTCCTGGAGCACTTTCCTTGTAGAATCGAGCATATCTCGAGAACGGTGCGTCTGCAGTCAGAGTTCTAAGGACCTATCCACAGAAGTTGAAAATACCCATCTGACCATAGCAACGCATCTGTTCATGCCACCTTTTCTTTACTACCCCCTCCAGGAGCACTTTCTTTGTAGAATCGAGCGTATCGAGAGAACGGTGCGTCTGCAGTCAGAGTGCAAATGACCTATCCATAGAAGTTGAAAATACCCATCTGAGCATGGCAACGCATCTGTTCATGCCACCTTTTCTTTACTACTCCCTCCAGGACCACTTTCTTTTTAGAATCGAGCGTATCTCGAGAACAGTGCGTCTGCAGTCAGGGTTCTAAAGACCTATCCACAGAAGTTGAAAATACCCATCTGACCATGGCAAAGCATCTGTTCATGGCACCTTTTCGTAACTACCCCCCTCCAGGAGCAATTTCTTTGTAGAATCGAGCGTATTTCGAGAACGGTGCGTCTGCAGTCAGAGTTCTAAAGACCTATCCACAGAAGTTGAAAAAACCCATCTGACCATAGTAACGCATCTGTTCATGCCACCTTTTCCTTTCTACCCCCTCCAGGAGCATTTTCTTTGTAGAATCGAGCGTATCTCGAGAACGGTGCGTCTGCAGTCAGAGTTCTAAAGACCTATTCACAGAAGTTGAAAATACCCATCTGAAAATGGCAACGCATCTGTTCATGCCACCTTTTCCTTACTACCCCCTCCAGGAGCACTTTCTTTGTAGAATCGAGCGTATCTCGAGAACGGTGCGTCTGCAGTCAGAGTTCTAAAGACCTATCCACAGAAGTTGAAAAAACCCATCTGACCATGGCAACGCATCTGTTCATGCTACCTTTTCTTTACTACCGCCTCCAGGAGCACTTTCTTTGTAGAATCGAGCGTATCGAGAGAACGGTGCGTCTGCAGTCAGAGTGCAAATGACCTATAAATAGAAGTTGAAAATACCCATCTGAGCATGGCAACGCATCTGTTCATGCCACCTTTTCTTTACTACCCCCTCCAGGAGCACTTTCTTTGTAGAATCGAGCGCATCTCGAGAACGGTGCGTCTGCAGTCAGAGTTCTAAAGACCTATCCACAGAAGTTGAAAAAACCCATCTGACCATGGCAACGCATCTGTTCATGCCACCTTTTCTTTACTACCCCCTCCAGGAGCATTTTCTTTGTAGAATCGAGCGTATCTCGAGAACTGTGCGTCTGCAGTCAGAGTTCTAAAGACCTATTCACAGAAGTTGAAAATACCCATCTGAAAATGGCAACGCATCTGTTCATGCCACCTTTTCCTTACTACCCCCTCCAGGAGCACTTTCTTTGTAGAATCGAGCGTATCTCGAGAACGGTGCGTCTGCAGTCAGAGTTCTAAAGACCTATCCACAGAAGTTGAAAAAACCCATCTGACCATGGCAACGCATCTGTTCATGCTACCTTTTCTTTACTACCGCCTCCAGGAGCACTTTCTTTGTAGAATCGAGCGTATCGAGAGAACGGTGCGTCTGCAGTCAGAGTGCAAATGACCTATAAATAGAAGTTGAAAATACCCATCTGAGCATGGCAACGCATCTGTTCATGCCACCTTTTCTTTACTACCCCCTCCAGGAGCACTTTCTTTGTAGAATCGAGCGCATCTCGAGAACGGTGCGTCTGCAGTCAGAGTTCTAAAGACCTATCCACAGAAGTTGAAAAAACCCATCTGACCATGGCAACGCATCTGTTCATGCCACCTTTTCTTTACTACCCCCTCCAGGAGCATTTTCTTTGTAGAATCGAGCGTATCTCGAGAACTGTGCGTCTGCAGTCAGAGTTCTAAAGACTTATCTATAGAAGTTGAAAATACGCATCTGACCATGTCAACGCATCTGATCATGCCACCTTTTCTTTACTACCTCCTCCAGGAGCAGTTTCTTTGTAGAATCGAGCATATCTCGAGAACGGTGCGTCTGCAGTCAGAGTTCTAAAGACCTAGCCACAGAAGTTGAAAAAACCCATCTGACCATAGCAACGCATCTGTTCATGCCACCTTTTCTTTACTACCCCCTCCAGGAGCACTTTCTTTGTAGAATCGAGCGTATAGAGAGAACGGTGTGTCTGAAGTCAGAGTGCAAATGACCTATCCATAGAAGTTGAAAATACCCATCTGAGCATGGCAACGCATCTGTTCATGCCACCTTTTCCTTACTACCCCCTCCAGGAGCACTTTCTTTGTAGAATCGAGCGTATCTCGAGAACGGTGCGTCTGCAGTCAGAGTTCTAAAGACTTATCTATAGAAGTTGAAAATACGCATCTGACCATGTCAACGCATCTGATCGAGCCACCTTTTCTTTACTACCTCCTCCAGGAGCAGTTTCTTAGTAGAATCGAGCATATCTCGAGAACGGTGCGTCTGCAGTCAGAGTTCTAAAGACCTATTCACAGAACTTGAAAATACCCATCTGACCATGGCAACGCATCTGTTCATGCCACCTTTTCTTTACTACCCCCTCCAGGAGCACTTTCTTTGTAGAATCGAGCGTATCTCGAGAACGGTGCGTCTGCAGTCAGCCACCTTTTCTTTACTACCTCCTCCAGGAGCAGTTTCTTAGTAGAATCGAGCATATCTCGAGAACGGTGCGTCTGCAGTCAGAGTTCTAAAGACCTTTTCACAGAACTTGAAAATACCCATCTGACCATGGCAACGCATCTGTTCATGCCACCTTTTCTTTACTACCCCCTCCAGGAGCACTTTCTTTGTAGAATCGAGCGTATCTCGAGAACGGTGCGTCTGCAGTCAGAGTTCTAAAGACTTATCTATAGAAGTTGACAATACGCATCTGACCATGTCAACGCATCTGATCGAGCCACCTTTTCTTTACTACCTCCTCCAGGAGCAGTTTCTTTGTAGAATCGAGCGTATCGAGAGAACGGTGCGTCTGCAGTCAGAGAGCAAATGACCTATCCATAGAAGTTGAAAATACCCATCGGACCCTGACAACGTATCTGTTCATGCCACCTTTTCTTTACTACCCCCTCCAGGAGCACTTTCTTGGTAGAATCGAGCGTATCTCGAGAACGGTGCGTCTGCAGTCAGAGTTCTAAAAACCTATCCACAGAAGTTGAAAAAATCCATCTGACCATGGCAACGCATCTGTTCATGCCACCTTTTCTTTACTACCCCCTCCAGGAGCACTTTCTTTGTAGAATCGAACATATCTCGAGAACGGTGCGTCTGCAGTCAGAGTTCTAAAGACTTATCCATAGAAGTTGAAAGTACCCATCTGACCATGGCAACGCATCTGTTCATGCCACCTTTTCTTTACTACCCCCTTTAGGAGCACTTTCTTTGTAGAATCGAGCATATCTCGAGAACGGTGCGTCTGCAGTCAGAGTTCTAAAGACCTATCCACAGAAGTTGAAAATACCCATCTGACCATGGTAACGCATCTGTTCATGCCACCTTTTCTTTACTACCCCCTCCTGGAGCACTTTCCTTGTATAATCGAGCGTATCTCGAGAACGGTGCGTTTGCACTCAGAGTTCTAAAGACCTATCCACAGAAGTTGAAAATACCCATCTGACCATGGCAACGCATCTGTTCATGCCACCTTTTCTTTACTACCCCTTCCAGGAGCACTCTCTTTGTAGAATCGAGCGTATCTCGAGAACGGTGCGTCTGCAGTCAGAGTGCAAATGACCTATCCATAGAAGTTGAAAATACCCATCTGACCATGGCAACGCATCTGATCGAGCCACCTTTTCTTTAGTACCCCCTCCTGGAGCACTTTCCTTGTAGAATCGAGCATATCTCGAGAACGGTGCGTCTGCAGTCAGAGTTCTAAGGACCTATTCACAGAAGTTGAAAATACCCATCTGACCATAGCAACGCATCTGTTCATGCCACCTTTTCTTTACTACCCCCTCCAGGAGCACTTTATTTGTAGAATCGAGCGTATCGAGAGAACGGTGCGTCTGCAGTCAGAGTGCAAATGACCTATCCATAGAAGTTGAAAATACCCATCTGACCATGGCAACGCATCTGATCGAGCCACCTTTTCTTTACTACCCCCTCCAGGAGCACTTTCTTTGTAGAATCGAGCATATCTCGAGAACGGTGCGTCTGCAGTCAGAGTTCTAAAGACCTATCCACAGAAGTTGAAAAAACCCATCTGACCATAGCAACGCATCTGTTCATGCCACCTTTTCTTTACTACCCCCTCCAGGAGCACTTTCTTTGTAGAATCGAGCGTATCGAGAGAACGGTGCGTCTGCAGTCAGAGTTCTAAAGACCTATTCACAGAACTTGAAAATACCCATCTGACCATGGCAACGCATCTGTTCATGCCACATTTTCTTTACTACCCCCTCCAGGAGCACATTCTTTGTAGAATCGAGCGTATCAAGAGAACGATGCGTCTGCAATCAGAGTTCTAAAGACCTATCCACAGAAGTTGAAAATACCCATCTGACCATGGCAACGCATCTGTTCATGCCACCTTTTCTTTACTACCCCTTCCAGGAGCACTCTCTTTGTAGAATCGAGCGTATCTCGAGAACGGTGCGTCTGCAGTCAGAGTGCAAATGACCTATCCATAGAAGTTGAAAATACCCATCTGACCATGGCAACGCATCTGATCGAGCCACCTTTTCTTTAGTACCCCCTCCTGGAGCACTTTCCTTGTAGAATCGAGCATATCTCGAGAACGGTGCGTCTGCAGTCAGAGTTCTAAGGACCTATCCACAGAAGTTGAAAATACCCATCTGACCATAGCAACGCATCTGTTCATGCCACCTTTTCTTTACTACCCCCTCCAGGAGCACTTTATTTGTAGAATCGAGCGTATCGAGAGAACGGTGCGTCTGCAGTCAGAGTGCAAATGACCTATCCATAGAAGTTGAAAATACCCATCTGACCATGGCAACGCATCTGATCAAGCCACCTTTTCTTTACTACCCCCTCCAGGAGCACTTTCTTTGTAGAATCGAGCATATCTCGAGAACGGTGCGTCTGCAGTCAGAGTTCTAAAGACCTATCCACAGAAGTTGAAAATACCTATCTGACCATGGCAACGCATCTGTTCATGCCACCTTTTCTTTACTTCCCCCTCCAGGAGCACTTTCTTTGTAGAATCGAGCATATCTCGAGAACGGTGCGTCTGCAGTCAGAGTTCTAAGGACCTATCCACAGAAGTTGAAAATACCCATCTGACCATAGCAACGCATCTGTTCATGCCACCTTTTCTTTACTACCCCCTCCAGGAGCACTTTATTTGTAGAATCGAGCGTATCGAGAGAACGGTGCGTCTGCAGTCAGAGTGCAAATGACCTATCCATAGAAGTTGAAAATACCCATCTGACCATGGCAACGCATCTGATCGAGCCACCTTTTCTTTACTACCCCCTCCAGGAGCACTTTCTTTGTAGAATCGAGCATATCTCGAGAACGGTGCGTCTGCAGTCAGAGTTCTAAAGACCTATCCACAGAAGTTGAAAAAACCCATCTGACCATAGCAACGCATCTGTTCATGCCACCTTTTCTTTACTACCCCCTCCAGGAGCACTTTCTTTGTAGAATCGAGCGTATCTCGAGAACGGTGCGTCTGCAGTCAGAGTTCTAAAGGCCTATCCACAGAAGTTGAAAAAACCCATCTGACCATGGTAACGCATCTGTTCATGCCACATTTTCTTTACTACCCATTCCAGGAGCACTTACTTTGTAAAATCGAGCATATCTCGAGAACGGTGCCTCTGCAGTCAGAGTTCTAAAGACCTATCCACAGAAGTTGAAAATACCCATCTGACCCTGGCATCGCATCTGTTCATGCCACCTTTTCTTTACTACCCATTCCAGCGGCACTTTCTTTGTAGAATCGAGCGCATCTCGAGAACGGTGCGTCTGCAGTCAGAGTTGTAAAGACCTATCCACAGAAGTTGAAAATACCCATCTGACCCTGGCAACGCATCTGTTCATGCCACCTTTTCTTAACTACCCCCTCCAGGAGCAATTTCTTTGTAGAATCGAGCGTATTTCGAGAACGGTGCGTCTGCAGTCAGAGTTCTAAAGACATATCCACAGAAGTTGAAAAAACCCATCTGACCATAGCAACGCATCTGTTCATGCCACCTTTTCTTTACTACCCCCTCCAGGAGCACTTTCTTTGTAGAATCGAGCATATCTCGAGAACGGTGCGTCTGCAGTCAGAGCACTAAAGACCTATCCACATAAGTTGAAAAAACCCATCTGACCTTAGCAACGCATCTGTTCATGCCACCTTTTCTTTACTACCCCCTCCAGGAGCACTTTCTTTGTAGAATCGAGCGTATCGAGAGAACGGTGCGTCTGCAGTCAAAGTGCAAATCACCTATCCATAGAAGTTGAAAATACCCATCTGAGCATGGCAACGCATCTGTTCATGCCACCTTTTCCTTACTACGCCCTCCAGGAGCATTTTCTTTGTAGAATCGAGCATATCTCGAGAACGGTGCGTCTGCAGTCAGAGTTCTAAAGACCTATCCATAGAAGTTGAAAATACCCATCTGACCATGGCAACGCATCTGTTCATGCCACCTTTTCTTTACTACCCCCTCCAGGAGCATTTTCTTTGTAGAATCGAGCGTATCTCGAGAACGGGGCGTCTGCAGTCCGAGTTCTAAAGACCTATCCACAGAAGTTGAAAAAACCCATCTGACCATGGCAACGCATCTGTTCATGCCACCTTTTCTTTACTACCCCCTCCAGGAGCACTTGCTTTGTAGAATCGAGCATATCTCGAAAACGGTGCGTCTGCAGTCAGAGTTTTGAAGACCTATCAACAGAAGTTGAAAATACCCATCTGACCATATCAACGCATCTGATCATGCCACCTTTTCTTTAGTACCCCCTCCTGGAGCACTTTCCTTGTAGAATCGAGCGTATCTCGAGAACGGTGCGTCTGCAGTCAGAGTTCTAAAGACCTATCCACAGAAGTTGAAAATACTCATCTGACCACGGTAACGCATCTGTTCATGCCACATTTTCTTTACTACCCATTACAGGAGCACTTACTTTGTAGAATCGAGCATATCTCGAGAACGGTGCGTCTGCAGTCAGAGTTCTAAAGACCTATCCACAGAAGTTGAAAATACCCATCTGACCCTGGCAACACATCTGTTCATGCCACCTTTTCTTTACTACCCCCTCCAAGAGCACTTTCTTTGTAGAATCGAGCGTATCTCGAGAACGGTGCGTCTGCAGTCAGAGTTCTAAAGACCTATCCACAGAAGTTGAAAAAATCCATCTGACCATGGCAACGCATCTGTTCATGCCACCTTTTCTTTACTACCCCCTCCAGGAGCACTTTCTTTGTAGAATCGAGCGTATCTCGAGAACGGTGCGTCTGCAGTCAGAGTTCTAAAGGCCTATCCACAGAAGTTGAAAAAACCCATCTGACCATGGCAACGCATCTGTTCATCCCACCTTTTCTTTACTACCCCCTCCAGGAGCACTTTCTTTGTAGAATCGAGCGTATCTTGAGAACGGTGTGTCTGCAGTCAGAGTTCTAAAGACCTATCCACAGAAGTTGAAAAAATCCATCTGACCATGGCAACGCATCTGTTCATGCCACCTTTTCTTTACTACCTCCTCCAGAAGCACTTTCTTTGTAGAATCTAGCATATCTCGAGAACGGTGCGTCTGCAGTCAGAGTTCTAAAGACTTATCCATAGAAGTTGAAAATACCCTTCTGACCATGGTAACGCATCTGTTCATGCTACCTTTTCTTTACTACCCCCTCCAGGAGCACTTTCTTTGTAGAATCGAGCATATCTCGATAACGGTGCGTCTGCAGTCAGATTTCTAAAGACTTATCCATAGAAGTTGAAAATACCCGTCTGACCATGGCAACGCATCTGTTCATGCCACCTTTTCTTTACTATCCCCTCCAGGAGCACTTTCATTGTAAAATTGAGCACATATAGAGAACGGTGCGTCTGCAATCAGAATGCTAAAGACCTATCCATAGATGTTGAAAATACACATCTGACCATGGCAACGCATCTGATCATGACACCTTTTCTGTACTACCCCCTCCAGGAGCACTTTTTTGTAGAATCGAGCATATCTCAAGAACGATGCGTCTGCAGTCAGAGTTCTAAGGACCTATCCACAGAAGTTGAAAATACCCATCTCACCATGGCAACGCATCTGTTCATGCCACCTTTTCTTTACTACCCCCTCCAGGAGCACTTTCTTTGTAGAATCGAGCATATCTCGAGAACGGTGCGTCTGCAGTCAGAGTTCTAAAGACTTATCCATAGAAGTTGAAAATACCCTTCTGACCATGGTAACGCATCTGTTCATGCTACCTTTTCTTTACTGCCCCCTCCAGGAGCACTTTCTTTGTAGAATCGAGCATATCTCGATAACGGTGCGTCTGCAGTCAGAGTTCTAAAGACTTATCCATAGAAGTTGAAAATATACATCTGACCATGGCAACGCATCTGTTCATGCCACCTTTTCTTTACTACCCCCTCCAGGAGCACTTTCTTTGTAGAATCGAGCGTATCTCGAGAACGGTGCGTCTGCAGTCAGAGTTCTAAAGGCCTATCCACAGAAGTTGAAAAAACCCATCTGACCATGGCAACGCATCTGTTCATGCCACCTTTTCTTTACTACCCCCTCCAGGAGCACTATCTTTGTAGAATCGAGCGTATCTTGAGAACGGTGTTTCTGCAGTCAGAGTTCTAAAGACATATCCACAGAAGTTGAAAATACCCGTCTGACCATGGCAACGCATCTGTTCATGCCACCTTTTCTGTACTACCTCCTCTAGGAGCACTTTCTTTGTAGAATCGAGCGTATCTCGAAAACGGTGCGTCTGCAGTCAGAGCTATAAAGACCTATCCACAGAAGTTGAAAATACCCTTCTGACCATGGTAACGCATCTGTTCATGCCACCTCTTCTTTACTACCCCCTGCAGGAGCAGTTTCTTTGTAGAACCGAGCATATCTCGAGAACGGTGCGTCTGCAGTCAGAGTTCTAAAGACCTATCCATAGAAGTTGAAAATACCTATCTGACCATGGCAACGCATCTGTTCATGCCACCCTTTCTTTACTACCCCCTCCAGGAGCAGTTTTTTGTAGAATCGAGCGTATCTCGAGAACGGTGCGTCTGCAGTCAGAGTTCTAAAGACCTATCCGTAGAAGTTGAAAATACCCATCTGACCATGGCAACGCAACTGTTCATGTCACCTTTTCTTTACTACCTCCTCCAGGAGCACTTTCTTTGTAGAATCGAGCATATCTCGAAAACGGTGCGTCTGCAGTCAGAGTTATGAAGACCTATCCACAGAAGTTGAAAATACCCTTCTGACCATGGTAACGCATCTGTTCATGCCACCTCTTCTTTACTACCCCCTGCAGGAGCAGTTTCTTTGTAGAACCGAGCATATCTCGAGTACGGTGCGTCTGCAGTCAGAGTTCTAAAGACCTATCCATAGAAGTTGAAAATACCCATCTGACCATGGCAACGCATCTGTTTATGCCACCTTTTCTTTACTACCCCCTCCAGGAGCAGTTTCTTTGTAGAATCGATTGTATCTCGAGAACGGTGCGTCTGCAGTCTGAGTTCTAAAGACCTATCCGTAGAAGTTGAAAATACCCATCTGACCATGGCAACGCATTTGTTCATGCCACCTTTTCTTTACTACCTCCTCCAGGAGCACTTTCTTTGTAGAACCGAGCATATCTCGAGTACGGTGCGTCTGCAGTCAGAGCTATAAAGACCTATCCACAGAAGTTGAAAATACCCTTCTGACCATGGTAACGCATCTGTTCATGCCACCTCTTCTTTACTACCCCCTGCAGGAGCAGTTTCTTTGTAGAACCGAGCATATCTCGAGAACGGTGCGTCTGCAGTCAGAGTTCTAAAGACCTATCCGTAGAAGTTCAAACTACCCATCTGACCATGGCAACGCATCTGTTCATGCCACCCTTTCTTTACTACCCCCTCCATGAGCACTTTCTTTGTGGAATCGACCACCTTCGAACCTTCTGACCATGGTAACGCATCTGTTCATGCCACCTCTTCTTTACTACCCCCTGCAGGAGCAGTTTCTTTGTAGAACCGAGCATATCTCGAGTACGGTGCGTCTGCAGTCAGAGTTCTAAAGACCTATCCATAGAAGTTGAAAATACCCATCTGACCATGGCAACGCATCTGTTTATGCCACCTTTTCTTTACTACCCCCTCCAGGAGCAGTTTCTTTGTAGAATCGATTGTATCTCGAGAACGGTGCGTCAGTCAGAGTTCTAAAGACCTATCCATAGAAGTTGAAAATACCCATCTGTCCTTGGTAACGCATCTGTTCATGCCACCTTTTCTTTACCACGCCCTCTAGGCGCACTTTCTTTGTAGAATCGAGCGTATCTTCAGAACGGTGCGTCAGTCAGAGTTCTAAAGACCTATCCATAGAAGTTGAAAATACCCATCTGACCATGGCAACGCATCTGTTTATGCCACATTTTCTTTACTACCCCTTCCAGGAGCAGTTTCTTTGTAGAATCGATTGTATCTCGAGAACGGTGCGTCTGCAGTCTGAGTTCTAAAGACCTATCCATAGAAGTTGAAAATACCCTTCTGACCATGGTAACGCATCTGTTCATGCCACCTTTTCGTTACTACCCCCTCCAGGAGCAGTTTCTTTGTAGAACCGAGAATATCTCGAGAACGGTGCGTCTGCAGTCAGAGTTCTAAAGACCTATCCATAGAAGTTGAAAATACCCATCCGACCATGGCAACGCATCTGATTATGCCACCTTTTCTTTACTACCCGCTCCAAGAGCACTTTCTTTGTAGAATCGAGCGTATCTTGACAACGGCGCGTCTGCAGTCAGAGTTCTAAAGACATATCCATAGAAGTTAAAAATACCCATCTGACCATGGTAACGCATCTGTTCATGCCACCTTTTCTTCACTACACCCTCCAGGAGCAGTTTCTTTGTAGAATCGAGCATATCTCGAGAACGGTGCGTCTGCAGTCAGATTTCTAAAGACCTATCCACAGAAGTTGAAAATACCCATCTGACCATGGCAACGCATCTGTTCATGCCACCTTTTCTTTACTACCCCCTCCAGGAGCAGTTTCTTTGTAGAATCGAGCGTATCTCGAGAATGGTGCTTCTGCAGTCAGAGTGTTAAAGACCTACCCATAGAAGTTGAAAATACCCTTCTGACTATGGTAACGCATCTGTTCATGCCACCTCTTCTTTACTACCCCCTCCAGGAACACTTTCTTTTGTAGAACCGTTCATATCTCGAGAACGGTGCGTCTGCAGTCAGAGTTCTAAAGACCTATCCATAGAAGTTGAAAATACCCATCTGACCATGGTAACGCATCTGTTCATGCCACCTCTTCTTTACTATCCCCTCCAGGAGCAGTTTCTTTGCAGAACCGAGCATATCTCGAGAACGGTGCGTCTGCAGTCAGAGTTCTAAAGACCTATCCATAGAAGTTGAAAATAGCCATCTGACCATGGCAACGCACCTGATTATGCCACCTTTTCTTTACTACCCGCTCCAAGAGCACTTTCTTTGTAGAATCGAGCGCATCTTGACAACGGCGCGTCTGCAGTCAGAGTTCTAAAGACATATCCATAGAAGTTAAAAATACCCATCTGACCATGGTAACGCATCTGTTCATGCCACCTCTTCCTAACTACCCCCTCCAGGAGCCCTTTCTTTGTAGAATCGAGCATATCTCGAGAACGGTGCGTCTGCAGTTAGAGTTCTAAACACATATCCATAGAAGTTGAAAATAGCCATCTGACCATGGCAACGCATCTGTTCATGCCACCTTTTCTTTACTACCCCCTCCAGGAGCAGTTTCTTTGTAGAATCGAGCGTATCTCGAGAACGGTGCGTCTGCAGTCAGAGTTATAAAGACCTATCCACAGAAGTTGAAAAAACCCATCTGACCATGGCAACGCATCTGTTCATGCCACCTTTTCTTTACTACCCCCTCCAGGAGCAGCTTCTTTGTAGAATCGAGCTTATCTCGAGAACGGTGCGTCTGCAGTCAGAGTTCTACAGACTTATCCATAGAAGTTGAAAATACCCTTCTGACCATGATAACGCATCTGTTCATGCCACCTTTTCTTTACTACCCCCTCCAGGACCACTTTCTTTGTAGAATCGAGCGTATCTTGAGAACGGTGCGTCTGCAGTCAGAGTTCTAAAGACCTATTCATAGAAGTTGAAAATACCCATCTGACCATGGCAACGCATCTGTTCATGCCAAATTTTCTTTACTACCCCCTCCTGGAGCAGTTTCTTTGTAGAATCGAGCGTATCTCGAGAACGGTGCGTTTGCAGTCAGAGTTCTAAAGACCTATCCATAAAAGTTGAAAATACCCATCTGACCATGGCAACGCATCTGTTCATGCCACCCTTTCTTTACTACCCACTCCAGGAGCACTTTCTTTGTAGAATCGAGCATATCTAGAGAACGGTGCGTCTGCAGTCAGAGTTCTAAAGACCTATCCACAGAAGTTGAAAATACCCTTCTGACCATGGTAACGCATCTGTTCATGCCACCTTTTCTCTACTACACCCTCTAGGAGCACTTTCTTTGTAGAATCGAGCATATCTCGAGAACAGGAGCACTTTCTTTGTAGTATCGAGCGTATCTCGAGAATGGTGCTTCTGCAGTCAGAGTTCTAATGACCTATCCATAGAAGTTGAAAATATCCAATTGAACATGGTAACGCATCTGTTCATGTCCTTTTCTTTACTACACCCTCCAGGAGCAGTTTCTTTGTAGAATCGAGCATACCTCGAGAACGGTGCGTCTGCAGTCTGATTTCTAAAGACCTATCCACAGAAGTTGAAAATACCCATCTGACCATGGCAACGCATCTGTTCATGCCACCTTTTCTTTACTACCCCCTCCAGGAGCAGTTTCTTTGTAGAATCGAGCGTATCTCGAGAATGGTGCTTCTGCAGTCAGAGTGTTAAAGACCTACCCATAGAAGTTGAAAGTACCCTTCTGACTATGGTAACGCATCTGTTCATGCCACCACAGGAACACTTTCTTTTGTAGAACCGATCATATCTCGAGACGGTGCGTCTGCAGTCAGAGTTCTAAAGACCTATCCATAGAAGTTGAAAATACCCATCTGACCATGGCAACGCATATGTTCATGCCACCTTTTCTTTACTACCCCCTCCAGGAGCAGTTTCTTTGTAGAATCGAGCGTATCTCGAGAATTGTGCTTCTGCAGTCAGAGTGTTAAAGACCTACCCATAGAAGTTGAAAATACCCATCCGACCATGGCAACGCATCTGTTCATGCCAACTTTTCTTTACTACCCCCTCCATGAGCACTTTTTTGTAGAATCGAGCATATCTCGAGAACGATGCGTCTGCTGTCAGAGTTCTGAATACCTATCCATAGAAGTTGAAAATACCCATCTCACCATGGCAACGCATCTGTTCATGCCACCTTTTCTTTACTACCCCCTCCAGGAGCATTTTCTTTGTAGAATTGAGCGTATCTCGAGAACGATGCGTCTGCAGGCAGAGTTCTAAAGACCTATCCATAGAAGTTGAAAAGACCCATCTGACCATGGCAATGCATCTGTTCATGCCACCCTTTCTTTACTACCCACTCCAGGAGCACTTTCTTTGTAGAATCGAGCATATCTAGAGAACGGTGCGTCTGCAGTCAGAGTTCTAAAGACCTATCCACAGAAGTTGAAAATACCCTTCTGACCATGGTAACGCATCTGTTCATGCCACCTTTTCTTTACTACCCCCCCCAGGAGCACTTTCTTTGAGGAATCAAGCGTATCTCGAGAACGGTGCGTCAGTCAGAGTTCTAAAGACCTATCCATAGAAGTTGAAAATACCCATCTGTCCTTGGTAACGCATCTGTTAATGCCACCTTTTCTTTACTACACCCTCCAGGAGCACTTTCTTTGTACAATCGATCATATCTCGCGAACAGGAGCATTTTCTTTGTAGAATCGAGCGTATCTCGAGAACGGTGCGTCTGCAGTCAAAGTTCTAATGACCTATCCATAGAATTTGAAAATACCCATTTGAACATGGCAACGCCTCTGTTCATGCCACCTTTTCTTTACTACCTCCTCCAGGAGCACTTTTTTGTAGAATCGAGCATATCACGAGAACGGTGCGTCTGCTGTCAGAGTTCAGAAGACCTATCCATAGAAGTTGAAAATACCCATCTGATCATGGCAACGCATCTGTTTATGCCACCTTTTCTTTACTACCCCCTCCAGGAGCAGTTTCTTTGTAGAATCGATTGTATCTCGAGAACGGTGCGTCTGCAGTCTGAGTTCTAAAGACTTATCTATAGAAGTTGAAAATACGCATCTGACCATGGCAACGCATCTGTTCATGCCACCTTTTCTTTACTACCTCCTCCAGGAGCACTTTCTTTGTAGAACCGAGCATATCTCGAGAATTGTGCGTCTGCAGTCAGAGCTATAAAGACCTATCCACAGAAGTTGAAAATACCCTTCTGACCATGGTAACGCATCTGTTCATGCCACCTCTTCTTTACTACCCCCTGCAGGAGCAGTTTCTTTGTAGAACCGAGCATATCTCGAGAACGGTGCGTCTGCAGTCAGAGTTCTAAAGACCTATCCATAGAAGTTCAAACTACCCATCTGACCATGGCAACGCATCTGTTCATGCCACCCTTTCTTTACTACCCCCTCCATGAGCACTTTCTTTGTGGAATCGACCACCTTCGAACCTTCTGACCATGGTAACGCATCTGTTCATGCCACCTCTTCTTTACTACCCCCTGCAGGAGCAGTTTCTTTGTAGAACCGAGCATATCTCGAGTACGGTGCGTCTGCAGTCAGAGCTCTAAAGACCTATCCATAGAAGTTGAAAATACCCATCTGACCATGGCAACGCATCTGTTTATGCCACCTTTTCTTTACTACCCCCTCCAGGAGCAGTTTCTTTGTAGAATCGATTGTATTTCGAGAACGGTGCGTCAGTCAGAGTTCTAAAGATCTATCCATAGAAGTTGAAAATACCCATCTGTCCTTGGTAACGCATCTGTTCATGCCACCTTTTCTTTAATACGCCCTCTAGGCGCACTTTCTTTGTAGAATCGAGCGTATCTTCAGAACGGTGCGTCAGTCAGAGTTCTAAAGACCTATCCATAGAAGTTGAAAATACCCATCTGACCATGGCAACGCATCTGTTTATGCCACATTTTCTTTACTACCCCCTCCAGGAGCAGTTTCTTTGTAGAATCGATTGTATCTCGAGAACGGTGCGTCTGCAGTCTGAGTTCTAAAGACCTATCCATAGAAGTTGAAAATACCCTTCTGACCATGGTAACGCATCTGTTCATGCCACCTTTTCGTTACTACCCCCTCCAGGAGCAGTTTCTTTGTAGAACCGAGAATATCTCGAGAACGGTGCGTCTGCAGTCAGAGTTCTAAAGACCTATCCATAGAAGTTGAAAATACCCATCCGACCATGGCAACGCATCTGATTATGCCACCTTTTCTTTACTACCCGCTCCAAGAGCACTTTCTTTGTAGAATCGAGCGTATCTTGACAACGGCGCCTCTGCAGTCAGAGTTCTAAAGACATATCCATAGAAGTTAAAAATACCCATCTGACCATGGTAACGCATCTGTTCATGCCACCTTTTCTTCACTACACACTCCAGGAGCACTTTCTTTGTAGAATCGAGCATATCTCGAGAACAGGAGCACTTTCTTTGTAGAATCGAGCGTATCTCGAGAACGGTGCGTCTGCAGTCAAAGTTCTAATGACCTATCCATAGAAGTTGAAAATACCCATTTGACCATGGTAACGCATCTGTTCATGCCACCTTTTCTTTACTACACCCTCCAGGAGCAGTTTCTTTGTAGAATCGAGCATATCTCGAGAACGGCGCGTCTGCAGTCAGATTTCTAAAGACCTATCCACAGAAGTTGAAAATACCCATCTGACCATGGCAACGCATCTGTTCATGCCACCTTTTCTTTACTACCCCCTCCAGGAGCAGTTTCTTTGTAGAATCGAGCGTATCTCGAGAATGGTGCTTCTGCAGTCAGAGTGTTAAAGACCTACCCATAGAAGTTGAAAATACCCTTCTGACTATGGTAACGCATCTGATTATGCCACCTTTTCTTTACTACCCGCTCCAAGAGCACTTTCTTTGTAGAATCGAGCGCATCTTGACAACGGCGCGTCTGCAGTCAGAGTTCTAAAGACATATCCATAGAAGTTAAAAATACCCATCTGACCATGGTAACGCATCTGTTCATGCCACCTCTTCTTTACTACCCCCTCCAGGAACACTTTCTTTTGTAGAACCGTTCATATCTCGAGAACGGTGCGTCTGCAGTCAGAGTTCTAAAGACCTATCCATAGAAGTTGAAAATACCCATCTGACCATGGTAACGCATCTGTTCATGCCACCTCTTCTTTACTATCCCCTCCAGGAGCAGTTTCTTTGTAGAACCGAGCATATCTCGAGAACGGTGCGTCTGCAGTCAGAGTTCTAAAGACCTATCCATAGAAGTTGAAAATAGCCATCTGACCATGGCAACGCATCTGATTATGCCACCTTTTCTTTACTACCCGCTCCAAGAGCACTTTCTTTGTAGAATCGAGCGCATCTTGACAACGGCGCGTCTGCAGTCAGAGTTCTAAAGACATATCCATAGAAGTTAAAAATACCCATCTGACCATGGTAACGCATCTGTTCATGCCACCTCTTCCTAACTACCCCCTCCAGGATCCCTTTCTTTGTAGAATCGAGCATATCTCGAGAAGGGTGCGTCTGCAGTTAGAGTTCTAAACACATATCCATAGAAGTTGAAAATAGCCATCTGACCATGGCAACGCATCTGTTCATGCCACCTTTTCTTTACTACCCCCTCCAGGAGCAGTTTCTTTGTAGAATCGAGCGTATCTCGAGAACGGTGCGTCTGCAGTCAGAGTTATAAAGACCTATCCACAGAAGTTGAAAAAACCCATCTGACCATGGCAACGCATCTGTTCATGCCACCTTTTCTTTACTACCCCCTCCAGGAGCAGCTTCTTTGTAGAATCGAGCTTATCTCGAGAACGGTGCGTCTGCAGTCAGAGTTCTACAGACTTATCCATAGAAGTTGAAAATACCCTTCTGACCATGATAACGCATCTGTTCATGCCACCTTTTCTTTACTACCCCCTCCAGGACCACTTTCTTTGTAGAATCGTGCGTATCTTGAGAACGGTGCGTCTGCAGTCAGAGTTCTAAAGACCTATTCATAGAAGTTGAAAATACCCATCTGACCATGGCAACGCATCTGTTCATGCCACCTTTTCTTTACTACCCCCTCCAGGAGCAGTTTCTTTGTGGAATCGAGCGTATCTCGAGAACGGTGCGTCAGTCAGAGTTCTAAAGACGTATCCACAGAAGTTGAAAATACCTATCTGACCAAGGCAACGCATCTGTTCATGCCAAATTTTCTTTACTACCCCCTCCTGGAGCAGTTTCTTTGTAGAATCGAGCGTATCTCGAGAACGGTGCGTTTGCAGTCAGAGTTCTAAAGACCTATCCATAAAAGTTGAAAATACCCATCTGACCATGGCAACGCATCTGTTCATGCCACCCTTTCTTTACTACCCACTCCAGGAGCACTTTCTTTGTAGAATCGAGCATATCTAGAGAACGGTGCGTCTGCAGTCAGAGTTCTAAAGACCTATCCACAGAAGTTGAAAATACCCTTCTGACCATGGTAACGCATCTGTTCATGCCACCTTTTCTCTACTACACCCTCTAGGAGCACTTTCTTTGTAGAATCGAGCATATCTCGAGAACAGGAGCACTTTCTTTGTAGTATTGAGCGTATCTCGAGAATGGTGCTTCTGCAGTCAGAGTTCTAATGACCTATCCATAGAAGTTGAAAATATCCAATTGAACATGGTAACGCATCTGTTCATGTCCTTTTCTTTACTACACCCTCCAGGAGCAGTTTCTTTGTAGAATCGAGCATACCTCGAGAACGGTGCGTCTGCAGTCTGATTTCTAAAGACCTATCCACAGAAGTTGAAAATACCCATCTGACCATGGCAACGCATATGTTCATGCCACCTTTTCTTTACTACCCCCTCCAGGAGCAGTTTCTTTGTAGAATCGAGCGTATCTCGAGAATGGTGCTTCTGCAGTCAGAGTGTTAAAGACCTACCCATAGAAGTTGAAAATACCCTTCTGACTATGGTAACGCATCTGTTCATGCCACCACAGGAACACTTTCTTTTGTAGAACCGATCATATCTCGAGATGGTGCGTCTGTAGTCAGAGTTCTAAAGACCTATCCATAGAAGTTGAAAATACCCATCTGACCATGGCAACGCATATGTTCATGCCACCTTTTCTTTACTACCCCCTCCAGGAGCAGTTTCTTTGTAGAATCGAGCGTATCTCGAGAATTGTGCTTCTGCAGTCAGAGTGTTAAAGACCTACCCATAGAAGTTGAAAATACCCATCTGACCATGGCAACGCATCTGTTCATGCCAACTTTTCTTTACTACCCCCTCCATGAGCACTTTTTTGTAGAATCGAGCATATCTCGAGAACGATGCGTCTGCAGTCAGAGTTCTGAATACCTATCCATAGAAGTTGAAAATACCCATCTCACCATGGCAACGCATCTGTTCATGCCACCTTTTCTTTACTACCCCCTCCAGGAGCATTTTCTTTGTAGAATTGAGCGTATCTCGAGAACGATGCGTCTGCAGGCAGAGTTCTAAAGACCTATCCATAGAAGTTGAAAAGACCCATCTGACCATGGCAATGCATCTGTTCATGCCACCTTTTCTTTACTACCCCCTCCAGGAGCACTTTCTTTGTAGAATCGAGCATATCTTGAGAACGGTGCGTCTGCAGTCAGAGTTCTAAAGTCCTATTCATAGAAGTTGAAAATACCCATCTGACCATGGCAACGCATCTGTTCATGCCACCCTTTCTTTACTACCCACTCCAGGAGCACTTTCTTTGTAGAATCGAGCATATCTAGAGAACGGTGCGTCTGCAGTCAGAGTTCTAAAGACCTATCCACAGAAGTTGAAAATACCCTTCTGACCATGGTAACGCATCTGTTCATGCCACCTTTTCTTTACTACCCCCCCCCCAGGAGCACTTTCTTTGAGGAATCAAGCGTATCTCGAGAACGGTGCGTCAGTCAGAGTTCTAAAGACCTATCCATAGAAGTTGAAAATACCCATCTGTCCTTGGTAACGCATCTGTTAATGCCAGCTTTTCTTTACTACACCCTCCAGGAGCACTTTCTTTGTACAATCGATCATATCTCGCGAACAGGAGCATTTTCTTTGTAGAATCGAGCGTATCTCGAGAACGGTGCGTCTGCAGTCAAAGTTCTAATGACCTATCCATAGAAGTTGAAAATACCCATTTGAACATGGCAACGCCTCTGTTCATGCCACCTTTTCTTTACTACCTCCTCCAGGAGCACTTTTTTGTAGAATCGAGCATATCACGAGAACGGTGCGTCTGCTGTCAGAGTTCAGAAGACCTATCCATAGAAGCTGAAAATACCCATCTGACCATGGCAACGCATCTGTTCATGCCACCTTTTCTTTACTACCCCCTCCAGGAGCACTTTTTTGTAGAATCGAGCATATCTCGAGAACGGTGCGTCTGCTGTCAGAGTTAAGAAGACCTATCCATAGAAGTTGAAAATACCCATCTCACCATGGCAACGCATCTGTTCATGCCACCTTTTCTTTACTACCCCCTCCAGGAGCACTTTTTTGTAGAATCGAGCATATCTCGAGACGGTGCGTCTGCAGTCAGAGTTCTAAGAACCTATCCATAGAAGTTGAAAATACCCTTCTGACCATGGTAGCGCATCTCTTCATGCCACCTTTTCTTTACTACCCCTTCCAGGAGCAGTTTCTTTGTAGAATCGAGCGTATCTCGAGAACGGTGCGTCAGTCAGAGTTCTAAAGACGTATCCACAGAAGTTGAAAATACCTATCTGACCATGGTAACGCATCTGTTCATACCACATTTTCTTTACTACCCCCTCCAGGAGCAGCTTCTTTGTAGAATCGAGCTTATCTCGAGAACGGTGCGTCTGCTGTCAGAGTTCAGAAGACCTATCCATAGAAGCTGAAAATACCCATCTGACCATGGCAACGCATCTGTTCATGCCACCTTTTCTTTACTACCCCCTCCAGGAGCACTTTTTTGTAGAATCGAGCATATCTCGAGAACGGTGCGTCTGCTGTCAGAGTTCTGAAGACCTATCCATAGAAGTTGAAAATACCCATCTCACCATGGCAACGCATCTGTTCATGCCACCTTTTCTTTACTACCGTCTCCAGGAGCACTTTTTTGTAGAATCGAGCATATCTCGAGACGGTGCGTCTGCTGTCAGAGTTCTACAGACTTATCCATAGAAGTTGAAAATACCCTTCTGACCATGATAACGCATCTGTTCATGCCACCTTTTCTTTACTACCCCCTCCAGGACCACTTTCTTTGTAGAATCGAGCGTATCTTGAGAACGGTGCGTCTGCAGTCAGAGTTCTAAAGACCTATTCATAGAAGTTGAAAATACCCATCTGAGCATGGCAACGCATCAGTTCATGCCACCTTTTCTTTACTACCCCCTCCAGGAGCACTTTCTTTGTAGAATCGAGCGTATCTCGAGAACGGTGCGTCAGTCAGAGTTCTAAAGACCTATCCATAGAAGTTGAAAATACCCATCTGTCCTTGGTAACGCATCTGTTCATGCCACCTTTTCTCTACTACACCCTCTAGGAGCACTTTCTTTGTAGAATCGAGCATATCTCGAGAACAGGAGCACTTTCTTTGTAGTATCGAGCGTATCTCGAGAATGGTGCTTCTGCAGTCAGAGTTCTAATGACCTATCCATAGAAGTTGAAAATATCCAATTGAACATGGTAACGCATCTGTTCATGTCCATTTCTTTACTACACCCTCCAGGAGCAGTTTCTTTGTAGAATCGAGCGTATCTCGAGAATTGTGCTTCTGCAGTCAGAGTGTTAAAGACCTACCCATAGAAGTTGAAAATACTCATCTGACCATGGCAGCGCATATGTTCATGCCACCTTTTCTTTACTACCCCCTCCAGGAGCAGTTTCTTTGTAGAATCGAGCGTATCTCGAGAATTGTGCTTCTGCAGTCAGAGTGTTAAAGACCTACCCATAGAAGTTGAAAATACCCATCTGACCATGGCAACGCATCTGTTCATGCCAACTTTTCTTTACTACCCCCTCCAGGAGCACTTTTTTGTAGAATTGAGCATATCTCGAGAACGATGCGTCTGCTGTCAGAGTTCTGAAGACCTATCCATAGAAGTTGAAAATACCCATCTCACCATTTCAACGCATCTGTTCATGCCACCTTTTCTTTACTACCCCCTAAAGGAGCATTTTCTTTGTAGAATTGAGCGTATCTCGAGAACGATGCGTCTGCAGGCAGAGTTCTAAAGACCTATCCATAGAAGTTGAAAAACCCACCTGATCATGGCAACGCATCTGTTCATGCCACCTTTTCCTTACTACCCCCTCCAGGAGCATTTTCTTTGTAGAATCGAGCGTATCTCGAGAACGGTGCGTCTGCAGTCAGAGTTCTAAAGACCTATCCACAGAAGTTGAAAATACCTATCTGACCATGGCAACGCATCTGTTCATGCCACATTTTCTTTACTACCCCCTCCAGGAGCAGTTTCTTTGTGGAATCGAGCGTATCTCGAGAACGGTGCGTCAGTCAGAGTTCTAAAGACCTATCCATAGAAGTTGAAAATACCCATCTGTCCTTGGTAACGCATCTGTTAATGCCACCTTTTCTTTACTACCCCCTCCGGGAGCAGTTTCTTTGTAGAATCGAGCGTATCTCGAGAATGGTGCTTCTGCAGGCAGAGTGCTAAAGACCTATCCACAGAAGTTGAAAATACCCATCTGACCAGGGCAACGCATCTGTTCATGCCACCTTTTCTTTACTACCCCCTCCAGGAGCACTTTCTTTGTAGAATCGAGCATATCTTGAGAACGGTGCGTCTGCAGTCAGAGTTCTAAAGACCTATTCATAGAAGTTGAAAATACCCATCTGACCATGGCAACGCATCTGTTCATGCCACCCTTTCTTTACTACCCACTCCAGGAGCACTTTCTTTATAGAATCGAGCATATCTAGAGAACGGTGCGTCTGCAGTCAGAGTTCTAAAGACCTATCCACAGAAGTTGAAAATACCCTTCTGACCATGGTAACGCATCTGTTCATGCCACCTTTTCTTTATTACCTCCTCCAGGAGCACTTTTTTGTAGAATCGAGCATATCACGAGAACGGTGCGTCTGCTGTCAGAGTTCAGAAGACCTATCCATAGAAGTTGAAAATACCCATCTGACCATGGCAACGCATCTGTTCATGCCACTTTTTCTTTACTACCCCCTCCAGGAGCACTTTTTTGTAGAATCGAGCATATCTCGAGAACGGTGCGTCTGCTGTCAGAGTTCTGAAGACCTATCCATAGAAGTTAAAAATACCCATCTCACCATGGCAACGCATCTGTTCATGCCATCTTTTCTTTACTACCCCCTCCAGGAGCACTTTTTTGTAGAATCGAGCATATCTCGAGACGGTGCGTCTGCAGTCAGAGTTCTAAGGACCTATCCATAGAAGTTGAAAATACCCTTCTGACCATGGTAACGCATCTCTTCATGCCACCTTTTCTTTACTACCCCTTCCAGGAGCAGTTTCTTTGTAGAATCGAGCGTATCTCGAGAACGGTGCGTCAGTCAGAGTTCTAAAGACGTATCCATAGATGTTGAAAATACCCTTCTGATCATGGTAACGCATCTCTTCATGCCACCTTTTCTTTACTACCCCTTCCAGGAGCAGTTTCTTTGTAGAATCGAGCGTATCTCGAGAACGGTGCGTCTGCAGTCAGAGTTCTAAAGACCTATCCACAGAAGTTGAAAATACCCTTCTGACCATGGTAACGCACCTGTTTATGCCACCTTTTCTTTACTACCCCCTCCGGGGGCAGTTTCCTTGTAGAATCGAGCGTATTTCGAGAACGGTGCGTTTGCAGTCAGAGTTCTAAAGACCTATATAGAGAAGTTGAAAATACCCATCTGACCATGGCAACGCATCTGCGCATGCCACTTGTTCTTTACTACCCCCTCCAGGAGCATTTTCTTTGTAGAATTGAGCGTATCTCGAGAACGATGCGTCTGCAGTCAGAGTTCTAAAGACCTATCCACAGAAGTTGAAAATACCCATCTGACCATGGCAACGCATCTGTTCATGCCACCTTTTCTTTACTACCCGCTCCAGGAGCACTTGCTTTGTAGAATCGAGCGTATCTCGAGAACGGTGCGTCAGTCAGAGTTCTAAAGACGTATCCATAGATGTTGAAAATACCCTTCTGACCATGGTTACGCATCTGTTCATGCCACCTTTTCTTTAAACCCTCCAGGAGCAGTTTCTTTGTAGAATCGAGCGTATCTCGAGAACGGTGCGTCTGCAATCAGAGTTCTAAAGACCTATCCACAGAAGTTGAAAATACCCATCTGACCATGGCAACGCATCTGTTCATGCCACCTTTTCTTTACTACCCGCTCCAGGAGCACTTGCTTTGTAGAATCGAGCGTATCTCGAGAACGGTGCGTCAGTCAGAGTTCTAAAGACGTATCCATAGATGTTGAAAATACCCTTCTGATCATGGTAACGCATCTCTTCATGCCACCTTTTCTTTACTACCCCTTCCAGGAGCAGTTTCTTTGTAGAATCGAGCGTATCTCGAGAACGGTGCGTCTGCAGGCAGAGTTCTAAGGACCTATCCATAGAAGTTGAAAAAACCCATCTGACCATGGCAACGCATCTGTTCATGCCACATTTTCTTTACTACCCCCTCCAGGAGCAGTTTCTTTGTAGAATCGAGCGTATCTCGAGAACGGTGCTTCAGTCAGAGTTCTAAAGACGTATCCACAGAAGTTGAAAATACCTATCTGACCATGGCAACGCATCTGTTCATGCCACATTTTCTTTACTACCCCCTCCAGGAGCAGTTTCTTTGTAGAATCGAGCGTATCTCGAGAACGGTGCGTCTGCAATCAGAGTTCTAAAGACCTATCCACAGAAGTTGAAAATACCCATCTGACCATGGCAACGCATCTGTTCATGCCACCTTTTCTTTACTACCCGCTCCAGGAGCACTTGCTTTGTAGAATCGAGCGTATCTCGAGAACGGTGCGTCAGTCAGAGTTCTAAAGACGTATCCATAGATGTTGAAAATACCCTTCTGACCATGGTTACGCATCTGTTCATGCCACCTTTTCTTTAAACCCTCCAGGAGCAGTTTCTTTGTAGAATCGAGCGTATCTCGAGAACGGTGCGTCTGCAGTCAGAGTTCTAAAGACCTATCCACAGAAGTTGAAAATATCGATCTGACCATGGCAACGCATCTGTTCATGACACCTTTTCTTTACTGCCCCCTCCAGGAGCACTATCTTTGTAGAATCGAGCGTTTCTCGAGAACGGTGCGTCTGCAGTCAGAGTTCTTCAGACTTATCCATAGATGTTAAAAATACCCTTCTGACCATGGTAACGCATCTGTTCATGCCACCTTTTCTTTACTACCCATTCCAGCGGCACTTTCTTTGTAGAATCGAGCATATCTCGAAAACGGCGCATCTGCAGTCAGAGTTCTAAAGACCTATCCACAGAAGTTGAAAATACCCATCTGACCATGGCAACGCATCTGTTCATGCCACCTTTTCTTTACTACCCCCCCCCCGGGAGCAGTTTCTTTGTAGAATCGAGCGTATCTCGAGAACGGTGCGTCTGCAGTCAGAGTTATAAAGACCTATCCATAGAAGTTGAAAATACCCTTCTGACCATGGTAACGCATCTGTTCATGACACCTTTTCTTTACTGCCCCCTCCAGGAGCACTTTCTTTGTAGAATCGAGCGTATCTCGAGAACGGTGCGTCAGTCAGAGTTCTACAGACTTATCCATAGAAGTTGAAAATACCCTTCTGACCATGGTAACGCATCTGTTCATGCCACCTTTTCTTTACTACCCCCTCCAGGAGCACTTTCTTTGTAGAATCGAGCGTATCGAGAGAACGGTGCGTCTGCAGTTAGAGTGCAAATGACCTATCCATAGAAGTTGAAAATACCCATCTGACCATGGCAACGCATCTGTTCATGCCACCTTTTCTTTACTACCCCCTTCAGGAGCACTTTCTTTGTAGAATCGAGCGTATCTCGAGAACGGAGCGTCTGCAGTTAGAGTGCAAATGACCTATCCATAGAAGTTGAAAATACCCATCTGACCATGGCAACGCATCTGTTCATGCCACCTTTTCTTTACAACCCCCTCCAGGAGCACTTTCTTTGTAGAATCGAGCGTATATCGAGAACGGTGAGTCTGCAGTCAGAGTTCTAAAGACCTATCCATAGAAGTTGAAAATACCCTTCTGACCATGGTAACGCATCTGTTCATGCCACCTTTTCTTTACTACCCCCTCCAGGAGCACTTTCTTTGTAGAATCGAGCGTATCTCGAGAACGGTGCGTCAGTCAGAGTTCTACAGACTTATCCATAGAAGTTGAAAATACCCTTCTGACCATGGTAACGCATCTGTTCATGCCACCTTTTCTTTACTACCCCCTCCAGGAGCACTTTCTTTGTAGAATCGAGCGTATCTCGAGAACGGTGCGTCTGCAGTCAGAGTTCTAAAGACCTATCCATAGAAGTTGAAAATACCCTTCTGACCATGGTAACGCATCTGTGCATGCCACCTTTTCTTTACTACCCCCTTCATTAGCACTTTCTTTGTAGAATCGAGCGTATCTCGAGAACGGTGCGTCTGCAGTCAGAGTTCTAAAGACCTATCCACAGAAGTTGAATATACCCATCTGACAATGGCAACGCATCTGTTCATTCTGCCTTTTCTTTACTACCCCCTCCAGGAGCACTTTCTTTGTAGAATCGAGCGTATCTTGAGAGCGGTGCGTCTGCAGTCAGAGTTCTAAAGACCTATCCACAGAAGTTGAAAATACCCTTCTGACCATGGTAACGCATCTGTTCATGCCACCTTTTCTTTACTACTCCCTCCACGAGCACTTTCTTTGTAGAATCGAGCGTATCTCGAGTACGGTGTCTGCAGTCCGAGTTCTAAAGACCTATCCATATAAGTTGAAAATACCCTTCTGACCATGGTAACGTATCTGTTCATGCCACCTTTTCTTTACTACCCCCTAAAGGAGCACTTTCTTTGTAGAATCGAGCGTATCTCGAGAACGGTGCGTCAGTCAGAGTTCTAAAGACGTATCCATAGAAGTTGAAAATACCCATCTGACCGTGGTAACTCATCTGTTCATGCCACCTTTTCTTTACTACCCTCTCCACGAGCACTTTCTTTGTAGAATCGAGCGTATCTCGAGAACGGTGCGTCTGCAGTCCGAGTTCTAAAGACCTATCCATAGAAGTTGAAAATACCCTTCTGACCATGGTAACGTATCTGTTCATGCCACCTTTTCTTTACTACCCCCTAAAGGAGCACTTTCTTTGCAGAATCGAGCGTATCTCGAGAACGGTGCGTCTGCAGTCAGAGTTCTAATGACGTATCCATAGAAGTTGAAAATACCCATCTGACCATGGTAACTCATCTGTTCATGCCACCTTTTCCTTACTACCCCCTCCAGGAGCACTTTCTTTGTAGAATCGAGCGTATCTCGAGAACGGTGCGTCTGCAGTCAGAGTTCTAAGGACCTATCCACAGAAGTTGAAAATACCCATCTGAAAACGGCAACGCATCTGTTCATGCCACCTTTTCTTTACTACCCCCTCCAGGAGCACTTTCTTTGTAGAATCGAGCGTATCTCGAGAACGGTGCGTCTGCAGTCAGAGTTCTAAAGACCTATCCATAGAAGTTGAAAATACCCTTCTGACCATGGTAACGCATCTGTTCATGCCACCTTTTCTTTACTACCCCCTTCAGGAGCACTTTCTTTGTAGAATCGAGCGTATCTCGAGAACGGTGCGTCTGCAGTCAGAGTTCTAAAGACCTATCCACAGAAGTTGAATATACCCATCTGACAATGGCAACGCATCTGTTCATTCTACCTTTTCTTTACTACCCCCTCCAGGAGCACTTTCTTTGTAGAATCGAGCGTATCTCGAGAACGGTGCGTCTGCAGTCAGAGTTCTAAAGACCTATCCACAGAAGTTGAAAATACCCTTCTGACCATGGTAACGCATCTGTTCATGCCACCTTTTCTTTACTACTCCCTCCACGAGCACTTTCTTTGTAGAATCGAGCGTATCTCGAGAACGGTGCGTCTGCAGTCCGAGTTCTAAAGACCTATCCATAGAAGTTGAAAATACCCTTCTGACCATGGTAACGTATCTGTTCATGCCACCTTTTCTTTACTACCCCCTAAAGGAGCACTTTCTTTGCAGAATCGAGCGTATCTCGAGAACGGTGCGTCAGTCAGAGTTCTAAAGACGTATCCATAGAAGTTGAAAATACCCATCTGACCATGGTAACTCATCTGTTCATGCCACCTTTTCTTTACTACCCCCTCCAGGAGCACTTTCTTTGTAAAATCGAGCGTATCTCGAGAACGGTGCGTCTGCAGTCAGAGTTCTAAGGAACTATCCACAGAAGTTGAAAATACCCATCTGACAACGGCAACGCATCTGTTCATGCCACCTTTTCTTTACTACCCCCTCCAGGAGCACTTTCTTTGTAGAATCGAGCGTATCTCGAGAACGGTGCGTCTGCAGTTAGAGTTCTAAAGACCTATCCATAGAAGTTGAAAATACTCTTCTGACCATGGTAACGCATCTGTTCATGCCACCTTTTCTTTACTACCCCCTTCAGGAGCACTTTCTTTGTAGAATCGAGCGTATCTCGAGAACGGTGCGTCTGCAGTCAGAGTTCTAAAGACCTATCCACAGAAGTTGAATATACCCATCTGACAATGGCAACGCATCTGTTCATTCTGCCTTTTCTTTACTACCCCCTCCAGGAGCACTTTCTTTGTAGAATCGAGCGTATCTCGAGAACGGTTCGTCTGCAGTCAGAGTTCTAAAGACCTATCCACAGAAGTTGAAAATACCCTTCTGACCATGGTAACGCATCTGTTCATGCCACCTTTTCTTTACTACTCCCTCCACGAGCACTTTCTTTGTAGAATCGAGCGTATCTCGAGAACGGTGCGTCTGCAGTCCGAGTTCTAAAGACCTATCCATAGAAGTTGAAAATACCCTTCTGACCATGGTAACGTATCTGTTCATGCCACCTTTTCTTTACTACCCCCTAAAAGAACACTTTCTTTGTAGAATCGAGCGTATCTCGAGAACGGTGCGTCAGTCAGAGTTCTAAAGACGTATCCATAGAGGTTGAAAATACCCATCTGACCGTGGTAACTCATCTGTTCATGCCACCTTTTCTTTACTACCCTCTCCACGAGCACTTTCTTTGTAGAATCGAGCGTATCTCGAGAACGGTGCGTCTGCAGTCCGAGTTCTAAAGACCTATCCATAGAAGTTGAAAATACCCTTCTGACCATGGCAACGCATCTGTTCATGCCACCTTTTCTTTACTACCCATTCCAGCGACACTTTCTTTGTAGAATCGAGCATATCTCGAAAACGGCGCGTCTCCAGTTAGAGTTCTAAAGACCTATCCACGGATGTTGAAAATACCCATCTGACCATGGCAACGCATATGTTCATGCCAGCTTTTCTTTACTACCCCCTCCATTAGCACTTTCTTTGTAGAATTGAGCGAATCTTGAGAACGGTGCGTCTGCAGTCAGAGTTCTAAGGACCTATCCACAGAAGTTGAAAATACCCATCTGACAATGGCAACGCATCTGTTCATGCCACCTTTTCTTTACTACCCCCTCCAGGAGCACTTTCTTTGTAGAATCGAGCGTATCTCGAGAACGGTGCGTCTGCAGTCCGAGTTCTAAAGACCTATCCATAGAAGTTGAAAATACCCTTCTGACCATGGTAACGCATCTGTTCATGCCACCTTTTCTTTACTACCCCCTTCAGGAGCACTTTCTTTGTAGAATCGAGCGTATCTCGAGAACGATGCGTCTGCAGTCAGAGTTCTAAAGACCTATCCACAGAAGTTGAAAATACCCATCTGACAATGGCAACGCATCTGTTCATGCCACCTTTTCTTTACTACCCCCTCCAGGAGCACTTTCTTTGTAGAATCGAGCGTATCTCGAGAACGGTGCGTCTGCAGTCAGAGTTCTAAAGACCTATCCATAGAAGTTGAAAATACCCTTCTGACCATGGTAACGCATCTGTTCATGCCACCTTTTCTTTACTACCCATTCCAGCGGCACTTTCTTTGTAGAATCGAGCATATCTCGAAAACGGCGCGTCTGCAGTCAGAGTTCTAAAGACCTATCCACAGAAGTTGAAAATACCCATCTGACCATGGCAACGCATCTGTTCATACCAGCTTTTCTTTACTACCCCCTCCATTAGCACTTTCTTTGTAGAATCGAGCATATCTTGAGAACGGTGCGTCTGCAGTCAGAGTTCTAAGGACCTATCCACAGAAGTTTAAAATACCCATCTGACAATGGCAACGCATCTGTTCATGCCACCTTTTCTTTACTACCCCCTCCAGGAGCACTTTCTTTGTAGAATCGAGCGTATCTCGAGAACGGTGCGAGTTCTAAAGACCTATCCATAGAAGTTGAAAATACCCTTCTGACCATGGTAACGCATCTGTTCATGCCACCTTTTCTTTACTACCCCCTTCAGGAGCACTTTCTTTGTAGAATCGAGCGTATCTCGAGAACGATGCGTCTGCAGTCAGAGTTCTAAAGACCTATCCACAGAAGTTGAAAATACCCATCTGACAATGGCAACGCATCTGTTCATGCCACCTTTTCTTTACTACCCCCTCCAGGAGCACTTTCTTTGTAGAATCGAGCGTATCTCGAGAACGGTGCGTCTGCAGTCAGAGTTCTAAAGACCTATCCATAGAAGTTGAAAATACCCTTCTGACCATGGTAACGCATCTGTTCATGCCACCTTTTCTTTACTACCCATTCCAGCGGCACTTTCTTTGTAGAATCGAGCATATCTCGAAAACGGCGCGTCTGCAGTCAGAGTTCTAAAGACCTATCCACAAAAGTTGAAAATACCCATCTGACCATGGCAACGCATCTGTTCATACCAGCTTTTCTTTACTACCCCCTCCATTAGCACTTTCTTTGTAGAATCGAGCATATCTTGAGAACGGTGCGTCTGCAGTCAGAGTTCTAAGGACCTATCCACAGAAGTTTAAAATACCCATCTGACAATGGCAACGCATCTGTTCATGCCACCTTTTCTTTACTACCCCCTCCAGGAGCACTTTCTTTGTAGAATCGAGCGTATCTCGAGAACGGTGCGAGTTCTAAAGACCTATCCATAGAAGTTGAAAATACCCTTCTGACCATGGTAACGCATCTGTTCATGCCACCTTTTCTTTACTACCCCCTTCAGGAGCACTTTCTTTGTAGAATCGAGCGTATCTCGAGAACGGTGCGTCTGCAGTCAGAGTTCTAAAGACCTATCCATAGAAGTTGAAAATACCCATCTGACAATGGCAACGCATCTGTTCATGCCACCTTTTCTTTACTACCCCCTCCAGGAGCACTTTCTTTGTAGAATCGAGCGTATCTCGAGAACGGTGCGTCTGCAGTCAGAGTTCTAAAGACCTATCCATAAAAGTTGAAACTACCCTTCTGACCATGGTAAGGCATCTGTTCATGCCACCTTTTCTTTACTACCCCCTTCAGCAGCACTTTCTTTGTAGAATCGAGCGTATCTCGAGAACGGTGCGTCTGCAGTCAGAGTTCTAAAGACCTATCCATAGAAGTTGAAAATACCCATCTGACCATGGTAACTCATCTGTTCATGCCACCTTTTCTTTACTACCCCCTCCAGGAGCACTTTCTTTGTAGAATCGAGCGTATCTCGAGAACGGTGCGTCTGCAGTCCGAGTTCTAAAGACCTATCCATAGAAGTTGAAAATACCCTTCTGACCATGGCAACGCATCTGTTCATGCCACCTTTTCTTTACTACCCATTCCAGCGGCACTTTCTTTGTAGAATCGAGCATATCTCGAAAACGGCGCGTCTGCAGTCAGAGTTCTAAAGACCTATTCACAAAAGTTGAAAATACCCATCTGACCATGGCAACGCATCTGTTCATACCAGCTTTTCTTTACTACCCCCTCCATTAGCACTTTCTTTGTAGAATCGAGCGTATCTTGAGAACGGTGCGTCTGCAGTCAGAGTTCTAAGGACCTATCCACAGAAGTTGAAAATACCTATCTGACAATGGCAACGCATCTGTTCATGCCACCTTT
The DNA here is from genome assembly GCA_907269125.1 of Eristalis pertinax. NCBI lineage: Eukaryota > Metazoa > Arthropoda > Insecta > Diptera > Syrphidae > Eristalis > Eristalis pertinax. Next base: position 104,099,585 of record OU026145.1, on the reverse strand, counting down.
TCTTTACTACCCCCTCCAGGAGCACTTTCTTTGTAGAATCGAGCGTATCTCGAGAACGGTGCGTCTGCAGTCAGAGTTCTAAAGACCTATCCACAGAAGTTGAAAATACCTATCTGACAATGGCAACGCATCTGTTCATGCCACCTTTTCTTTACTACCCCCTCCAGGAGCACTTTCTTTGTAGAATCGAGCGTATCTCGAGAACGGTGCGTCTGCAGTCAGAGTTCTAAAGACCTATCCATAGAAGTTGAAAATACCCATCTGACCATGGTAACTCATCTGTTCATGCCACCTTTTCTTTACTACCCCCTCCAGGAGCACTTTCTTTGTAGAATCGAGCGTATCTCGAGAACGGTGCGTCTGCAGTCCGAGTTCTAAAGACCTATCCATAGAAGTTGAAAATACCCTTCTGACCATGGCAACGCATCTGTTCATGCCACCTTTTCTTTACTACCCATTCCAGCAGCACAGAGTTCTAAAGACCTATTCACAAAAGTTGAAAATACCCATCTGACAATGGCAACGCATCTGTTCATGCCACCTTTTCTTTACTACCCCCTCCATTAGCACTTTCTTTGTAGAATCGAGCGTATCTTGAGAACGGTGCGTCTGCAGTCAGAGTTCTAAGGACCTATCCACAGAAGTTGAAAATACCCTTCTGACCATGGTAACGCATCTGTTCATGCCACCTTTTCTTTACTACCCCCTTCAGGAGCACTTTCTTTGTAGAATCGAGCGTATCTCGAGAACGGTGCGTCTGCAGTCAGAGTTCTAAAGACCTATCCACAGAAGTTGAAAATACCCATCTGACAATGGTAACGCATCTGTTCATGCCACCTTTTCTTTACTACCCCCTCCAGGAGCACTTTCTTTGTAGAATCGAGCGTATCCCGAGAACGGTGCGTCTGCAGTCAGAGTTCTAAAGACCTATCCACAGAAGTTGAAAATACCCTTCTGACCATGGTAACGCATCTGTTCATGCCACCTTTTCTTTACTACTCCCTCCACGAGCACTTTCTTTGTAGAATCGAGCGTATCTCGATAACGGTGCGTCTTCAGTCCGAGTTCTAAAGACCTATCCATAGAAGTTGAAAATACCCTTCTGACCATGGTAACGCATCTGTTCATGCCACCTTTTCTTTACTACCCCCTAAAGGAGCACTTTCTTTGTAGAATCGAGCGTATCTCGAGAATGGTGCGTCAGTCAGAGTTCTAAAGACGTATCCATAGAAGTTGAAAATACCCATCTGACCATGGTAACTCATCTGTTCATGCCACCTTTTCCTTACTACCCCCCCCCACGAGCACTTTCTTTGTAGAATCGAGCGTATCTCGAGAACGGTGCGTCTGCAGTCCGAGTTCTAAAGACCTATCCATAGAAGTTGAAAATACCCATCTGACCATGGTAACTCATCTGTTCATGCCACCTTTTCTTTACTACTCCCTCCACGAGCACTTTCTTTGTAGAATCGAGCGTATCTCGAGAACGGTGCGTCTGCAGTCCGAGTTCTAAAGACCTATCCATAGAAGTTGAAAATACCCTTCTGACCATGGCAACGCATCTGTTCATGCCACCTTTTCTTTACTACCCCTTCAGGAGCACTTTCTTTGTAGAATCGAGCGTATCTCGAGAACGGTGCGTCTGCAGTCAGAGTTCTAAAGACCTATCCACAGAAGTTGAAAATACCCATCTGACAATGGCAACGCATCTGTTCATGCCACCTTTTCTTTACTACCCCCTCCAGGAGCACTTTCTTTGTAGAATCGAGCGTATCTCGAGAACGGTGCGTCTGCAGTCAGAGTTCTAAAGACCTATCCATAGAAGTTGAAAATACCCTTCTGACCATGGCAACGCATCTGTTCATGCCACCTTTTCTTTACTACCCATTCCAGTGGCACTTTCTTTGTAGAATCGAGCATATCTCGAAAACGGCGCGTCTGCAGTCAGAGTTCTAAAGACCTATCCACAAAAGTTAAAAATACCCATCTGACCATGGCAACGCATCTGTTCATACCAGCTTTTCTTTACTACCCCCTCCATTAGCACTTTCTTTGTAGAATCGAGCGTATCTTGAGAACGGTGCGTCTGCAGTCAGAGTTCTACAGACTTATCCATAGAAGTTGAAAATACCCTTCTGACCATGGTAACGCATCTGTTCATGCCACCTTTTCTTTACTACCCCCTCCAGGAGCACTTTCTTTGTAGAATCGAGCGTATCTCGAGAACGGTGCGTCTGCAGTCAGAGTTCTAAAGACCTATCCATAGAAGTTGAAAATACCCTTCTGACCATGGCAACGCATCTGTTTATGCCACCTTTTCTTTACCACCCCCTCCAGGAGCACTTTCTTTGTAGAATCGAGCGTATCTCGAGAACGGTGCGTCTGCAGTCAGAGTTCTTCAGACTTATCCATAGAAGTTAAAAATACCCTTCTGACCATGGTAACGCATCTGTTCATGCCACCTTTTCTTTACTACCCATTCCAGCGGCACTTTCTTTGTAGAATCGAGCATATCTCGAAAACGGCGCGTCTGCAGTCAGAGTTGTAAAGATCTATCCACAGAAGTTGAAAATACCCATCTGACCATGGCAACGCATCTGTTCATGCCACCTTTTCTTTACAACCCCCTCCAGGAGCAGTTTCTTTGTAGAATCGAGCGTATCTCGAGAACGGTGCGTCTGCAGTCAGAGTTATAAAGACCTATCCATAGAAGTTGAAAATACCCTTCTGACCATGGTAACGCATCTGTTCATGACACCTTTTCTTTACTGCCCCCTCCAGGAGCACTTTCTTTGTAGAATCGAGCGTATCTCGAGAACGGTGCGTCTGCAGTCAGAGTTCTTCAGACTTATCCATAGAAGTTAAAAATACCCTTCTGACCATGGTAACGCATCTGTTCATGCCACCTTTTCTTTACTACCCATTCCAGCGGCACTTTCTTTGTAGAATCGAGCAAATCTCGAAAACGGCGCGTCTGCAGTCAGAGTTGTAAAGACCTATCCACAGAAGTTGAAAATACCCATCTGACCATGGCAACGCATCTGTTCATGACACCTTTTCTTTACTGCCCCCTCCAGGAGCACATTCTTTGTAGAATCGAGCGTATCGAGAGAACGGTGCGTCTGCAGTCAGAGTGCAAATGACCTATCCATAGAAGTTGAAAATACCCATCTGACCATGGCAACGCATCTGTTCATGCCACCTTTTCTTTACTACCCCCTCCAGGAGCACTTTCTTTGTAGAATCGAGCGTATATCGAGAACGGTGAGTCTGCAGTCAGAGTTCTAAAGACCTATCCATAGAAGTTGAAAATACCCTTCTGACCATGGTAACGCATCTGTTCATGCCACCTTTTCTTTACTACCCCCTCCAGGAGCACTTTCTTTGTAGAACCGAGCATATCTCGAGAACGGTGCGTCTGCAGTCAGAGTTCTAAAGACCTATCCATAGAAGTTGAAAATACTCTTCTGACCATGGCAACGCATCTGTTCATGCCACCTTTTCTTTACTACCCATTCCAGCGGCACTTTCTTTGTAGAATCGAGCATATCTCGAAAACGGCGCGTCTGCAGTCAGAGTTCTAAGGACCTATCCACAGAAGTTGAAAATACCCATCTGACAATGGCAACGCATCTGTTCATGCCACCTTTTCTTTACTACCCCCTCCAGGAGCACTTTCTTTGTAGAATCGAGCGTATCTCGAGAACGGTGCGTCTGCAGTCAGAGTTCTAAAGACCTATCCACAGAAGTTGAAAATACCCATCTGACAATGGCAACGCATCTGATCATGCCACCTTTTCTTTACTACCCCCTCCAGGAGCACTTTCTTTGTAGAATCGAGCGTATCTCGAGAACGGTGCGTCTGCAGTCAGAGTTCTAAAGACCTATCCACAGAAGTTGAAAATACCCTTCTGACCATGGTAACGCATCTGTTCATGCCACCTTTTCTTTACTACTCCCTCCAAGAGCACTTTCTTTGTAGAATCAAGCGTATCTCGAGAACGGTGCGTCTGCAGTCCGAGTTCTAAAGACCTATCCATAGAAGTTGAAAATACCCATCTGACAACGGCAACGCATCTGTTCATGCCACCTTTTCTTTACTACCCCCTAAAGGAGCACTTTCTTTGTAGAATCGAGCGTATCTCGAGAACGGTGCGTCAGTCAGAGTTCTAAAGACGTATCCATAGAAGTTGAAAATACCCATCTGACCATGGTAACGCATCTGTTCATGCCACCTTTTCTTTACTACTCCCTCCACGAGCACTTTCTTTGTAGAATCGAGCGTATCTCGAGAACGGTGCGTCTGCAGTCCGAGTTCTAAAGACCTATGCATAGAAGTTGAAAATACCCTTCTGACCATGGTAACGTATCTGTTCATGCCACCTTTTCTTTACTACCCCCTAAAGGAGCACTTTCTTTGCAGAATCGAGCGTATCTCGAGAACGGTGCGTCTGCAGTCAGAGTTCTAAAGACGTATCCATAGAAGTTGAAAATACCCATCTGACCATGGTAACTCATCTGTTCATGCCACCTTTTCTTTACTACTCCCTCCAAGAGCACTTTCTTTGTAGAATCGAGCGTATCTCGAGAACGGTGCGTCTGCAGTCCGAGTTCTAAAGACCTATCCATAGAAGTTGAAAATACCCATCTGACAACGGCAACGCATCTGTTCACGCCACCTTTTCTTTACTACCCCCTAAAGGAGCACTTTCTTTGTAGAATCGAGCGTATCTCGAGAACGGTGCGTCAGTCAGAGTTCTAAAGACGTATCCATAGAAGTTGAAAATACCCATCTGACCATGGTAACGCATCTGTTCATGCCACCTTTTCTTTACTACTCCCTCCACGAGCACTTTCTTTGTAGAATCGAGCGTATCTCGAGAACGGTGCGTCTGCAGTCCGAGTTCTAAAGACCTATGCATAGAAGTTGAAAATACCCTTCTGACCATGGTAACGTATCTGTTCATGTCACCTTTTCTTTACTACCCCCTAAAGGAGCACTTTCTTTGCAGAATCGAGCGTATCTCGAGAACGGTGCGTCAGTCAGAGTTCTAAAGACGTATCCATAGAAGTTGAAAATACCCTTCTGACCATGGTAACGTATCTGTTCATGCCACCTTTTCTTTACTACCCCCTCCAGGAGCACTTTCTTTGTAGAATCGAGCGTATCTCGAGAACGGTGCGTCTGCAGTCAGAGTTCTAAAGACCTATCCATAGAAGTTGAAAATACCCATCTGACAACGGCAACGCATCTGTTCACGCCACCTTTTCTTTACTACCCCCTAAAGGAGCACTTTCTTTGTAGAATCGAGCGTATCTCGAGAACGGTGCGTCAGTCAGAGTTCTAAAGACGTATCCATAGAAGTTGAAAATACCCATCTGACCATGGTAACGCATCTGTTCATGCCACCTTTTCTTTACTACTCCCTCCACGAGCACTTTCTTTGTAGAATCGAGCGTATCTCGAGAACGGTGCGTCTGCAGTCCGAGTTCTAAAGACCTATGCATAGAAGTTGAAAATACCCTTCTGACCATGGTAACGTATCTGTTCATGCCACCTTTTCTTTACTACCCCCTAAAGGAGCACTTTCTTTGCAGAATCGAGCGTATCTCGAGAACGGTGCGTCAGTCAGAGTTCTAAAGACGTATCCATAGAAGTTGAAAATACCCATCTGACCATGGTAACTTATCTGTTCATGCCACCTTTTCTTTACTACCCCCTCCAGGAGCACTTTCTTTGTAGAATCGAGCGTATCTCGAGAACGGTGCGTCTGCAGTCAGAGTTCTAAAGACCTATCCATAGAAGTTGAAAATACCCTTCTGACCATGGTAACGCATCTGTTCATGCCACCTTTTCTTTACTACCCCCTTCAGGAGCACTTTCTTTGTAGAATCGAGCGTATCTCGAGAACGGTGCGTCTGCAGTCAGAGTTCTAAAGACCTATCCACAGAAGTTGAATATACCCATCTGACAATGGCAACGCATCTGTTCATTCTACCTTTTCTTTACTACCCCCTCCAGGAGCACTTTCTTTGTAGAATCGAGCGTATCTCGAGAACGGTGCATCTGCAGTCAGAGTTCTAAAGACCTATCCACAGAAGTTGAAAATACCCTTCTGACCATGGTAACGCATCTGTTCATGCCACCTTTTCTTTACTACTCCCTCCACGAGCACTTTCTTTGTAGAATCGAGCGTATCTCGAGAACGGTGCGTCTGCAGGCCGAGTTCTAAAGACCTATCCATAGAAGTTGAAAATACCCTTCTGACCATGGTAACGCATCTGTTCATGCCACCTTTTCTTTACTACTCCCTCCACGAGCACTTTCTTTGTAGAATCGAGCATATCTCGAGAACGGTGCGTCTGCAGTCCGAGTTCTAAAGACCTATCCATAGAAGTTGAAAATACCCTTCTGACCATGGTAACGTATCTGTTCATGCCACCTTTTCTTTACTACCCCCTAAAGGAGCACTTTCTTTGCAGAATCGAGCGTATCTCGAGAACAGTGCGTCAGTCAGAGTTCTAAAGACGTATCCATAGAAGTTGAAAATACCCATCTGACCATGGTAACTCATCTGTTCATGCCACCTTTTCTTTACTACCCCCTCCAGGAGCACTTTCTTTGTAGAATCGAGCGTATCTCGAGAACGGTGCGTCTGCAGTCAGAGTTCTAAGGACCTATCCACAGAAGTTGAAAATACCCATCTGACAACGGCAACGCACCTTTTCTTTACTACCCCCTCCAGGAGCACTTTCTTTGTAGAATCGAGCGTATCTCGAGAACGGTGCGTCTGCAGTCAGAGTTCTAAAGACCTATCCATAGAAGTTGAAAATACCCTTCTGACCATGGTAACGCATCTGTTCATGCCACCTTTTCTTTACTACCCCCTTCAGGAGCACTTTCTTTGTAGAATCGAGCGTATCTCGAGAACGGTGCGTCTGCAGTCAGAGTTCTAAAGACCTATCCACAGAAGTTGAATATACCCATCTGACAATGGCAACGCATCTGTTCATTCTACCTTTTCTTACTACCCCCTCGAGCGTATCTCGAGCACTTTCTTTGTAGAATCGAGCGTATCTCGAGAACGGTGCGTCTGCAGTCAGAGTTCTAAAGACCTATCCACAGAAGTTGAAAATACCCTTCTGACCATGGTAACGCATCTGTTCATGCCATCTTATCTTTACTACTCCCTCCACGAGCACTTTCTTTGTAGAATCGAGCGTATCTCGAGAACGGTGCGTCTGCAGTCCGAGTTCTAAAGACCTATCAATAGAAGTTGAAAATACCCTTCTGACCATTGTAACGTATCTGTTCATGCCACCTTTTCTTTACTACCCCCTAAAGGAGCACTTTCTTTGTAGAATCGAGCGTATCTCGAGAACTGTGCGTCTGCAGTCAGAGTTCTAAAGACGTATCCATAGAAGTTGAAAATACCCATCTGACCGTGGTAACTCATCTGTTCATGCCACCTTTTCTTTACTACCCTCTCCACGAGCACTTTCTTTGTAGAATCGAGCGTATCTCGAGAACGGTGCATCTGCAGTCCGAGTTCTAAAGACCTATCCACAGAAGTTGAAAATACCCATCTGACAATGGCAACGCATCTGTTCATGCCACCTTTTCTTTACTACCCCCTCCAGGAGCACTTTCTTTGTAGAATCGAGCGTATCTCGAGAACGGTGCGTCTGCAGTCAGAGTTCTAAAGACCTATCCATAGAAGTTGAAAATACCCTTCTGACCATGGTAACGCATCTGTTCATGCCACCTTTTCTTTACTATCCCCCTCCAGGAGCACTTTCTTTGTAGAATCGAGCGTATCTCGAGAACGGTGCGTCTGCAGTCAGAGTTCTAAAGACCTATCCACAGAAGTTGAAAATACCCATCTGACAATGGCAACGCATCTGTTCATGCCACCTTTTCTTTACTACCCCCTCCAGGAGCACTTTATTTGTAGAATCGAGCGTATCTCGAGAACGGTGCGTCAGTCAGAGTTCTAAAGACGTATCCATAGAAGTTGAAAATACCCATCTGACCATGGTAACTCATCTGTTCATGCCACCTGTTCTTTACTACCCTCTCCAGGAGCACTTTCTTTGTAGAATCGAGCGTATCTCGAGAACGGCGCGTCTGCAGTCCGAGTTCTAAAGACCTATCCATAGAAGTTGAAAATACCCTTCTGACCATGGTAACGCATCTGTTCATGCCACCTTTTCTTTACTACCCCCTTCAGGAGCACTTTCTTTGTAGAATCGAGCGTATCTCGAGAACGGTGCGTCTGCAGTCAGAGTTCTAAGGACCTATCCACAGAAGTTGAAAATACCCTTCTGACCATGGCAACGCATCTGTTCATGCCACCTTTTCTTTTCTACCCATTCCAGCGGCACTTTCTTTGTAGAATCGAGCATATCTCGAAAACGGCGCGTCTGAAGTCAGAGTTCTAAAGACCTATCCACAAAAGTTGAAAATACCCATCTGACCATGGCAACGCATCTGTTCATGCCACCTTTTCTTTACTACCCATTCCAGCGGCACTTTCTTTGTAGAATCGAGCATATCTCGAGAACGGTGCGTCTGCAGTCAGACTTCTAAAGACCTATCCATAGAAGTTGAAAATACCCTTCTGACCATGGCAACGCATCTGTTCATGCCACCTTTTCTTTTCTACCCATTCCAGCGGCACTTTCTTTGTAGAATCGAGCATATCTCGAAAACGGCGCGTCTGAAGTCAGAGTTCTAAAGACCTATCCACAAAAGTTGAAAATACCCATCTGACCATGGCAACGCATCTGTTCATACCAGCTTTTCTTTCCTCCCCCTTCCATTAGCACTTTCTTTGTAGAATCGAGCATATCTTGAGAACGATGCGTCTGCAGTCAGAGTTCTAAAGACCTATCCACAGAAGTTGAAAATACCCATCTGACAATGGCAACGCATCTGTTCATGCCACCTTTTCTTTACTACCCCCTCCAGGAGCACTTTCTTTGTAGAATCGAGCGTATCTCGAGAACGGTGCGTCTGCAGTCAGAGTTCTAAAGAAAATCCATAGAAGTTGAAAATACCCATCTGACAATGGCAACGCATCTGTTCATGCCACCTTTTCTTTACTACCCCCTCCAGGAGCACTTTCTTTGTAGAATCGAGCGTATCTCGAGAACGGTGCGTCTGCAGTCAGAGTTCTAAAGACCTATCCATAGAAGTTGAAAATACCCTTCTGACCATGGTAACGCATCTGTTCATGCCACTTTTTCTTTACTACCCCCTTCAGGAGCACTTTCTTTGTAGAATCGAGCGTATCTCGAGAACGGTGCGTCTGCAGTCAGAGTTCTAAGGACCTATCCACAGAAGTTGAAAATACCCATCTGACAATGGCAACGCATCTGTTCATGCCACCTTTTCTTTACTACCCCCTCCAGAAGCACTTTCTTTGTAGAATCGAGCGTATCTCGAGAACGGTGCGTCTGCAGTCAGAGTTCTAAAGACCTATCCACAGAAGTTGAAAATACCCTTCTGACCATGGTAACGCATCTGTTCATGCCACCTTTTCCTTACTACTCCCTCCACGAGCACTTTCTTTGTAGAATCGAGCGTATCTCGAGAACGATGCGTCTGCAGTCCGAGTTCTAAAGACCTATCCATAGAAGTTGAAAATACCTTTCTGACCATGGTAACGTATCTGTTCACGCCACCTTTTCTTTACTACCTCCTAAAGGAGCACTTTCTTTGTAGAATCGAGCGTATCTCGAGAACGGTGCGTCTGCAGTCGGAGTTCTAAAGACCTATCCATAGAAGTTGAAAATACCCTTCTGACCATGGTAAGGCATCTGTTCATGCCACCTTTTCTTTACTACCCCCTTCAGGAGCACTTTCTTTGTAGAATCGAGCGTATCTCGAGAACGGTGCGTCTGCAGTCAGAGTTCTACAGACCTATCCATAGAAGTTGAAAATACCCATCTGACCATGGTAACTCATCTGTTCATGCCACCTTTTCTTTACTACCCCCTCCAGGAGCACTTTCTTTGTAGAATCGAGCGTATCTCGAGAATGGTGCTTCTGCAGTCCGAGTTCTAAAGACCTATCCATAGAAGTTGAAAATACCCTTCTGACCATGGCAACGCATCTGTTCATGCCACCTTTTCTTTACTACCCATTCCAGCGGCACTTTCTTTGTAGAATCGAGCATATCTCGAAAACGGCGCGTCTGCAGTCAGAGTTCTAAAGACCTATTCACAAAAGTTGAAAATACCCATCTGACCATGGCAACGCATCTGTTCATACCAGCTTTTCTTTACTACCCCCTCCATTAGCACTTTCTTTGTAGAATCGAGCGTATCTTGAGAACGGTGCGTCTGCAGTCAGAGTTCTAAGGACCTATCCACAGAAGTTGAAAATACCCATCTGACAATGGCAACGCATCTGTTCATGCCACCTTTTCTTTACTACCCCCTCCAGGAGCACTTTCTTTGTAGAATCGAGCGTATCTCGAGAACGGTGCGTCTGCAGTCAGAGTTCTAAAGACCTATCCACAGAAGTTGAAAATACCCATCTGACAATGGCAACGCATCTGTTCATGCCACCTTTTCTTTACTACCCCCTCCAGGAGCTCTTTCTTTGTAGAATCGAGCGTATCTCGAGAACGGTGCGTCTGCAGTCAGAGTTCTAAAGACCTATCCACAGAAGTTGAAAATACCCTTCTGACCATGGTAACGCATCTGTTCATGCCACCTTTTCTTTACTACTCCCTCCACGAGCACTTTCTTTGTAGAATCGAGCATATCTCGAGAACGGTGCGTCTGCAGTCCGAGTTCTAAAGACCTATCCATAGATGTTGAAAATACCCTTCTGACCATGGTAACGTATCTGTTCATGCCACCTTTTCTTTACTACCCCCTAAAGGAGCACTTTCTTTGTAGAATCGAGCGTATCTCGAGAACGGTGCGTCAGTCAGAGTTCTAAAGACGTATCCATAGAAGTTGAAAATACCCATCTGACCATGGTAACTCATCTGTTCATGCCACCTTTTCTTTACTACCCATTCCAGCGGCACTTTCTTTGTAGAATCGAGCATATCTCGAAAACGGCGCGTCTGCAGTCAGAGTTCTAAAGACCTATCCACAAAAGTTGAAAATACCCATCTGACCATGGCAACGCATCTGTTCATACCAGCTTTTCTTTACTACCCCCTCCATTAGCACTTTCTTTGTAGAATCGAGCGTATCTTGAGAACGGTGCGTCTGCAGTCAGAGTTCTAAGGACCTATCCACAGAAGTTGAAAATACACTTCTGACCATGGTAACGCATCTGTTCATGCCACCTTTTCTTTACTACCCCCTCCAGGAGCACTTTCTTTGTAGAATCGAGCGTATCTCGAGAACGGTGCGTCTGCAGTCAGAGTTCTAAAGACCTATCCACAGAAGTTGAAAATACCCTTCTGACCATGGTAATGCATCTGTTCATGCCACATTTTCCTTACTACCCCCTCCACGAGCACTTTCTTTGTAGAATCGAGCGTATCTCGAGAACGGTGCGTCTGCAGTCCGAGTTCTAAAGACCTATCCATAGAAGTTGAAAATACCCATCTGACCATGGTAACTCATCTGTTCATGCCACCTTTTCTTTACTACTCCCTACACGAGCACTTTCTTTGTAGAATCGAGCGTATCTCGAGAACGGTGCGTCTGCAGTCCGAGTTCTAAAGACCTATCCATAGAAGTTGAAAATACCCTTCTGACCATGGCAACGCATCTGTTCATGCCACCTTTTCTTTACTACCCCCTTCAGGAGCACTTTCTTTGTAGAATCGAGCGTATCTTGAGAACGGTGCGTCTGCAGTCAGAGTTCTAAGGACCTATCCACAGAAGTTGAAAATACACTTCTGACCATGGTAACGCATCTGTTCATGCCACCTTTTCTTTACTACCCCCTTCAGGAGCACTTTCTTTGTAGAATCGAGCGTATCTCGAGAACGGTGCGTCTGCAGTCAGAGTTCTAAAGACCTATCCACAGAAGTTGAAAATACCCATCTGACAATGGTAACGCATCTGTTCATGCCACCTTTGCTTTACTACACCCTCCAGGAGCACTTTCTTTGTAGAATCGAGCGTATCTCGAGAACGGTGCGTCTGCAGTCAGAGTTCTAAAGACCTATCCACAGAAGTTGAAAATACCCTTCTGACCATGGTAATGCATCTGTTCATGCCACATTTTCCTTACTACCCCCTCCACGAGCACTTTCTTGTAGAATCGAGCGTATCTCGAGAACGGTGCGTCTGCAGTCCGAGTTCTAAAGACCTATCCATAGAAGTTGAAAATACCCATCTGACCATGGTAACTCATCTGTTCATGCCACCTTTTCTTTACTACTCCCTACACGAGCACTTTCTTTGTAGAATCGAGCGTATCTCGAGAACGGTGCGTCTGCAGTCCGAGTTCTAAAGACCTATCCATAGAAGTTGAAAATACCCTTCTGACCATGGCAACGCATCTGTTCATGCCACCTTTTCTTTACTACCCCTTCAGGAGCACTTTCTTTGTAGAATCGAGCGTATCTCGAGAACGGTGCGTCTGCAGTCAGAGTTCTAAAGACCTATCCACAGAAGTTGAAAATACCCATCTGACAATGGCAACGCACCTGTTCATGCCACCTTTTCTTTACTACCCCCTCCAGGAGCACTTTCTTTGTAGAATCGAGCGTATCTCGAGGACGGTGCGTCTGCAGTCAGAGTTCTAAGGACCTATCCACAGAAGTTGAAAATACCCATCTGACAATGGCAACGCGTCTGTTCATGCCACCTTTTCTTTACTACCCCCTCCAGAAGCACTTTCTTTGTAGAATCGAGCGTATCTCGAGAACGGTGCGTCTGCAGTCAGAGTTCTAAAGACCTATCCACAGAAGTTGAAAATACCCATCTGACAATGGCAACGCATCTGTTCATGCCACCTTTTCTTTACTACCCCCTCCACGAGCACTTTCTTTGTAGAATCGAGCGTATCTCGAGAACGGTGCGTCTGCAGTCCGAGTTCTAAAGACCTATCCATAGAAGTTGAAAATACCCTTCTGACCATGGTAACGTATCTGTTCATGCCACCTTTTCCTTACTACCCCCTAAAGGAGCACTTTCTTTGTAGAATCGAGCGTATCTCGAGAACGGTGCGTCAGTCAGAGTTCTAAAGACGTATCCATAGAAGTTGAAAATACCCATCTGACCATGGTAACTCATCTGTTCATGCCACCTTTTCTTTACTACCCCCTCCACGAGCACTTTCTTTGTAGAATCGAGCGTATCTCGAGAACGGTGCTTCTGCAGTCCGAGTTCTAAAGCCCTATCCATAGAAGTTGAAAATACCCTTCTGACCATGGCAACGCATCTGTTCATGCCACCTTTTCTTTACTACCCATTCCAGCGGCACTTTCTTCGTAGAATCGAGCATATCTCGAAAACGGCGAGTCTGCAGTCAGAGTTCTAAAGACCTATCCACAAAAGTTGAAGATACCCATCTGACCATGGCAACGCATCTGTTCATACCAGCTTTTCTTTACTACCCCCTCCATTAGCACTTTCTTTGTAGAAGCGAGCGTATCTTGAGAACGGTGCGTCTGCAGTCAGAGTTCTAAGGACCTATCCACAGAAGTTGAAAATACCCATCTGACAATGGCAACGCATCTGTTCATGCCACCTTTTCTTTACTACCCCCTTCAGGAGCACTTTCTTTGTAGAATCGAGCGTATCTCGAGAACGGTGCGTCTGCAGTCAGAGTTCTAAAGACCTATCCACAGAAGTTGAAAATACCCATCTGACAATGGCAACGCATCTGTTCATGCCACATTTTCTTTACTACCCCCTCCAGGAGCACTTTCTTTGTAGAATCGAGCGTATCTCGAGAACGGTGCGTCTGCAGTCAGAGTTCTAAAGACCTATCCACAGAAGTTGAAAATACCCTTCTGACCATGGTAACGCATCTGTTCATGCCACCTTTTCTTTACTACCCCCTTCAGGAGCACTTTCTTTGTAGAATCGAGCGTATCTCGAGAACGATGCGTCTGCAGTCCGAGTTCTAAAGGCCTATCCATAGAAGTTGAAAATACCCTTCTGACCATGGTAACGTATCTGTTCATGCCACCTTTTCTTTACAACCCCCTCCAGGAGCACTTTCTTTGTAGAATCGAGCGTATCTCGAGAACGGTGCATCAGTCAGAGTTCTAAAGACCTATCCATAGAAGTTGAAAATACCCTTCTGACCATGGTAACGCATCTGTTCATGCCACCTTTTCTTTACTACCCCCTCCAGGAGCATTTTCTTTGCAGAATCGAGCGTATCTCCAGAGCGGTGCGTCAGTCAGAGTTCTAAAGACCTATCCATAGAAGTTGAAAATACCCATCTAACCATGGCAACGCATCCGTTCATGCCACCTTTTCTTTACTACCCTCCCCCACCTCCCCTCTCCACCCCCCCTTTCGTATCTTGAGAACGGTACTCTGCAGTCAGACTTCTAAGGACCGATCCACAGAAGTTGAAAATACCCATCTGACCATGGCAAAGCATCTGTTCATCCCACATTTTCTTTACTACCCCCTCCAGGAGCAGTTTCTTTGTAGAATCGAGCGCATCTCGAGAACGGTGCGTCCGCAGTCAGAGTTCTAAAGACCTATCCATAGAAGTTGAAAATACCCATCTGACCATGGCAACGCATCTGTTCATGCCACCTTTTCTTTACTACCCCCTCCAGGAGCACTTTCTTTGTAGAATTGACCGTATCTCGAGAACGGTGCATCAGTCAGAGTTCTAAAGACCTATCCATAGAAGTTGATAATACCCTTCTGACCATGGTAACGCTTCTGTTCATGCCACCTTTTCTTTACTACCCCCTCCATGAGCATTTTCTTTGTAGAATCGAGCGTATCTCCAGAGCGGTGAGTCAGTCAGAGTTCTAAAGACCTATCCATAGAAGTTGAAAATACCCATCTGACCATGGCAACGCATCTGTTCATGCCACCTTTTCTTTACTACCCTCCCCCACCTCCCCTCTCCAACCCCCTCCCCCCCCTTTCGTATCTTGAGAACGGTGCTCTGCAGTCAGACTTCTAAGGACCTATCCACAGAAGTTGAAAATACCCATCTGACCATGGCAACGCATCTGTTCATCCCACATTTTCTTTACTACCCCCTCCAGGAGCAGTATCTTTGTAGAATCGAGCGCATCTTGAGAACGGTGCGTCTGCAGTCAGAGTTCTAAAGACCTATCCATAGAAGTTGAAAATACACTTCTGACCATGGCAACGCATCTGTTCATGCCACCTTTTCTTTACTACCCCCTCCAGGAGCACTTTCTTTGTAGAATCGAGCATATTTCGAGAACGGTGCGTCTGCAGTCAGAGATCTAAAGACCTATCCACAGAAGTTGAAAATACCCTTCTGACCATGGTAACGCATCTGTTCATGCCACCTTTTCTTTACTACCCCCTCCAGGAGCAGTTTCTTTGTAGAATCGAGCGCATCTCGAGAACGGTGCGTCTGCAGTCCGAGTTCTAAAGACCTATCCATAGAAGTGGAAAATACAAATCTGACCATGGCAACGCATCTGTTCATGCCACCTTTTCTTTACTACCCCCTCCAGGAGCAGTTTCTTTGTAG
Organism: Eristalis pertinax; assembly: GCA_907269125.1. Lineage (NCBI taxonomy): Eukaryota > Metazoa > Arthropoda > Insecta > Diptera > Syrphidae > Eristalis > Eristalis pertinax. The sequence continues at coordinate 104,083,954 of OU026145.1, read as the reverse complement.
AATCGAGCGCATCTCGAGAACGGTGCGTCTGCAGTCAGAGTTCTAAAGACCTATCCACAGAAGTTGAAAATACCCTTCTGACCATGGTAACGCATCTGTTCATGCCACCTTTTCCTTACTACTCCCTCCACGAGCACTTTCTTTGTAGAATCGAGCGTATCTCGAGAACGGTGCGTCTGCAGTCCGAGTTCTAAAGACCTATCCATTGAAGTTGAAAATACCCTTCTGACCATGGTAACGTATCTGTACATGCCACCTTTTCTTTACTACCCGCTCCAGGAGCATTTTCTTTGTAGAATCGAGCGTATCTCCAGAGCGGTGCGTCAGTCAGAGTTCTAAAGACCTATCCATAGAAGTTGAAAATACCCATATGACCATGGCAACGCATCTGTTCATGCCACCTTTTCTTTACTACCCTCCCCCACCTCCCCTCTCCACCCCCCCTTTCGTATCTTGAGAACGGTCAGACTTCTAAGGACCTATCCACAGAAGTTGAAAATACCCATCTGACCATGGCAACGCATCTGTTCATCCCACATTTTCTTTACTACCCCCTCCAGGAGCAGTATCTTTGTAGAATCGAGCGCATCTTGAGAACGGTGCGTCTGCAGTCAGAGTTCTAAAGACCTATCCATAGAAGTTGAAAATACACTTCTGACCATGGCAACGCATCTGTTCATGCCACCTTTTCTTTACTACCCCCTCCAGGAGCACTTTCTTTGTAGAATCGAGCATATTTCGAGAACGGTGCGTCTGCAGTCAGAGATCTAAAGACCTATCCACAGAAGTTGAAAATACCCTTCTGACCATGGTAACGCATCTGTTCATGCCACCTTTTCTTTACTACCCCCTCCAGGAGCACTTTCTTTGTAGAATCGAGCGTATCTCGAGAACGGTGCGTCAGTCAGAGTTCTAAAGACCTATCCATAGAAGTTGAAAATACCCTTCTGACCATGGTAACGCATCTGTTCATGCCACCTTTTCTTTACTACCCCCTCCAGGAGCACATTCTTTGTAGAATCGAGCGTATCTCGAGAACGGTGCGTCTGCAGTCAGAGTTCTAAAGACCTATCCATAGAAGTTGAAAATACAAATCTGACCATGGCAACGCATCTGTTCATGCCTTTTGCTTTACTACCCCCTCCAGGAGCACTTTCTTTGTAGAATCGAGCGTATCTCCAGAGCGGTGCGTCAGTCAGAGTTCTAACGACCTATCCATAGAAGTTGAAAATACCCATCTGACCATGGCAACGCATCTGTTCATGCCACCTTTTCTTTACTACCCCCTCCAGGAGCACTTTCTTTGTAGAATCGAGCATATCTAGAGAACGGTGCGTCTGCAGTCAGAGTTCTAAAGACCTATCCACAGAAGTTGAAAATACCCTTCTGACCATGGTAACGCATCTGTTCATGCCACCTTTTCTTTACTACCCCTGCAGTCCGAGTTCTAAAGACCTATCCATAGAAGTTGAAAATACCCTTCTGACCATGGTAACGTATCTGTTCATGCCACCTTTTCTTTACTACCCCCTCCAGGAGCATTTTCTTTGTAGAATCGAGCGTATCTAAAGAGCGGTGCGTCAGTCAGAGTTCTAACGACCTATCCATAGAAGTTGAAAATACCCATCTGACCATGGCAACGCATCTGTTCATGCCACCTTTTCTTTACTACCCCCTCCAGGAGCACTTTCTTTGTAGAATCGAGCATATCTAGAGAACGGTGCGTCTGCAGTCAGAGTTCTAAAGACATATCCACAGAAGTTGAAAATACCCTTCTGACCATGGTAACGCATCTGTTCATGCCACCTTTTCTTTACTACCCCTGCAGTCCGAGTTCTAAAGACCTATCCATAGAAGTTGAAAATACCCATCTGACCATGGTAACGAATCTGTTCATGCCACCTTTTGATTACTACCCCCTCCAGGAGCACTTTCTTTGTAGAATCGAGCGTATCTCTAGAACGGTACGTCAGTCAGGGTTCTAAAGACCTATCCATAGAAGTTGAAAATACAAATCTGACCATGGCAACGCATCTGTTCATGCCAGCTTTTCTTTATTACCCCTCCAGGAGCACTTTCTTTGTAGAATCGAGCGTATCTCTAGAACGGTGCGTCAGTCAGAGTTCTAAAGACCTATCCATAGAAGTTGAAAATACCCTTCTGACCAAGGTAACGCATCTGTTCATGCCACCTTTTCTTTACTACCCCCTCCACGAGCACTTTCTTTGTAGAATCGAGCGTATCTCGAGAACGGTGCGTCTGCAGTCAGAGTTCTAAAGACCTATCCACAGAAGTTGAAAATACCCTTCTGACCATGGTAACGCATCTGTTCATGTCACCTTTTCTTTACTACCCCCTCCACGAGCACTTTCTTTGTAGAATCGAGCATATCTAGAGAACGGTGCGTCTGCAGTCAGAGTTCTAAAGACCTATCCATAGAAGTTGAAAATACAAATCTGACCATGGCAACGCATCTGTTCATGCCACCTTTTCTTTACTACCCCCTCCAGGAGCACTTTCTTTGTAGAATCGAGCGTATCTCTAGAACGGTGCGTCAGTCAGAGTTCTAAAGACCTATCCATAGAAGTTGAAAATACCCTTCTGACCATGGTAACGCATCTGTTCATGCCACCTTTTCTTTACTACCCCCTCCACGAGCACTTTCTTTGTAGAATCGAGCGTATCTCGAGAACTGTGCATCTGCAGTCAGAGTTCTAAAGACCTATCCATAGAAGTTGAAAATACCCTTCTGACCATGGCAACGCATCTGTTCATGAAACCTTTTCCTTACTACCCCCTCCAGGAGCACTTTCTTTGTAGAATCGAGCGTATCTCGAGAACGGTGCGTCAGTCAGAGTTCTAAAGACCTATCCATAGAAGCTGAAAATACCCTTCTGACCATGGTAACGCATCTGTTCATGCCACCTTTTCTTTACTACCCTCTCCAGGAGCAGTTTCTTTGTAGAATCGAGCGTATCTCCAGAGCGGTGGGTCAGTCGGAGTTCTAAAGACCTATCCATAGAAGTTGAAAATACTAATCTGACCATGGCAACGCATCTGTTCATGCCACCCTTTCTTTACTAACCCCTCCAGGAGCACTTTCTTTGTAGAATCGAGCGTATCTCGAGAACTGTGCATCTGCAGTCAGAGTTCTAAAGACCTATCCATAGAAGTTGAAAATACCCTTCTGACCATGGCAACGCATCTGTTCATGAAACCTTTTCCTTACTACCCCCTCCAGGAGCACTTTCTTTGTAGAATCGAGCGTATCTCGAGAACGGTGCGTCAGTCAGAGTTCTAAAGACCTATCCACAGAAGCTGAAAATACCCTTCTGACCATGGTAACGCATCTGTTCATGCCACCTTTTCTTTACTACCCTCTCCAGGAGCAGTTTCTTTGTAGAATCGAGCGTATCTCCAGAGCGGTGGGTCAGTCGGAGTTCTAAAGACCTATCCATAGAAGTTGAAAATACTAATCTGACCATGGCAACGCATCTGTTCATGCCACCCTTTCTTTACTAACCCCTCCAGGAGCACTTTCTTTGTAGAATCGAGCGTATCTCTAGAACGGTGCCTCAGTCACAGTTCTAAAGACCTATCCATAGAAGTTGAAAATACCCTTCTGACCATGGTAACGCATTTGTTCATGCCACCTTTTCTTTACTACCCCCTCCACGAGCACTTTCTTTGTAGAATCGAGCGTATCTCGAGAACGGTGCGTCTGCAGTCAGAGTTCTAAAGACCTATCCATAGAAAGTGGAAATACCCTTCTGACCATGGTAACGCATCTGTTCATGCCACCTTTTCCTTACTACCCCCTCCAGGAGCACTTTCTTTGTAGAATCGAGCGTATCTCGAGAACGGTGCGTCAGTCAGAGTTCTAAAGACCTTTCCATAGAAGCTGAAAATACACTTCTGACCATGGTAACGCATCTGTTCATGCCACCTTTTCTTTACTACCCACTCCAGGAGCAGTTTCTTTGTAGAATGGAGCGTATCTCCAGAGCGGTGCGTCAGTCGGAGTTCTAAAGACCTATCCATAGAAGTTGAAAATACCCATTTGACCATGGCAACGCATCTGTTCATGCCACCTTTTCTTTACTACCCCCTCCAGGAGCACTTTCTTTGTAGAATCGAGCGTATCTCGAGAACGGTGCGTCAGTCAGAGTTCTAAAGACCTATCCATAGAAAATGCAAATACCCTTCTGACCATGGTAACGCATCTGTTCATGCCACCTTTTCTTTACTACCCCATCCACGACCTCTTTCTTTGTAGAATCGAGCGTATCTCGAGAACGGTGCGTCTGCAGTCCGAGTTCTAAAGACCTATCCATAGAAGTTGAAAATACCCTTCTGACCATGGTAGCGTATCTGTTCATGCCACCTTTTCTTTACTACCCCCTCCAGGAGCACTTTCTTTGTAGAATCGAGCGTATCTCGAGAACGGTGCGTCAGTCAGTGTTCTAAAGACCTATCCATAGAAGTTGAAAATACCCTTCTGACCATGGTAACGCATCTGTTCATGCCACCTTTTCTTTACTACCCCCTCCAGGAGCACTTTCTTTGTAGAATCGAGCGTATCTCCAGAGCGGTGCGTCAGTCAGTGTTCTAAAAACCTGTCCATAGAAGTTGAAAATACCCATCTGACCATGGCAACGCATCTGTTCATGCCACCCTTTCTTTACTACCCCCTCAAGGAGCACTTTCTTTGTAGAATCGAGCATATCTAGAGAACGGTGCGTCTGCAGTCAGAGTTCTAAAGACATATCCATAGAAGTTGAAAATACTAATCTGACCATGGCAACGCGTCTGTTCATGCCACCTTTTCTTTACTACCCCCTCCAGGAGCACTTTCTTTGTAGAATCGAGCGTATCTCGAGAACGGTGCGTCAGTCAGAGTTCTAAAGACCTATCCATAGAAGTTGAAAATACCCTTTTGATCATGGTAACGCATCTGTTCATGCCACCTTTTCTTTACTACCCCCTCCATTAGCACTTTCTTTGTAGAATCGAGCATATCTAGAGAACGGTGCGTCTGCAGTCAGAGTTCGAAGGACCTATCCATAGAAGTTGAAAATACAAATCTGACCATGGCAACGCGTCTGTTCATGCCACCTTTTCTTTACTACCCCCTCCAGGAGCATTTTCTTTGTAGAATCGAGCGTATCCCTAGAACGGTGCGTCAGTCAGAGTTCTAAAGACCTATCCATAGAAGTTGAAAATACCCATCTGACCATGGTAACGCATCTGTTCATGCCACTTTTTCCTTACTACCCCCTACAGGAGCACTTTCTTTGTAGAATCGAGCGTATCTCGAGAACGGTGCGTCAGTCAGAGTTCTGAAGACCTATCCATAGAAGCTGAAAATACCCTTCTGACCATGGTAACGCATCTGTTCATGCCACCTTTTCTTTACTACCCCCTCCAGAAGCAGTTTCATATCTAGAGAGCATATCTAGAGAACGGTGCGTCTGCAGTCAGAGTTTTAAAGACCTATCCACAGAAGTTGAAAATACCCTTCTGACCATGGTAACGCATCTGTTCATGCCACCTTTTCTTTACTACCCCCCTCCAGGAGCAGTTTCTTTGTAGAATCGAGAGTATCTCCAGAGCGGTGCGTCAGTCAGAGTTCTAAAGACCTATCCACAGAAGTTGAAAATACCTATCTGACCATGGCAACGCATCTGTTCATGCCACCTTTTCTTTACTACCCTCCCCCACCTCCCCTCTCCACCCCCCCTTTCGTATCTTGAGAACGGTCAGACTTCTAAGGACCTATCCACAGAAGTTGAAAATACCCATCTGACCATGGCAACGCATCTGTTCATGCCACCCTTTCTATACTATCCCCTCCAGGAGCACTTTCTTTGTAGAATCGAGCGTATCTCTAGAACGGTGCGTCAGTCAGAGTTCTAAAGACCTATCCATAGAAGTTGAAAATACCCTTCTGACCATGGTAACGCATCTGTTCATGCCACCTTTTCTTTACTAACCCCTCCAGGAGCACTTTCTTTGTAGAAACGAGCGTATCTCGAGAACGGTGCGTCAGTCAGAGTTCTAAAGACCTATCCATAGAAGCTGAAAATACCCTTCTGACCATGGTAGCGTATCTGTTCATGCCACCTTTTCTTTACTACCCCCTCCAGGAGCACTTTCTTTGTAGAATCGAGCGTATCTCGAGAACGGTGCGTCAGTCAGTGTTCTAAAGACCTATCCATAGAAGTTGAAAATACCCTTCTGACCATGGTAACGCATCTGTTCATGCCACCTTTTCTTTACTACCCCCTCCAGGAGCACTTTCTTTGTAGAATCGAGCGTATCTCCAGAGCGGTGCGTCAGTCAGTGTTCTAAAAACCTGTCCATAGAAGTTGAAAATACCCATCTGACCATGGCAACGCATCTATTCATGCCACCCTTTCTTTACTACCCCCTCAAGGAGCACTTTCTTTGTAGAATCGAGCATATCTAGAGAACGGTGCGTCTGCAGTCAGAGTTCTAAAGACCTATCCATAGAAGTTGAAAATACTGATCTGACCATGGCAACGCGTCTGTTCATGCCACCTTTTCTTTACTACCCCCTCCAGGAGCACTTTCTTTGTAGAATCGAGCGTATCTCGAGAACGGTGCGTCAGTCAGAGTTCTAAAGACCTATCCATAGAAGTTGAAAATACCCTTCTGACCATGGTAACGCATCTGTTCATGCCACCTTTTCTTTACTACCCCCTCCATTAGCACTTTCTTTGTAGAATCGAGCATATCTAGAGAACGGTGCGTCTGCAGTCAGAGTTCGAAGGACCTATCCATAGAAGTTGAAAATACAAATCTGACCATGGCAACGCGTCTGTTCATGCCACCTTTTCTTTACTACCCCCTCCAGCAGCATTTTCTTTGTAGAATCGAGCGTATCCCTAGAACGGTGCGTCAGTCAGAGTTCTAAAGACCTATCCATAGAAGTTTAAAATACCCATCTGACCATGGTAACGCATCTGTTCATGCCACTTTTTCCTTACTACCCCCTACAGGAGCACTTTCTTTGTAGAATCGAGCGTATCTCGAGAACGGTGCGTCAGTCAGAGTTCTGAAGACCTATCCATGGAAGCTGATAATACCCTTCTGACCATGGTAACGCATCTGTTCATGCCACCTTTTCTTTACTACCCCCTCCAGGAGCAGTTTCTTTGTAGAATCGAGCGTATCTCTAGAGCGGTGCGTCAGTCGGAGTTCTAAAGACCTATCCATAGAAGTTGAAAATACCTATCTGACCATGGCAACGCATCTGTTCATGCCACCTTTTCTTTACTACCCCCTCCAGGAGCACTTTCTTTGTAGAATCGAGCATATCTCCAGAGCGGTGTGTCAGTAAGAGTTCTAACGACCTATCCATAGAAGCTGAAAATACCCTTCTGACATTGGTAACGCATCTGTTCATGCCACCTTTTCTTTACTACCCCCTCCAGGAGCAGTTTCTTTGTAGAATCGAGCGTATCTCCAGAGCGGTGCGTCAGTCGGAGTTCTAAAGACCTATCCATAGAAGTTGAAAATACCCATCTGACCATGGCAACGCATCTGTTCATGCCACCCTTTCTATACTATCCCCTCCAGGAGCACTTTCTTTGTAGAATCGAGCGTATCTCTAGAACGGTGCGTCAGTCAGAGTTCTAAAGACCTATCCATAGAAGTTGAAAATACCCTTCTGACCATGGTAACGCATCTGTTCATGCCACCTTTTCTTTACTAACCCCTCCAGGAGCACTTTCTTTGTAGAAACGAGCGTATCTCGAGAACGGTGCGTCAGTCAGAGTTCTAAAGACCTATCCATAGAAGCTGAAAATACCCTTCTGACCATGGTAACGCATCTGTTCATGCCACCTTTTCTTTACTACCCTCTCCAGGAGCAGTTTCTTTGTAGAATCGAGCGTATCTCCAGAGCGGTGGGTCAGTCGGAGTTCTAAAGACCTATCCATAGAAGTTGAAAATACTAATCTGACCATGGCAACGCATCTGTTCATGCCACCCTTTCTTTACTAACCCCTCCAGGAGCACTTTCTTTGTAGAATCGAGCGTATCTCTAGAACGGTGCCTCAGTCAGAGTTCTAAAGACCTATCCATAGAAGTTGAAAATACCCTTCTGACCATGGTAACGCATTTGTTCATGCCACCTTTTCTTTACTACCCCCTCCACGAGCACTTTCTTTGTAGAATCGAGCGTATCTCGAGAACGGTGCGTCTGCAGTCAGAGTTCTAAAGACCTATCCATAGAAGTTGAAAATACCCTTCTGACCATGGTAACGCATCTGTTCATGCCACCTTTTCCTTACTACCCCCTCCAGGAGCACTTTCTTTGTAGAATCGAGCGTATCTCGAGAACGGTGCGTCAGTCAGAGTTCTAAAGACCTATCCATAGAAGCTGAAAATACACTTCTGACCATGGTAACGCATCTGTTCATGACACCTTTTCTTTACTACCCCCTCCAGGAGCAGTTTCTTTGTAGAATCGAGCGTATCTCCAGAGCGGTGCGTCAGTCAGTGTTCTAAAAACCTGTCCATAGAAGTTGAAAATACCCATCTGACCATGGCAACGCATCTGTTCATGCCACCCTTTCTTTACTACCCCCTCAAGGAGCACTTTCTTTGTAGAATCGAGCATATCTAGAGAACGGTGCGTCTGCAGTCAGAGTTCTAAAGACCTATCCATAGAAGTTGAAAATACTAATCTGACAATGGCAACGCGTCTGTTCATGCCACCTTTTCTTTACTACCCCCTCCAGGAGCACTTTCTTTGTAGAATCGAGCGTATCTCGAGAACGGTGCGTCAGTCAGAGTTCTAAAGACCTATCCATAGAAGTTGAAAATACCCTTCTGACCATGGTAACGCATCTGTTCATGCCACCTTTTTTTTACTACCCCCTCCATTAGCACTTTCTTTGTAGAATCGAGCATATCTAGAGAACGGTGCGTCTGCAGTCAGAGTTCGAAGGACCTATCCATAGAAGTTGAAAATACAAATCTGACCATGGCAACGCGTCTGTTCATGCCACCTTTTCTTTACTACCCCCTCCAGGAGCATTTTCTTTGTAGAATCGAGCGTATCTCTAGAACGGTGCGTCAGTCAGAGTTCTAAAGACCTATCCATAGAAGTTGAAAATACCCTTCTGACCATGGTAACGCATCTGTTCATGCCACCTTTTCTTTACTACCCCCTCCATTAGCACTTTTTTTGTAGAATCGAGCATATCTAGAGAACGGTGCGTCTGCAGTCAGAGTTCGAAGGACCTATCCATAGAAGTTGAAAATACAAATCTGACCATGGCAACGCGTCTGTTCATGCCACCTTTTCTTTACTACCCCCTCCATTAGCACTTTCTTTGTAGAATCGAGCATATCTAGAGAACGGTGCGTCTGCAGTCAGAGTTCGAAGGACCTATCCATAGAAGTTGAAAATACAAATCTGACCATGGCAACGCGTCTGTTCATGCCACCTTTTCTTTACTACCCCCTCCAGGAGCATTTTCTTTGTAGAATCGAGCGTATCTCTAGAACGGTGCGTCAGTCAGAGTTCTAAAGACCTATCCATAGAAGTTGAAAATACCCATCTGACAATGGCAACGCATCTGATCATGCCACCTTTTCTTTACTACCCCCTCCAGGAGCACTTTCTTTGTAGAATCGAGCGTATCTCGAGAACGGTGCGTCTGCAGTCAGAGTTTTAAAGACCTATCCATAGAAGCTGAAAATACCCTTCTGACCATGGTAACGCATCTGTTCATGCCACCCTTTCTTTACTACCCCCTCCAGGAGCACTTTCTTTGTAGAATCGAGCATATCTAGAGAACGGTGCGTCTGCAGTCAGAGTTCTAAGGACCTATCCATAGAAGTTGAAAATACAAATCTGACCATGGCAACGCGTCTGTTCATGCCACCTTTTCTTTACTACCCCCTCCAGGAGCATTTTCTTTGTAGAATCGAGCGTATCTCTAGAACGGTGCGTCAGTCAGAGTTCTAAAGACCTATCCATAGAAGTTGAAAATACCCTTCTGACCATGGTAACGCATCTGTTCATGCCACCTTTTCTTTACTACCCCCTCCACGAGTAGAATCGACCGTATCTCGAGAACGGTGCGTCTGCAGTCAGAGTTCTAAAGACCTATCCATAGAAGTTGAAAATACCCATCTGACCATGGTAACGCATCTGTTCATGCCACTTTTTCCTTACTACCCCCTACAGGAGCACTTTCTTTGTAGAATCGAGCGTATCTCGAGAACGGTGCGTCAGTCAGAGTTCTAAAGACCTATCCATAGAAGTTGAAAATACCCTTCTGACCATGGTAACGCATCTGTTCATGCCACCTTTTCTTTACTACCCCCTCCAGGAGCACTTTCTTTGTAGAATCGAGCATATCTAGAGAACGGTGCGTCTGCAGTCAGAGTTCTAAGGACCTATCCATAGAAGTTGAAAATACAAATCTGACCATGGCAACGCGTCTGTTCATGCCAAATTTTCTTTACTCCCTCCAGGAGCAGTTTCTTTGTAGAATCGAGAGTATCTCCAGAGCGGTGCGTCAGTCGGAGTTCTAAAGACCTATCCATAGAAGTTGAAAATATCCATCTGACCATGGCAACGCATCTGTTCATGCCACCCTTTCTATACTATCCCCTCCAGGAGCACTTTCTTTGTAGAATCGAGCGTATCTCTAGAACGGTGCGTCAGTCAGAGTTCTAAAGACCTATCCATAGAAGTTGAAAATACCCTTCTGACCATGGTAACGCATCTGTTCATGCCACCTTTTCTTTACTAACCCCTCCAGGAGCACTTTCTTTGTAGAATCGAGCATATCTCGAGAACGGTGCGTCTGTAGTCAGAGTTCTAAAGACCTATCCACAGAAGTTGAAAATACCCTTCTGACCATGGTAACGCATCTGTTCATGTCACCTTTTCTTTACTACCCCCTCCACGAGCACTTTCTTTGTAGAATCGAGCGTATCTCGGGAACGGTGCGTCTGCAGTCAGAGTTCTAAGGACCTATCCATAGAAGTTGAAAATACAAATCTGACCATGGCAACGCGTCTGTTCATGCCACCTTTTCTTTACTACCCCCTCCAGGAGTATTTTCTTTGTAGAATCGAGCGTATCTCTAGAACGGTGCGTCAGTCAGAGTTCTAAAGACCTATCCATAGAAGTTGAAAATACCCTTCTGACCATGGTAACGCAGCTGTTCATGCCACCTTTTCTTTACTACCCCCTCCAGGAGCACTTTCTTTGTAGAATCGACCGTATCTCGAGAACGGTGCGTCTGCAGTCAGAGTTCTAAAGATCTATCCATAGAAGTTGAAAATACCCATCTGACCATGGTAACGCATCTGTTCATGCCACTTTTTCCTTACTACCCCCTACAGGAGCACTTTCTTTGTAGAATCGAGCGTATCTCGAGAACGGTGCGTCAGTCAGAGTTCTGAAGACCTATCCATAGAAGCTGAAAATACCCTTCTGACCATGGTAACGCATCTGTTCATGCCACCCTTTCTTTACTACCCCCTCCAGGAGCACTTTCTTTGTAGAATCGAGCATATCTAGAGAACGGTGAGTCTGCAGTCAGAGTTCTAAGGACCTATCCGTAGAAGTTGAAAATACAAATCTGACCATGGCAACGCGTCTGTTCATGCCACCTTTTCTTTACTACCCCCTCCAGGACCATTTTCTTTGTAGAATCGAGCGTATCTCTAGAACGGTGCGTCAGTCAGAGTTCTAAAGACCTATCCATAGAAGTTGAAAATACAAATCTGACCATGGTAACGCATCTGTTCATGCCACCTTTTCTTTACTACCCCCTCCAGAAGCAGTTTCTTTGTAGAATCGAGCGTATCTCTAGAGCGGTGCGTCAGTCGGAGTTCTAAAGACCTATCCATAGAAGTTGAAAATACCTATCTGACCATGGTAACGCATCTGTTCATGCCACCTTTTCTTTACTAACCCCTCCAGGAGCACTTTCTTTGTAGAATCGAGCGTATCTCGAGAACGGTGCGTCAGTCAGAGTTTTAAAGACCTATCCATAGAAGTTGAAAATACCCTTCTGACCATGGTAACGCATCTGTTCATGCCACCCTTTCTTTACTACCTCCTCCAGGAGCACTTTCTTTGTAGAATCGAGCATATCTAGAGAACGGTGCGTCTGCAGTCAGAGTTCTAAGGACCTATCCATAGAAGTTGAAAATACAAATCTGACCATGGCAACGCGTCTGTTCATGCCACCTTTTCTTTACTACCCCCTCCAGGACCATTTTCTTTGTAGAATCGAGCGTATCTCTAGAACGGTGCGTCAGTCAGAGTTCTAAAGACCTATCCATAGAAGTTGAAAATACCCTTCTGACCATGGTAACGCATCTGTTCATGCCACCTTTTCTTTACTACCCCCTCCACGAGCACTTTCTTTGTAGAATCGACCGTATCTCGAGAACGGTGCGTCTGCAGTCAGAGTTCTAAAGACCTATCCATAGAAGTTGAAAATACCCATCTGACCATGGTAACGCATCTGTTCATGCCACTTTTTCCTTACTACCCCCTACAGGAGCACTTTCTTTGTAGAATCGAGCGTATCTCGAGAACGGTGCGTCAGTCAGAGTTCTAAAGACCTATCCATAGAAGCTGAAAATACCCTTCTGACCATGGTAACGCATCTGTTCATGCCACCTTTTCTTTACTACCCCCTCCAGGAGCAGTTTCTTTGTAGAATCGAGAGTATCTCCAGAGCGGTGCGTCAGTCGGAGTTCTAAAGACCTATCCATAGAAGTTGAAAATACCCATCTGACCATGGCAACGCATCTGTTCATGCCACCCTTTCTATACTATCCCCTCCAGGAGCACTTTCTTTGTAGAATCGAGCGTATCTCTAGAACGGTGCGTCAGTCAGAGTTCTAAAGACCTATCCATAGAAGCTGAAAATACCCTTCTGACCATGGTAACGCATCTGTTCATGCCTCCTTTTCTTTACTACCCCCTCCAGGAGCAGTTTCTTTGTAGAATCGAGAGTATCTCCAGAGCGGTGCGTCAGTCGGAGTTCTAAAGACCTATCCATAGAAGTTGAAAATACCCATCTGACCATGGCAACGCATCTGTTCATGCCACCTTTTCTTTACTAACCCCTCCAGGAGCACTTTCTTTGTAGAATCGAGCATATCTCGAGAACGGTGCGTCTGCAGTCAGAGTTCTAAAGACCTATCCACAGAAGTTGAAAATACCCTTCTGACCATGGTAACGCATCTGTTCATGTCACCTTTTCTTTACTACCCCCTCCACGAGCACTTTCTTTGTAGAATCGAGCGTATCTCGGGAACGGTGCGTCTGCAGTCAGAGTTCTAAGGACCTATCCATAGAAGTTGAAAATACAAATCTGACCATGGCGACGCGTCTGTTCATGCCACCTTTTCTTTACTACCCCCTCCAGGAGCATTTTCTTTGTAGAATCGAGCGTATCTCTAGAACGGTGCGTCAGTCAGAGTTCTAAAGACCTATCCATAGAAGTTGAAAATACCCTTCTGACCATGGTAACGCATCTGTTCATGCCACCTTTTCTTTATTCACCCCCTCCACGAGCACTTTCTTTGTAGAATCGACCGTATCTCGAGAACGGTGCGTCTGCAGTCAGAGTTCTAAAGACCTATCCATAGAAGTTGAAAATACCCATCTGACCATGGTAACGCATCTGTTCATGCCACTTTTTCCTTACTACCCCCTACAGGAGCACTTTCTTTGTAGAATCGAGCGTATCTCGAGAACGGTGCGTCAGTCAGAGTTCTAAAGACCTATCCATAGAAGCTGAAAATACCCTTCTGACCATGGTAACGCATCTGTTCATGCCACCTTTTCTTTACTACCCCCTCCAGGAGCACTTTCTTTGTAGAATCGAGAGTATCTCCAGAGCGGTGCGTCAGTCGGAGTTCTAAAGACCTATCCATAGAAGTTGAAAATACCCATCTGACCATGGCAACGCATCTGTTCATGCCACCCTTTCTATACTATCCCCTCCAGTAGCACTTTCTTTGTAGAATCGAGCGTATCTCTAGAACGGTGCGTCAGTCAGAGTTCTAAAGACCTATCCATAGAAGTTGAAAATACCCTTCTGACCATGGTAACGCATCTGTTCATGCCACCTTTTCTTTACTAACCCCTCCAGGAGCACTTTCTTTGTAGAATCGAGCATATCTCGAGAACGGTGCGTCTGCAGTCAGAGTTCTAAAGACCTATCCACAGAAGTTGAAAATACCCTTCTGACCATGGTAACGCATCTGTTCATGTCACCTTTTCTTTACTACCCCCTCCACGAGCACTTTCTTTGTAGAATCGAGCGTATCTCGGGAACGGTGCGTCTGCAGTCAGAGTTCTAAGGACCTATCCATAGAAGTTGAAAATACAAATCTGACCATGGCAACGCGTCTGTTCATGCCACCTTTTCTTTACTACCCCCTCCAGGAGCATTTTCTTTGTAGAATCGAGCATATCTCTAGAACGGTGCGTCAGTCAGAGTTCTAAAGACCTATCCATAGAAGTTGAAAATACCCTTCTGACCATGGTAACGCATCTGTTCATGCCACCTTTTCTTTACTACCCCCTCCACGAGCACTTTCTTTGTAGAATCGACCGTATCTCGAGAACGGTGCGTCTGCAGTCAGAGTTCTAAAGACCTATCCATAGAAGTTGAAAATACCCATCTGACCATGGTAACGCATCTGTTCATGCCACTTTTTCCTTACTACCCCCTACAGGAGCACTTTCTTTGTAGAATCGAGCGTATCTCGAGAACGGTGCGTCAGTCAGAGTTCTGAAGACCTATCCATAGAAGCTGAAAATACCCTTCTGACCATGGTAACGCATCTGTTCATGCCACCTTTTCTTTACTACCCCCTCCAGAAGCAGTTTCATATCTAGAGAGCATATCTAGAGAACGGTGCGTCTGCAGTCAGAGTTTTAAAGACCTATCCACAGAAGTTGAAAATACCCTTCTGACCATGGTAACGCATCTGTTCATGCCACCTTTTCTTTACTACCCCCCTCCAGGAGCAGTTTCTTTGTAGAATCGAGAGTATCTCCAGAGCGGTGCGTCAGTCAGAGTTCTAAAGACCTATCCATAGAAGTTGAAAATACCCATCTGACCATGGCAACGCATCTGTTCATGCCACCCTTTCTATACTATCCCCTCCAGGAGCACTTTCTTTGTAGAATCGAGCGTATCTCTAGAACGGTGCGTCAGTCAGAGTTCTAAAGACCTATCCATAGAAGCTGAAAATACCCTTCTGACCATGGTAACGCATCTGTTCATGCCACCTTTTCTTTACTACCCCCTCCAGGAGCAGTTTCTTTGTAGAATCGAGAGTATCTCCAGAGCGGTGCGTCAGTCAGAGTTCTACAGACCTATCCATAGAAGTTGAAAATACCCATCTGACCATGGCAACGCATCTGTTCATGCCACCCTTTCTATACTATCCCCTCCAGGAGCACTTTCTTTGTAGAATCGAGCGTATCTCTAGAACGGTGCGTCAGTCAGAGTTCTAAAGACCTATCCATAGAAGTTGAAAATACCCTTCTGACCATGGTAACGCATCTGTTCATGCCACCTTTTCTTTACTAACCCCTCCAGGAGCACTTTCTTTGTAGAATCGAGCATATCTCGAGAACGGTGCGTCTGCAGTCAGAGTTCTAAAGACCTATCCACAGAAGTTGAAAATACCCTTCTGACCATGGTAACGCATCTGTTCATGTCACCTTTTCTTTACTACCCCCTCCACGAGCACTTTCTTTGTAGAATCGAGCGTATCTCGAGAACGGTGCGTCAGTCAGAGTTCTAAAGACCTATCCATAGAAGTTGAAAATACCCTTCTGACCATGGTAACGCATCTGTTCATGCCACCTTTTCTTTACTACCCCCTCCAGGAGCAGTTTCCTTGTAGAATCGAGCGTATCTCTAGAGCGGTGCGTCAGTCGGAGTTCTAAAGACCTATCCATAGAAGTTGAAAATACCTATCTGACCATGGCAACGCATCTGTTCATGCCACCTTTTCTTTACTACCCCCTCCAGGAGCACTTTCTTTGCAGAATCGAGCATATCTCCAGAGCGGTGCGTCAGTCAGAGTTCTAAAGACCTATCCATAGAAGTTGAAAATACCCATCTGACCATGGCAACGCATCTGTTCATGCCACCTTTTCTTTACTACCCCCTCCAGGAGCAGTTTCTTTGTAGAATCGAGCGTATCTCCAGAGCGGTGCGTCAGTCGGAGTTCTAAAGACCTATTCATAGAAGTTGAAAATACCCATCTGACCATGGCAACGCATCTGTTCATGCCACCCTTTCTATACTATCCATTCCAGGAGCACTTTCTTTGTAGAATCGAGCGTATCTCCAGAGCGGTGCGTCTGTCGGAGTTCTAAAGACCTATCCATAGAAGTTGAAAATACCCATCTGACCATGGTAACGCATCTGTTCATGCCACTTTTTCCTTACTACCCCCTACAGGAGCACTTTCTTTGTAGAATCGAGCGTATCTCGAGAACGGTGCGTCAGTCAGAGTTCTAAAGACCTATCCATAGAAGCTGAAAATACCCTTCTGACCATGGTAACGCATCTGTTCATGCCACCTTTTCTTTACTACCCCCTCCAGGAGCAGTTTCTTTGTAGAATCGAGCGTATCTCCAGAGCGGTGCGTCAGTCGGAGTTCTAAAGACCTATACATAGAAGTTGAAAATACCCATCTGACCATGGCAACGCATCTGTTCATGCCACCCTTTCTATACTATCCCCTCCAGGAGCACTTTCTTTGTAGAATCGAGCGTATCTCGGGAACGGTGCGTCTGCAGTCCGAGTTCTAAAGACCTATCCATAGAAGTTGAAAATACCCTTCTGACCATGGTAACGTATCTGTTCATGCCACCTTTTCTTTACTACCCCCTCCAGGAGCACTTTCTTTGTAGAATCGAGCGTATCTCGAGAACGGTGCGTCAGTCAGAGTTCTAAAGACCTATCCATAGAAGTTGAAAATACCCATCTGACCATGGCAACGCATCTGTTCATGCCACCCTTTCTATACTATCCCCTCCAGGAGCGCTTTCTTTGTAGAATCGAGCGTATCTCTAGAACGGTGCGTCAGTCAGAGTTCTAAAGACCTATCCATAGAAGTTGAAAATACCCTTCTGACCATGGTAACGTATCTGTTCATGCCACCTTTTCTTTACTACCCCCTCCAGGAGCACTTTCTTTGTAGAATCGAGCATATCTCGAGAACGGTGCGTCTGCAGTCAGAGTTCTAAAGACCTATCCACAGAAGTTGAAAATACCCTTCTGACCATGGTAACGCATCTGTTCATGTCACCTTTTCTTTACTACCCCCTCCACGAGCACTTTCTTTGTAGAATCGAGCGTATCTCGGGAACGGTGCGTCTGCAGTCCGAGTTCTAAAGACCTATCCATAGAAGTTGAAAATACCCTTCTGACCATGGTAACGTATCTGTTCATGCCACCTTTTCTTTACTACCCCCTCCAGGAGCACTTTCTTTGTAGAATCGAGCGCATCTCGAGAACCGTGCGTCAGTCAGAGTTCTAAAGACCTATCCATAGAAGTTGAAAATACCCTTCTGACCATGGTAACGCATCTGTTCATGCCACCTTTTCTTTACTACCCCCGTCCAGGAGCACTTTCTTTGTAGAATCGAGCGTATCTCTAGAGCGGTGCGTCAGTCAGAGTTCTAAAGACCCATCCATAGAAGTTGAAAATACCTATCTGACCATGGCAACGCATCTGTTCATGCCACCCATTCTATACTATCCCCTCCAGGAGCACTTTCTTTGTAGAATCGAGCGTATCTCGAGAACGGTGCGTCAGTCAGAGTTCTAAAGACCTATCCATAGAAGTTGAAAATACCCTTCTGACCATGGTAACGTATCTGTTCATGCCACCTTTTCTTTACTACCCCCTCCAGGAGCACTTTCTTTGTAGAATCGAGCATATCTCGAGAACGGTGCGTCTGCAGTCAGAGTTCTAAAGACCTATCCACAGAAGTTGAAAATACCCTTCTGACCATGGTAACGCATCTGTTCATGTCACCTTTTCTTTACTACCCCCTCCATGAGCACTTTCTTTGTAGAATCGAGCGTATCTCGGGAACGGTGCGTCTGCAGTCCGAGTTCTAAAGACCTATCCATAGAAGTTGAAAATACCCTTCTGACCATGGTAACGTATCTGTTCATGCCACCTTTTCTCTACTACCCCCTCCAGGAGCACTTTCTTTGTAGAATCGAGCGCATCTCGAGAACCGTGCGTCAGTCAGAGTTCTAAAGACCTATCCATAGAAGTTGAAAATACCCTTCTGACCATGGTAACGCATCTGTTCATGCCACCTTTTCTTTACTACCCCCTCCAGGAGCAGTTTCTTTGTAGAATCGAGCGTATCTCTAGAGCGCTGCGTCAGTCGGAGTTCTAAAGACCCATCCATAGAAGTTGAAAATACCTATCTGACCATGGCAACGCATCTGTTCATGCCACCTTTTCTTTACTACCCCCTCCAGGAGCACTTTCTTTGTAGAATCGAGCATATCTCCAGAGCGGTGCGTCAGTCAGAGTTCTAAAGACCTATCCATAGAAGTTGAAAATACCCATCTGACCATGGCAACGCATCTGTTCATGCCACCTTTTCTTTACTACCCCCTCCAGGAGCACTTTCTTTGTAGAATCGAGCATATCTCCAGAGCGGTGCGTCAGTCAGAGTTCTAAAGACCTATCCATAGAAGCTGAAAATACCCTTCTGACCATGGTAACGCATCTGTTCATGCCACCTTTTCTTTACTACCCCCTCCAGGAGCAGTTTCTTAGTAGAATCGAGCGTATCTCCAGAGCGGTGCGTCAGTCGGAGTTCTAAAGACCTATCCATAGAAGTTGAAAATACCCATCTGAAAAATGGCAACGCATCTGTTCATGCCACCCTTTCTATACTATCCCCTCCAGGAGCACTTTCTTTGTAGAATCGAGCGTATCTCTAGACCGGTGCGTCAGTCAGAGTTCTAAAGACCTATCCATAGAAGTTGAAAATACCCTTCTGACCATGGTAACGCATCTGTTCATGCCACCTTTTCTTTACTACCCCCTCCAGGAGCACTTTCTTTGTAGAATCGAGCATATCTCGAGAACGGTGCGTCTGCAGTCAGAGTTCTAAAGACCTATCCACAGAAGTTGAAAATACCCTTCTGACCATGGTAACGCATGTGTTCATGTCAGCTTTTCTTTACTACCCCCTCCACGAGCACTTTCTTTGTAGAATCGAGCGTATCTCGGGAACGGTGCGTCTGCAGTCCGAATTCTAAAGACCTATCCATAGAAGTTGAAAATACCCTTCTGACCATGGTAACGTATCTGTTCATGCCTTTTTCTTTACTACCCCCTCCAGGGGCACTTTCTTTGTAGAATCGAGCGTATCTCGAGAACGGTGCGTCAGTCAGAGTTCTAAAGACCTATCCATAGAAGTTGAAAATACCCTTCTGACCATGGTAACGCATCTGTTCATGCCACCTTTTCTTTACTACCCCCTCCAGGAGCACTTTCTTTGTAGAATCGAGCGTATCTCGAGAACGGTGCGTCTGCAGTCAGATTTCTAAAGACCTATCCATAGAAGTTGAAAATACCCTTCTGACCATGATAACGCATCTGTTCATGCCACTTTTTCCTTACTACCCCCTCCAGGAGCACTTTCTTTGTAGAATCGAGCGTATCTCGAGAACGGTGCGTCTGCAGTCAGAGTTCTAAAGACCTATCCATAGAAGTTGAAAATACCCTTCTGACCATGGTAACACATCTGTTCACGCCTTTTTCTTTACTACCCCCTAGAGGAGCACTTTCTTTGTAGAATCGAGCGTATCTCCAGAGCGGTGCGTCAGTCAGAGTTCTAAAGACCTATCCATAGAAGTTGAAAATACCCATCTGACCATGGCAACGCATCTGTTCATGCCACCTTTTCTTTACTACCCCCTCCAGGAGCAGTTTCTTTGTAGAATCGAGCGTATCTCCAGAGCGGTGCGTCAGTCGGAGCTCTAAAGACCTATCCATAGAAGTTGAAAATACCCATCTGACCATGGCAACCCATCTGTTCATGCCACCCTTTCTTTACTACCCCCTCCAGGAGCACTTTCTTTGTAGAATCGAGCGTATCTGTAGAACGGTGCGTCAGTCAGAGTTCTAAAGACCTATCCATAGAAGTTGAAAATACCCTTCTGACCATATTAACGCATCTGTTCATGCCACTTTTTCTTTACTACCCCCTCCACGAGCACTTTCTTTGTAGAATCGAGCGTATCTCGAGAACGGTGCGTCTGCAGTCAGAGTTCTAAAGACCTATCCATAGAAGTTGAAAATACAAATCTGACCATGGCAACGCATCTGTTCATGCCACCCTTTCTTTACTACCCCCTCCAGGAGCACTTTCTTTGTAGAATCGAGCGTATCTCCAGAACGGTGCGTCAGTCAGAGTTCTAAAGACGTATCCATAGAAGTTGAAAATACCCTTCTGACCATGGTAACGCATCTGTTCATGCCTTTTTCTTTACTACCCCCTCCAGGAGCACTTTCTTTGTAGAATCGAACGTATCTCCAGAGCGGTGCGTCAGTCAGAGTTCTAAAGACCTATCCATAGAAGTTGAAAATACCCATCTGACCATGGCAACGCATCTGTTCATCCCACATTTTCTTTACTACCCCCTCCAGGAGCAGTTTCTTAGTAGAATCGAGCGCATCTCGAGAACGGTGCGTCTGCAGTCAGACTTCTAAAGACCTGTCCACAGAAGTTGAAAATACCCTTCTGACCATGGTAACGCATCTGTTCATGCCACCTTTTCTTTACTACCCCCTCCAGGAGCACTTTCTTTGTAGAATCGAGCGTATCTCGAGAACGGTGAGTCTGCAGTCCGAGTTCTAAAGACCTATCCATAGAAGTTGAAACTACCCTTCTGACCATGGTAACGCATCTGTTCATGCCACCTTTTCTTTACTACCCCCTCCACGAGCACTTTCTTTGTAGAATCGAGCGTATCTCGAGAACGGTGCGTCAGTCAGAGTTCTGAAGACCTATCCATAGAAGTTGAAAATACCCTTCTGACCATGGTAACGCATCTGTTCATGCCACCTTTTCTTTACTACCCCCTCCAGGAGCACTTTCTTTGTAGAATCGAGCGTATCTCCAGAGCGGTGCGTCAGTCGGAGTTCTAAAGACCTATCCATAGAAGTTGAAAATACCTATCTGACCATGGCAACGCATCTGTTCAAGCCACCCTTTCTTTACTACCCCCCCCCCCCCCCCCCAGGAGCACTTTCTTTGTAGAATCGAGCATATCTAGAGAACGGTGCGTCTGCAGTCAGAATTCTAAAGACCTATCCATAGAAGTTGAAAATACCTATCTGACCATGGCAACGCATCTGTTCATGCCACCCTTTCTTTACTACCCCCTCCAGGATCACTTTCTTTGTAGAATCGAGCGTATCTCTAGAACGGAGCGTCAGTCAGAGTTCTAAAGACCTATCCATAGAAGTTGAAAATACCCTTCTGACCATGGTAACGCATCTGTTCATGCCTTTTTCTTTACTACCCCCTAGAGGAGCACTTTCTTTGTAGAATCGAGCGTATCTCCAGAGCGGTGCGTCGGTCAGAGTTCTAAAGACCTATCCATAGAAGTTGAAAATACCCATCTGACCATGGCAACGCATCTGTTCATGCCACCTTTTCTTTACTACCCCCTCCAGGAGCAGTTTCTTTGTAGAATCGAGCGTATCTCCAGAGCGGTGCGTCAGTCGGAGCTCTAAAGACCTATCCATAGAAGTTGAAAATACCCATCTGACCATGGCAACCCATCTGTTCATGCCACCCTTTCTTTACTACCCCCTCCAGGAGCACTTTCTTTGTAGAATCGAGCGTATCTCTAGAACGGTGCGTCAGTCAGAGTTCTAAAGACCTATCCATAGAAGTTGAAAATACCCTTCTGACCATGGTAACGCATCTGTTCATGCCACCTTTTCTTTACTACCCCCTCCACGAGCACTTTCTTTGTAGAATCGAGCGTATCTCGAGAACGGTGCGTCTGCAGTCAGAGTTCTAAAGACCTATCCATAGAAGTTGAAAATACAAATCTGACCATGGCAACGCATCTGTTCATGCCACCCTTTCTTTACTACCCCCTCCAGGAGCACTTTCTTTGTAGTATCGAGCGTATCTCCAGAACGGTGCGTCAGTCAGAGTTCTAAAGACCTATCCATTGAAGTTGAAAATACCCTTCTGACCATGGTAACGCATCTGTTCATGCCTTTTTCTTTACTTCCCCCTCCAGGAGCACTTTCTTTGTAGAATCGAACGTATCTCCAGAGCGGTGCGTCAGTCAGAGTTCTAAAGACCTATCCATAGAAGTTGAAAATACCCATCTGACCATGGCAACGCATCTGTTCATGCCACCCTTTCTTTACTACCCCCTCCAGGAGCACTTTCTTTGTAGAATCGAGCGTATCTCGAGAACGGTGTGTCAGTCAGAGTTCTAAAGACCTATCCATAGATGTTGAAAATACCCTTCTGACCATGGTAATGCATCTGTTCATGCCACCTTTTCTTTACTACCCCCTCCAGGAGCACTTTCTTTGTAGAATCGAGCATATCTCGAGAACGGTGCGTCTGCAGTCAGCGTTCTAAAGACCTATCCACAGAAGTTGAAAATACCCTTCTGACCATGGTAACGCATCTGTTCATGACACCTTTTCTTTACTACCCCCTCTAGGAGCACTTTCTTTGTAGAATCGAGCGTATCTCGAGAACGGTGCGTCTGCAGTCCGAGTTCTAAAGACCTATCCATAGAAGTTGAAAATACCCTTCTGACCATCTTAACGCATCTGTTCATGCCACATTTTCTTTACTACCCCCTCCAGGAGCACTTTCTTTGTAGAATCGAGCGTATCTCGAGAACGGTGCGTCAGTCAGAGTTCTAAAGACCTATCATTAGAAGTTGAAAATACCCTTCTGACCATGGTAACGCATCTGTTCATGCCACCTTTTCTTTACTACCCCCTCAAGGAGCACTTTCTTTGTAGAATCGAGCGTATCTCCAGAGCGGTGCGTCAGTCAGAGTTCTAAAAACCTACACATAGAAGTTGAAAATACCCATCTGACCATGGCAACGCATCTGTTCATGCCACCCTTTCTTTACTACCCCCTCCAGGAGCACTTTCTTTGTAGAATCGAGCGCATCTCGAGAACGGTGCGTCTGCAGTCAGAGTTCTAAAGACCTATCCATAGAAGTTGAAAATACCCTTCTGACCATGGTAACGCATCTGTTCATGCCACTTTTTCTTTACTACACCCTCCAGGAGCACTTTCTTTGTAGAATCGAGCATATCTCCAGAGCGGTGCGTCAGCCAGAGTTCTAAAGACCTATCTATAGAAGTTGAAAATACCCTTCTGACCATGGTAACGCATCTGTTCATGCCAATTTTTCCTTACTACCCCCTCCAGGAGCAGTTTCTTTGTAGAATCGAGCGTATCTCGAGAACGGTGCGTCAGTCAGAGTTCTAAAGACCTATCCATAGAAATTGAAAATACAATTCTGACCATGCTAACGCATCTGTTCATGCCACCTTTTCTTTACTACCCCCTCCACGAGCACTTTCTTTGTAGAATCGAGCGTATCTCGAGAACGGTGCGTCTGCAGTCAGAGTTCTAAAGACCTATCCATAGAAGTTGAAAATACAAATCTGACCATGGCAACGCATCTGTTCATGCCACCCTTTCTTTACTACCCCCTCCAGGAGCACTTTCTTTGTAGAATCGAGCGTATCTCCAGAACGGTGCGTCAGTCAGAGTTCTAAAGACCTACCCATAGAAGTTGAAAATACCCTTCTGACCATGGTAACGCATCTGTTCATGCCTTTTTCTTTACTACCCCCTCCAGGAGCACTTTCTTTGTAGAATCGAACGTATCTCCAGAGCGGTGCGTCAGTCAGAGTTCTAAAGACCTATCCATAGAAGTTGAAAATACCCATCTGACCATGGCAACGCATCTGTTCATCCCACATTTTCTTTACTACCCCCTCCAGGAGCAGTTTCTTAGTAGAATCGAGCGCATCTCGAGAACGGTGCGTCTGCAGTCAGAGTTCTAAAGACCTGTCCACAGAAGTTGAAAATACCCTTCTCACCATGGTAACGCATCTGTTCATGCCACCTTTTCTTTACTACCCCCTCCAGGAGCACTTTCTTTGTAGAATCGAGCGTATCTCGAGAACGGTGCGTCTGCAGTCCGAGTTCTAAAGACCTATCCATAGAAGTTGAAAATACCCTTCTGACCATGGTAACGTATCTGTTCATGCCACCTTTTCTTTACTACCCCCTCCACGAGCACTTTCTTTGTAGAATCGAGCGTATCTCGAGAACGGTGCGTCTGCAGTCCGAGTTCTAAAGACCTATCCATAGAAGTTGAAAATACCCTTCTGACCATCTTAACGCATCTGTTCATGCCACATTTTCTTTACTACCCCCTCCAGGAGCACTTTCTTTGTAGAATCGAGCGTATCTCGAGAACGGTGAGTCAGTCAGAGTTCTAAAGACCTATCATTAGAAGTTGAAAATACCCTTCTGACCATGGTAACGCATCTGTTCATGCCACCTTTTCTTTACTACCCCCTCAAGGAGCACTTTCTTTGTAGAATCGAGCGTATCTCCAGAGCGGTGCGTCAGTCAGAGTTCTAAAAACCTACACATAGAAGTTGAAAATACCCATCTGACCATGGCAACGCATCTGTTCATGCCACCCTTTCTTTACTACCCCCTCCAGGAGCACTTTCTTTGTAGAATCGAGCGCATCTCGAGAACGGTGCGTCTGCAGTCAGAGTTCTAAAGACCTATCCATAGAAGTTGAAAATACCCTTCTGACCATGGTAACGCATCTGTTCATGCCACTTTTTCTTTACTACACCCTCCAGGAGCACTTTCTTTGTAGAATCGAGCATATCTCCAGAGCGGTGCGTCAGCCAGAGTTCTAAAGACCTATCTATAGAAGTTGAAAATACCCTTCTGACCATGGTAACGCATCTGTTCATGCCAATTTTTCCTTACTACCCCCTCCAGGAGCAGTTTCTTTGTAGAATCGAGCGTATCTCGAGAACGGTGCGTCAGTCAGAGTTCTAAAGACCTATCCATAGAAATTGAAAATACAATTCTGACCATGCTAACGCATCTGTTCATGCCACCTTTTCTTTACTACCCCTTCCAGGAGCACTTTCTTTGTAGAATCGAGCGTATCTCGAGAACGGCGCGTCAGTCAGAGTTCTAAAGACCTATCCATAGAAGTTGAAAATACCCTTCTGACCATGGTAACGCATCTGTTCATGCCACCTTTTCTTTACTACCCCCTCCAGGAGCAGTTTCTTTGTAGAATCGAGCGTATCTCCAGAGCGGTGCGTCAGTCGGAGTTCTAAAGACCTATCCATAGAAGTTGACAATACCCATCTGACCATGGCAACGCATCTGTTCATGCCACCTTTTCTTTACTACCCCTCCAGGAGCACTTTCTTTGTAGAATCGAGCGTATCTCGAGAACGGTGCGTCTGCAGTCAGAGTTCTAAAGACCTATCCATAGAAGTTGAAACTACCCTTCTGACCATGGTAACGTATCTGTTCATGCCACCTTTTCTTTACTACCCCCTCCACGAGCACTTTCTTTGTAGAATCGAGCGTATCTCGAGAACGGTGTGTCAGTCAGAGTTCTAAAGACCTATCCATAGATGTTGAAAATACCCTTCTGACCATGGTAACGCATCTGTTCATGCCACCTTTTCTTTACTACCCCCTATAGGAGCACTTTCTTTGTAGAATCGAGCGTATCTCGAGAACGGTGCGTCTGCAGTCAGAGTTCTAAAGACCTATCCACAGAAGTTGAAAATACCCTTCTGACCATGGCAACCCATCTGTTCATGCCACCCTTTCTTTACTACCCCCTCCAGGAGCACTTTCTTTGTAGAATCGAGCGTATCTCTAGAACGGTGCGTCAGTCAGAGTTCTAAAGACCTATCCATAGAAGTTGAAAATACCCTTCTGACCATGGTAACGCATCTGTTCATGCCACCTTTTCTTTAATACCCCCTCCAGGAGCACTTTCTTTGTAGAATCGAGTATATCTCGAGAACGGTGCGTCAGTCAGAGTTCTAAAGACCTATCCATAGAAGTTGAAAATACCCATCTCACTATGCAACGCATCTGTTCATGCCACCCTTTCCTTACTACCCCCTCCAGGAGCACTTTCTTTGTCGAGGTCCTGTACAACGAGGCAAACTTGAACAGGATAGATAATTTTATTATTAAACTGATCAGAAGGCATATTGCACGAGCTATGACTTCTTCCAACAGTCTGATCTTTGGGGCTTACTACCCCAATGTTATGTACCATGAGAGAGTGCGCCTCACCGGCTTTATTCCTCCTGAAGCGTTCCTCTATCTCGACACAATTGGCCTAATACAGGATCCACAAGGATGTCCTGTCATCTTCCACGTCGTACGCCGAACAGTGGACAGGCGACTCCAATACGAACGGGATGTCGCTCGCATTCACGAGGATCTCCTCCGGTTCAGTAGAGCGATCTCTGCTCGAGACAGGAGAGAGTCTGCCAAAGAACGGCAATTTTACTGGTGGCTACACCAAAACCAGCCCCCGCCGCCGCTGGATTTTCAAAATGACGCGGTAGTTGACCATAGTGGCCAACTTGCATAGATCTTAGGGTAGCGTAGAAAAAAAAAAAGAAAAGGTGCACCACGGCGTATAAATTTTATATGTTAGGCATATACATAACATATACGCCCTGGTGCACGTGCCGTACTGTTACGGACATAGTTAAGTTAGCATATAAGTTTTTATATTAGGTTAAGTAAGTTTAAGATAGGTTAAGATAGATAAATAATGCCAAGTTTTTTACCAGTTTTCTTGGCCAAACGGTGCGTCTGCAGTCAGAGTTCTAAAGACCTATCCACAGAAGTTGAAAATACCCTTCTGACCATGGTAACGCATCTGTTCATGCCTGTACCTTTTGTTTACTACCCCCTCCAGGAGCACTTTCTTTGTAGAATCGAGCGTATCTCGAGAACGGTGCGTCTGCAGTTACAGTTCTAAATACCTATCCATAGAAGTTGAAAATACCCATCTGACCATGGCAACGCATCTGTTCAAGCCACCTTTTCTTTACTACCCCCTCCAGGAGCACTTTCTTTGTAGAATCGAGCATATCTAGAGAACGGTGCGTCTGCAGTCAGAGTTCTTAAGACCTATTCACAGAAGTTGAAAATACAAATCTGACCATGGCAACGCATCTGTTCATGCTACCTTTTCTTTACTACCCCCTCCAGGAGCACTTTCTTTGTAGAATCGAGCATATCTAGAGAACGGTGCGTCTGCAGTCAGAGTTCTTAAGACCTATTCACAGAAGTTGAAAATACAAATCTGACCATGGCAACGCATCTGTTCATGCTACCTTTTCTTTACTACCCCCTCCAGGAGCACTTTCTTTGTAGAATCGAGCATATCTCGAAAACGGTGGGTCTGCTGTTGTACTTCTAAGGACCCAAACATGGAAGTTGAAAATACCCATCTGACCATGGCAATGCATCTGCTCATTCCACCTGATGTGCATGTACCATTAACATTGTTCCAAAATGTCATGTTCCATTTTCATTGTCTCTGGCTTGTCATCTTTCAATTGCTTGTCAGTGAGCTTCGCACACTTAACACTCGCTTTAATTTGTACTATTAATTAACCTTCAAATGAATTACTTATAACAAATAAAACTAAACTATTCCCACCACTCTCAAATGTACCATTCTGGCGACGAGATATTTTAAGCACCCGCTATAAAACATTTTTTTTAATTTTGATTTAAATATCGCAATGGAGGATTTTGTTAAATCTTTTACGGAGGAACTGAATAGCCAAAAAATATTTATGAAAAAAATGATCAGTGAACAAAATACTTGGATGGTAGCGCACAAATTATATATTTTTTTATATATTTGAAAATAAAACCAGAGACGAATTTTTTTAAATGTATTTTATTGAATGAGGGTAAATAAAGAAATGATTCACAAATGTAAATATATCTACTGTGTCGGTGCCTTAAACTGCAGACCAAGCAGTTTGATACGATGAATCTATCGAAGAGGATGCTTGTGTTTACACAAGTGTCTCTTCGATTCATTTTGTTTATCTCTACGACACCGATGGTGTCATAGCTGTATTACTATGGGATGATATTGATGGGATGTGTTTAGTTTATTTTAACGATGCCGAAGCTGGCATTGTTATTGTTATAGATTGTGGATGAGATTTCTCTATAACTCACATGGCTAAAGGACCTACATCGATGGTTGCAGTTGGAACAGTTCCTGCATTTCATGTATTCGACAAATCAAAGTATAACTGGGGTACATATCAGTCTCAATTGGAACAGCATTTTAA
Organism: Eristalis pertinax; assembly: GCA_907269125.1. Lineage (NCBI taxonomy): Eukaryota > Metazoa > Arthropoda > Insecta > Diptera > Syrphidae > Eristalis > Eristalis pertinax. The sequence goes on along the minus strand of OU026145.1, from coordinate 104,055,457 downwards.
AGCATATAAAGTTTTGAAGAAAGAGCCTCGCAAATCATATTTTCTGTCATGGATTGGTGCAGAAATATATATGGTCCTGCAAAAATTATTCGGAAGCAACGATCTAAGTGAAAAAACTTACACGAATTTGATTTCTAAGTTAACGGAACACTTCGAGGCAAAGACACACGTGTTAGCAGCAAGGTGTAATTTTTCATCATCATCATCATCATCTTCTGACCCGGATGATCCACTAAAGGGGTCGCAGGGATAAACCACGCACGAGAGATCTCCAGGCAACTCGATCCTTCGCCATCGACTCTAATTCATCAGGAGCAGTGCCCAAGCGTAACCCGGCGAGTTTTTGGACTTGGTCCAACCACCTCGGCCTGGGTCTGCCAAGCGGTCGCCTACCTGATGGAATCGCATTCAACACCCGCCTCGGAAGTCGTGATGATGGGGACATTCGTGCCACGTGACCAAACCACCGAAGCATAGCCCTTTCCGTTCGAAGAAGCAGCTGCTCAATGTTGAGTTCCTCGCGCACTGCTGTGTTTCTCACCCTATCCCAGCGAGTAATTCCCACAACAGCACGAAGAAATCTCATCTCAGCAGCTTGCACTCGCGATCTTATTCTTTCGGTCCTTACCCAAATTTCATGACAAAAGGTGAGAGTTGGAACAAATACTAAGTTGAAAACCGCTAACTTGGCTTTGACACCAAGCTCGGCTTTCTGATTACAGAACTACCAAGCTGTGTCAAAACTGACCCAGCTTGACCAATCCTACCGGAAAGCTCACCCTTACTCCTTCCATCACTCGTGAAAAAGACCTCGAGATACTTAAAATTCTCCACCTGCTTCAATGGGACTCCACTAACATGCAGAGTGCATTAAACAGGCGTTCTGGAAATGACCATAACCTCCGATTTGTCCACGTTAACCCTCATTCCAGCATCAGCACATATGGCCACAAACCTATCGAGTGTACGTTGGAGTTCCGTCTGGGAAGATAACCAACTCATCTGTAAAAAGAAGATGACTTACCCTCAACTCTCCCAATGTGAAACATTCTTCACCTCGGCTGCGCTGCAACATCCAGTCCATATATACAGTGAAAAGAAGAGGTGACAAGGCACACCCTTGGCGAAGTCGGTTAAAGGTGTTGATTTAGCACCGTTTACACGAACACAGCTGCTACAGTTTGTGTATAGAGACTGAATGGCCCTCAGAAGAGGACTATCAATCCCATACTCCTGCAGGACACTCCAGAGTTTACCTCGAGGGACTCGGTCATATGCCTTTTCCAAATCTACAAAACAACTGTAGATGGGTTTGGCATACTCCCAAGCCTTCTCAAGTACCATACTTAGACTGAAAAGCTAGTCGGTTGTACTTCTACCGGGACGAAAGCCGCACTGTTCATCCCCCATCCTGGGCTCGACCATAGCTCTAGAACACGCTTCCAACACCTTAGCATAGACTTTCCCGGGGATACTTAAAAGAGATATGCCCCTGTAGTTGGAGCAATCTCTTTTGTCCCCCTTCTTGAAAAGTGGGACAATCACCCCAGTTTGCCAATCGCCAAGTCTCTCACCGCGTTCCCACTTTAATGACACGAGAGAGCCATAAAACTCCCTCTTTACCCATTGCCTTAAGCATTTCTGGCCGGATTTCATCCACACCGGCGGATTTTCCAATTTTTAGCTATTCAATCGCCATAATGATTTCCTCCACCGTTGGACTATTCTCCTCCGCACTCAAGACTACGGGTCTGTCATCCTCAGTGCCCTGTTCGGGATTGAGCAGCTCCGAAAAGTGCTCGCTCCATCTGCCCAACAACCCATTTTTGGATTTGACTCCTTCGATGATGTTGAATTTCGTTCCTCTGAGTCGGCCAATGGTTTGCCGGAACACCTTTTTCTATGGTCGCTTTCCAGCTTCTCGCCGAACTCCTTCCAAGACTGCTCTTTAGCTGCTCGCACAGCTAATTTGCAAGTTCTTCGCGCCTCAGTGTACCGGTCACGAGAAGCAGAGTCCCAGAGAATCCAGTCTCTGTAGGTCTTCTTCTTCTCTCTGATGGCTTCTTGAACTCCGGGTGTTTTAAGCCACGCAGTTCTTTTCTCACCACCAGCCGCCACTCCAAGCCGCTTCACTCCACAAATATATGCCCTCTCAAAAATATGAGTCATCTTTTGAACACCCTCCGAATAATAGTAAATGTTCGTGGGCAAATTCACGAATCGACGAACGTTGTAAAAGTATGTGTGAAATGCAAAGGAATTCCACTACACTTTCCACACTTTTCTCCGGTGTGGACTAGGGTTAAAAATGGCAGAAGTTGAATATCTCTTTGCTCGTTTATTTCTGGTAACAACTACAGCGGCCTGTAGACCTGCTCCCAACGTCACCTACAAGATTTGTGTGAACGTCTAAAGGCGTTTTGCACCCCTTCCGACTTTAGACCAAATCTTCACACTAAGGCAAATCCTATAGAAGACCAGCGAGTTTCAAATCTACACGCACCACCTTTCCATCGATTTTAAAAACAATTATTTTAATGACTTCTGTGTCAGCTGACAAGACGAAATCCAATCAAATACAGTCCCCCATTGACATTTTTGAGATGACAGGGAAATGAGTTAAGAGTAAATAAGAAGAAGAAAATAAAAAAATTAAAAAAATTAATAAAAAAAATCGAAATATCAGCAGGCGCCCAGGAGTCAGATTTTCGCAGTAGGTATCCGAAACCAATCTCATAATTTTTTTTTTTTTAATTTCGACGAGACTATGAGGGCCCCGCCTCGGGACCCTAATATGTAGCTGTCAAATATTCAGGCAAATAGGCGCGCGGGGCCCTCATAGTCTCGTCGAAATTTAAAAAACCAAAATTGTATGACGTCAGCGTCGTATACCTACTTTGAAAATATGAGTTCTGGGCGCCTGGTGAAATTTCGATTTTTTATTTAATTATTTATTTTTTTTTATTTTCTTCTTCTTATTCACTCTTAACTCATCTCCCTGTCAAACTGTATTTGATTGGATTTTGTCTTGGCAGCTGACACAGAATGACTGGCTTCCCAGATCCCAGCTGACAGAAAATAAATATCCATTTTGTGAGAAGTCAATAAAATAGTTGTCTTTAAAATCGAGGAAAGGTGGTGCGGTTTGAAACTCACTGTTATATATAATTATACCACAGACACGATCCAACGTCCAGGACATATTCGCAAAGTGTTGCAAATGCTTGATTGAATTTTCTTATTGTGAGAAATAGTATGGATTTTCGTCACCTCACTTGCATTCAAGAATACACATTTTGAAATATGTGGCGTGACAATTTGTCTTTCAATAGAGCTTCGTTCTTTTCAGTGAAATAAGAGGAATGTCATTGAACGTAAGAGAGCGACCTCTCTGCCAGTTTCACATAACACACCGTCTCCGCTGCCCAAGATCACATCCACAATCTGAACAGCCATCCACGGTAAGCCATTCCATTTTAAATTGAGTTCCAAAGAGTCAACATCAACCAACCATCAATCAAATGAGCAGTGCTTATATCGGGTTGTTCAAATCCGTGTCTCCATGTTGGTCCTTCTGGGGTGGGGTGGTGGTGTGGTAGCCGATTTAGCCTCGATGATGACTGCTATCGCTGCTCTGGTAGAAGATATGCAAATCGATGTTGGATGTCGTTGGGAAATTTTTAGATTTAGCGCGTTGTCTCAAGTTCCTGATTGCCTCGTTAAGATAATTGTTGATGTCTAAAAGCTGCTTTCTGAACAGTGTCACCATGTACTGTTGTAAGGGGATGATGCGGGCTTCTGTCGAATGTGAGACCTGTACAAGTTAACTCGAGTGCCCCAAATACGTTCGGTTCTGTGGGAACTAAATATTCTCACAGTAGCGCACCGACATAGCGTCAGCAGAATGCAGTCAACACCGTGTGCGAACCGAACGTGGAAGTAATGCTGATGCAGCGTCTGGGCAGCACATAGGGTTATGTTACATTTAAGGTAATTGTATGCTCTATGTAAGGTAGAAACATATTTTCAATAAACAGAGCTTCACTTCTTGTTTAGCCTCCAAAAGAAGAGGTCGTGTTTGAATAATTAACTGGCGCCCAACTACCCGGTCTTTCCAAAATTCCTAGTACTAGGAAAAGCGAAATAAAATAGTAAAAGTTGAGCTCCGAAATTCCTTGATAAAGGTAAATAGAGTTTTTTTTTAGTTCCGGCTAATTCAACATAATCATCAACGAAATACGAGGAATCGAACAACGAACCCTGGAACCCTTGGAGATGAGAGCAGTATTTCAAATAATGCGGATATTATTGTAAGGAAAATAATAGTTTCAGTAGTAGTCAATAATGACATTAGATTGCAATTCTAAAGGAATAATATAAAATAAATTATTAGGACTTAAAAGATTATTCTTATATTTATAGTTTTGAAGGCTATTAGTTTATTTAAGTTAAGATCTTAAATTAAATAATAATTAAATCTAATAATGAATAATCCAAAATTTAGAAATAAATGAAAATAAAAGATAAATATTTATTGAAAAATTATTTCAGTAAATATTAAAATTTCATTTATTTTCAAAATGAGTAAGTATAAAAGCTGTATAACATAATCGTAAATAAAAAAATAGTGTAATTAATGTTATTAAAATTATTACTGTGAGTGTAAATAATTGATTATTAAATGTTAAATATTGAATAGTTAATCATTTTGGGATAAATCCTATAAATGGTGGTAAGCCTCCTAATGACAATAAATTTAAAAATAGTGAAAATTTCAATGATATAATTTAAGTATATTAAATAAAAAAATTATTTTAATTTATATTATATTAAATGATAAGTAATTCATAAAGTTTCATTAGAATATATACTTATTAATATTCATCCTAAATGATTAATAGATGAAAATGTTATTAATTTTTGTAAAGAAGATTGATTTAAACCTCCTAATGAACCTACGATAACTGATAAAATTATACAAAAAAGTAATAATGGTTTAATAATTAAATAAGAAATTAATATTAAAGGTCAAATTTTTGGCAAGTTTTCAAAATTAAAGCATTTATTCAATTTATTCCTTCTATTACATTAGGAAATCAAAAATGAAAAGGAGCTGATTCTCTTTATAATAATAAAGAGGATAAAATTATTAAATTAATGCTATTATTTTCATTATCGAATATAAAATTATTATTATATATAAATAAAATAGTTGAAATAATAGAATTGAAGAAGCTACAGCTTGAGTTAAACAGTATTTTAAAGAAGCTTCATTAGATATTAAATCATTAGCATTTATTAGGGGGATAAAATATAATAAATTAATTTCTAAACCTATTCAAGCGCCTAATCAGGAATTAGTTGAAATAGTAATTATAGTTCTTATTATTAGAATACAAAAAAATGCAATTTTTGATGAATTATTAAAAATTAAAAAGAAAAGGATTAAAACCTTTATGAGTGGGGTGTGAGCCCAGTAGCTTAATTAGCTTATCTTTTTAATATATTTTGGTGTATGATGCACAAAAGTTTTTGATACTTTTGAAATAGTTTAATTCTATTAAATATAATGAATGTAAATAGCAATTACATTATTTATAAATTTAAAGTTAAATTAATAATAAATATTTTAACATTAATAAATTAAATTTTAAATAATTAAATTTAGTACACAAATATTTAAAATTAATTTTTTTTTAAATATTTGTTAACCATTAAATTATTAAATAAATTTTAAATTACATTTAAAAATGATATATTGAATAATATATTTTTTAAATTTATTTTAAAATCTTTATTAATAATTTATATTTATAATAATTTTATATGTATATATATAAATTTATTCTTATACAATTATCATATATATACATATATAATATTTATACATAATTATATAATTATTAATCTATTAAAATATAGATTTTTGATATCTATAACATAAGCTACTATTTATATAAATTAGGGTTTTCTTAGAAATATTAAATAATTTATAATTAATATTAAAGTATTTAATATATAGATTATATATATATAAATAAATATATTTTTTTAAAACAAAAAAAAGTTTAATTAAATTAATGAAAGATATTTATTTTATATGTTTATAATAATTTATATTATTAATTTTATATATTAATAAATTTATATAATATTTAATTATTAAACATAAAAATTAAAATTATTAAGTATTATATATATTTAATTTTTAAAATTTATTTATAATTAAAATAAATTAGGGGACTTATTTTAATAACAAATAAAATAAATATTTTTCATTAGTTCTTTTTTCCAAAGAATGTTACTTAATGTAATTATTTATATTAATTTTATTAAATAATTATATTCTTTTAAAAAATTAATCATTTTAATTAAATTAAAAATTAATTTTTATTTAAATTATTTTATTTTAAAAAATTAGAAGTTATAAAAAGTTTTATATTATTAAATTTATTTTTAGCTTATATTATATGTAAATTTTTGTACGATTTTATATTTATTTTAAAAGTAAGTATTTTTTATTTATTTGCAATAATTAATATTATTAATTAAAGAAATTTAAAAATAGAAATATTAATTGATATTGACAAAATTTGTACCAGCCGTTCCGGTTATACAAATAACATAAGTAAATTTTATTAATAGAAGTTAAATTTAATAATTTTAAAAAAATAATTAGTTTACTAGGTGAAACTTTAAATTTATTAATTTTTTTTAAAAAAAAATTATTTGAAGCTATGAAATTTTAGATAAAAACTAGGATTAGATACCCTATTATTTAAAATAGATAAAAATGTATTTGAGTGGTGTTAGATATATTCTTGAAACTTAAAAAATTTGGCGGTATTTTAGTCTATTCAGAGGAACTTGTTTTATAATCGATAATCCGCGATGTACCTTACTTAAAATTGTAAATCAATTTATATATCGTCGTTACTAGAACATCTTATAAGAATAATAATTTTCTATAATTTATATAAAAATTAATATCAAATCAAGGTGTAGTTTATTTTTAAGTAAAAATGAGTTACAAAAAAATTTATTTATGTGGATTTTAATATGAAAAATTTAATGAAATTGGATTTGATAGTAATATTATAAAGATTAATAATTTGATTTTAGCTCTAAAATATGTACATATCGCCCGTCGCTCTTGTTATTAAAATAAGATAAATCGTAACATACTAGATGTACTGGAAAGTGTATCTAGAATCAATTTAAAGCTTATTAGGTAAAGTATTTCATTTACATTGAAAAGATTTTTGTGCAAATCAATATAAATTGATTCATAATTATTAATTATTTTTTTTTTAAAAAAATAAGAGTATTAAAAATAATTATACAATTTTAAAGTTTTAGTATTTTATAAAGAAAACATAATTTTAATAACAGTTTATTAGTATTGTAAAGTAAAATTGAAATATAATGAAACATTTTTATTTTAAAAGAAAATTTAATTTATTGTATCTTGTGTATCAGAGTATATTAAATAAAAAATATAAATATACTTTTCTCGATTTTAAAAGATTTAATAAATTATAAATGTTAATGTAATAAAATTGTATTTAATAATTTATTAGGAATGAAATGTTATTCGTTTTAAAAGGTATCTACTTTTTTAAGGAATAAATTTAATTTAATATCCAAAATTTACTTATTTATATTATAAATTAAGTAATTTTTGACGATTAATATCTTATGGGATAAGTTATAAAATAAATTTTTATAAATATTAAATAATGTTTAAAATTTAATATGTTTAAAATTATCAATTTTTATTAAGTTTGTTATAAATTAATTTTTTTAATAAATTATTTATTATATTTTAAGTTTCTATTAAAATATTTATTCAAATATAAAAAATATAGAAATGATATAATTAGTATATTTTTTTTGTAATAATATATTTAAAAATGAAAGGTTTATGTAAAGAATTCGGCAAAAATAATGTTCGCCTGTTTAACAAAAACATGTCTTTTAGAAATTAATTTAAAGTCTGACCTGCCTACTGAATTTTTTTTAAAAGGCCGCAGTATATTGGCTGTGCTAAGGTAGCATAATCGTTAGTCTTTTGATTTGACAAAAAGCCAAAATAAATTTAAAAGACGAGAAGACTATGAATCTTTATAGAAGATGTATTTTAAATTTTGTAGATTAATTTAATTATAATATTATTTTTATATTTTTGGGGTGATATTAAAATTTTTAATGATTAAAAATTTAAGTTACTCTAGGGGTAACAGCGTAATTTTTTTGGAGAGTTCATATCGATCAAAAAGATTGCAACCTCGATGTTGGATTAAGAAATAATTTTAGGTGTAGCCGTTTAAATTTAAGGTCAGTTCGACTTTTAAAATCTTACATGATCTGAGTTCAAACCTTCGTGAGCCAGGTTGGTTTCTATCTTTAAATAATTAATATATTTTAGTACGAAAGGGTTGAATATATAAATAATATTCTTTTATACATAAAGAATATAAATAATTGTTTATAAAGCTATTTTGGCAGATTAATGTAATAAATTTAGAATTTGTAAATGTAATTTATATTACAAAAACTACTTGTTTTATATATAGAGCATTGTAAAGACCTATCCATAGAAGTTGAAAGTACCCTTCTGACCATGGCAACGCATCTGTTCGTGCCACCTTTTCTTTACTACCCCCTCCAGGAGCACTTTCTTTGCAGAATCGAGCATATCTAGAGAACGGTGCGTCTGCAGTCAGAGTTCTAAAGACCTATACACAGAAGTTGAAAATACCCATCTGACCATGGCAACGCATCTGTTCATGCCACCTTTTCTTTACTACCCCCTCCAGGAGCAATTTCTTTGTAGAATCGAGCGTATCTCGAGAACGGTGTGTCTGCAGTCAGAGTTCTAAAGACCTATCCATAGAAGTTGAAAATACCCTCCTGACCATGGTAACGCATCTGTTCATGCCACCTTTCTTTACTACCCCCTCCAGAAGCACTTTCTTTGTATAATGGAGCATATCTCGAGAACGGTGCGTTTGCAGTCAGAGTTCTAAAGACCTATCCATAGAAGTTGAAAATACCCATTTCACCATGGCAACGCATCTGTTCATGCCACCTTTTCTTTATAACCTCTCCAGGAGCACTTTCTTTGAAGAATCGAGCATATCTCGAGACGGTGCGTCTGCAGTCAGAGTTCTAAAGACCTATACATAGAAGCTGAAAATACCTATCTGACCATGGTAACGCATCTGTTAATGCTTTCTTTTCTTTACTACCCCCTCCAGGAGCACTTTCTTTGTAGAATCGAGCGTATCTCGAGAACGGTGCGTTTGCAGTCAGAGTTCTAAAGACCTATCCATAGAAGTTGAAAATACCCATTTCACCATGGCAACGCATCTGTTTATGCCACCTTTTCTTTACTACCCTCTCCAGGAGCACTTTCTTTGAAGAATCGAGCATATCTCGAGACGGTGCGTCTGCAGTCAGAGTTCTAAAGTCCTATCCATAGAAGTTGAAAGTACCCTTCTGACCATGGCAACGCATCTGTTCGTGCCACCTTTTCTTTACTACCCCCTCCAGGAGCACTTTCTTTGTAGAATCGAGCGTATCTCGAGAACGGTGCGTCTGCAGTCAGAGTTCTAAAGACCTATACACAGAAGTTGAAAATACCCATCTGACCATGGCAACGCATCTGTTCATGCCACCTTTTCTTTACTATCCCCTCCAGGAGCAATTTCTTTGTAGAATCGAGCGTATCTCGAGAAGGGTGTGTCTGCAGTCAGAGTTCTAAAGACCTATCCATAGAAGTTGAAAATACCCTTCTGACCATGGTAACGCATCTGTTCATGCCACCTTTCTTTACTACCCCCTCCAGAAGCACTTTCTTTGTATAATCGAGCATATCTCGAGAACGGTACCCATCTGACCATGCCAACGCATCTGTGCATGCCACCATTTCTTTACTACCCCCTCCAGGAAGACTTTCTTTGTAGAATCGAGCATATCTCGTGACGTTGCGTCTGCAGTCAGAGTTCTAAGGACCTATCCATAGAAGATGAAAATACCCATCTGACCATGGTAACGCATCTCTTCATGCCACCTTTTCTTTACTACCCCCTCCAGGAGCACTTTCTTTGTATAATCGAGCATATCTCGAGAACGGTACCCATCTGACCAAGCCAACGCATCTGTGCATGCCACCTTTTCTTTACTACCCCTTCCAGGAGCACTTTCTTTGTAGAATCGAGCATATCTCGAGACGGTGCGTCTGCAGTCAGAGATCTAAGGACCTATCCATAGAAGTTGAAAATACCCATGGCAACGCATCTGTCCACGCCACCTTTTCTTTACTATCCCCTCCAGGAGCACTTTCTTTGTAGAATCGAGCGTATCTCGAGAACGGTGCGTTTGCAGTCAGAGTTCTAAAGACATATCCATAGAAGTTGAAAATACCCATCTGACCATGGTAACGCTTCTCTTCATGCCACCTTTTCTTTACTACCCCCTCCATGAGCACTTTCTTTGTAGAATCGATCGTATCTCGAGAACGGTGCGTTTGCAGTCAGAGTTCTAAAGACATATCCATAGAAGTTGAAAATACCCTTCTGACCATGGTAACGCATCTGTTCATGCCACCTTTCTTTAGTACCCCCTCCAGAAGCACTTTCTTTGTATAATCGAGCATATCTCGAGAACGGTACCCATCTGACCATGCCAACGCATCTGTGCATGCCACCATTTCTTTACTAACCCCTCCAGGAGCACTTTCTTTGTAGAATCGAGCACATCTTGAGAACGGTGCGTCTGCAGTCAGAGTTCTAAAGACCTATCCAAAGAAGTTGAAAATACCCATCTGACCATGGCAACGCATCTCTTCATGCCACCTTTTCTTTACTACCCCCTCTAGGAGCACTTTCTTTGTAGAATCGAGCGTAACTCGAGACCGGTGCGTTTGCAGTCAGAGTTCTAAAGACCTATCCATAGAAGTTTAAAATACCCTTCTGACCATGGTAACGCATCTGCTCATGCCACCTTTCTTTACTACCCCCTCCAGAATCACTTTCTTTGTATAATCGAGCATATCTCCAGAACGGTACCCATCTGACCATGCCAACGCATCTGTGAATGCCACCATTTCTGTACTACCCCCTCCAGGAGCACTTTCTTTGCAGAATCGACCACATCTCGAGAACGGTGCGTCTGCAGTCAGAGTTCTTAAGACCTATCCATAGAAGTTGAAAATACCCTTCTGACTATGGTAACGCATCTGTTCATACCACCTTTTCTTTTCTAACCCCTCCAGGAGCACTTTCTTTGTAGAATCGAGCGTATCTCGAGACCGGTGCGTTTGCAGTCAGAGTTCCAAAGACCTATCCATAGAAGTTGAAAATACCCTTCTGACCATGGTAACGCATCTGTTCATTGCCACCATTCTTTACTACCCCCTCCAGAAGCTCTTTCTTTGTATAATCGAGCATATCTCTAGAACGGTACCCATCTGACCATGCCAACGCATCTGTGCATGCCACCATTTCTTTACTAACCCCTCCAGGAGCACTTTCTTTGTAGAATCGAGCACATCTTGAGAACGGTGCGTCTGCAGTCAGAGTTCTAAAGACCTATCCAAAGAAGTTGAAAATACCCTTCTGACCATGGTAACGCATCTGTTCATGCCACCTTTTCTTTACTACCCCCTCCAGGAGCAATTTCTTTGTACAATCGAGCGTATCTCGAGAACGGTGTGTCTGCAGTCAGAGTTCTAAAGACCTTTCCATAGAAGTTGAAAATATCCTTCTGACCATGGTAACGCATCTGTTCATGCCACCTTTCTTTAATACCCCCTCCAGAAGGACTTTCTTTGTATAATCGAGCATATCTCGAAAACGGTACCCATCTGCCCATGCCAACGCATCTGTGCATGCCACCATTCCTTTACTACCCCCTCCAGGAGCACTTTCTTTGTAGAATCGAGCATATCTCGTGACGTTGCGTCTGCAGTCAGAGTTCTAATGACCTATCCATAGAAGATGAAAATACCCATCTGACCATGGCAACGCATCTGTTCATGCCAAATTTTCTTTCCTGCCCCCTCCAGGAGCAATTTCTTTGTAGAATCGAGCATATCTCGTGACGTTGCGTCAGCAGTCAGAGTTCTAAGGACCTATCCATAGAAGATGAAAATACCCATCTGACCATGGCAACGCATCTGTTCATGCCAAATTTTCTTTCCTGCCCCCTCCAGGAGCAATTTCTTTGTAGAATCGAGCAAATCTCGAGACCGGTGCGTCTGCAGTCAGAGTTCTAAGGACCTCTCCATAGAAGTTGAAAATACCCATCTGACCATAGCAACGCATCTGTTCATGCCACATTTTCTTTACTACCCCCTCCAGGAGCAATTTCTTTGTAGAATCGAGCGTATCTCGAGAACGGTGTGTCTGCAGTCAGAGTTCTAAAGACCTTTCCATAGAAGTTGAAAATACCCTTCTAACCATGGTAACGCATCTGTTCATGCCACCTTTCTTTAATACCCCCTCCAGAAGCACTTTCTTTGTAGAATCGAGCATATCTCGAGAACGGTACCCATCTGACCATGCCAACGCATCTGTGCATGCCACCATTTCTTTACTACCCCCTCCAGGAGCACTTTCTTTGTAGAATCGAGCAAATCTCGAGAACGGTGCGTTTGCAGTCAGAGTTCTAAAGACCTATCCATAGAAGTTGAAAATACCCATTTCACCATGGCAACGCATCTGTTCATGCCACCTTTTCTTTACTACCCTCTCCAGGAGCACTTTCTTTGAAGAATCGAGCATATCTCGAGACGGTGCGTCTGCTGTCAGAGTTCTAAGGACCTATCCATAGAAGTTGAAAATACCCATCTGACCATGGCAACGCTTCTCTTCATGCCATCTTTTCTTTACTACCCCCTCCAGGAGCACTTTATTTGTAGAATCGAGCGTATCTCGAGAACGGTGCGTTTGCAGTCAGAGTTCTAAAGACCTATCCATAGAACCTCGATGTTGGATTAAGAAATAATTTTAGGTGTAGCCGTTTAAATTTAAGGTCAGTTCGACTTTTAAAATCTTACATGATCTGAGTTCAAACCTTCGTGAGCCAGGTTGGTTTCTATCTTTAAATAATTAATATATTTTAGTACGAAAGGGTTGAATATATAAATAATATTATTTTATACATAAAGAATATAAATAATTGTTTATGAAGCTATTTTGGCAGATTAATGTAATAAATTTAGAATTTGTAAATGTAATTTATATTACAAAAACTACTTGTTTTATATATAGAGCATTGTAAAGACCTATCCATAGAAGTTGAAAGTACCCTTCTGACCATGGCAACGCATCTTTTCGTGCCACCTTTTCTTTACTACCCCCTCCAGGAGCACTTTCTTTGTAGAATCGAGCATATCTAGAGAACGGTGCGTCTGCAGTCAGAGTTCTAAAGACCTATACACAGAAGTTGAAAATACCCATCTGACCATGGCAACGCATCTGTTCATGCCACCTTTTCTTTACTACCCCCTCCAGGAGCAATTTCTTTGTAGAATCGAGCGTATCTCGAGAACGGTGTGTCTGCAGTCAGAGTTCTAAAGACCTATCCATAGAAGTTGAAAGTACCCTTCTGACCATGGCAACGCATCTGTTCGTGCCACCTTTTCTTTACTACCCCCTCCAGGAGCACTTTCTTTGTAGAATCGAGCGTATCTCGAGAACGGTGCGTCTGCAGTCAGAGTTCTAAAGACCTATACACAGAAGTTGAAAATACCCATCTGACCATGGCAACGCATCTGTTCATGCCACCTTTTCTTTACTATCCCCTCCAGGAGCAATTTCTTTGTAGAATCGAGCGTATCTCGAGAAGGGTGTGTCTGCAGTCAGAGTTCTAAAGACCTATCCATAGAAGTTGAAAATACCCTTCTGACCATGGTAACGCATCTGTTCATGCCACCTTTCTTTACTACCCCCTCCAGAAGCACTTTCTTTGTATAATGGAGCATATCTCGAGAACGGTGCGTTTGCAGTCAGAGTTCTAAAGACCTATCCATAGAAGTTGAAAATACCCATTTCACCATGGCAACGCATCTGTTCATGCCACCTTTTCTTTATAACCTCTCCAGGAGCACTTTCTTTGAAGAATCGAGCATATCTCGAGACGGTGCGTCTGCAGTCAGAGTTCTAAAGACCTATACATAGAAGCTGAAAATACCTATCTGACCATGGTAACGCATCTGTTAATGCTTTCTTTTCTTTACTACCCCCTCCAGGAGCACTTTCTTTGTAGAATCGAGCGTATCTCGAGAACGGTGCGTTTGCAGTCAGAGTTCTAAAGACCTATCCATAGAAGTTGAAAATACCCATTTCACCATGGCAACGCATCTGTTTATGCCACCTTTTCTTTACTACCCTCTCCAGGAGCACTTTCTTTGAAGAATCGAGCATATCTCGAGACGGTGCGTCTGCAGTCAGAGTTCTAAAGACCTATCCATAGAAGTTGAAAGTACCCTTCTGACCATGGCAACGCATCTGTTCGTGCCACCTTTTCTTTACTACCCCCTCCAGGAGCACTTTCTTTGTAGAATCGAGCGTATCTCGAGAACGGTGCGTCTGCAGTCAGAGTTCTAAAGACCTATACACAGAAGTTCAAAATACCCATCTGACCATGGCAACGCATCTGTTCATGCCACCTTTTCTTTACTATCCCCTCCAGGAGCAATTTCTTTGTAGAATCGAGCGTATCTCGAGAAGGGTGTGTCTGCAGTCAGAGTTCTAAAGACCTATCCATAGAAGTTGAAAATACCCTTCTGACCATGGTAACGCATCTGTTCATGCCACCTTTCTTTACTACCCCCTCCAGAAGCACTTTCTTTGTATAATGGAGCATATCTCGAGAACGGTGCGTTTGCAGTCAGAGTTCTAAAGACCTATCCATAGAAGTTGAAAATACCCATTTCACCATGGCAACGCATCTGTTCATGCCACCTTTTCTTTATAACCTCTCCAGGAGCACTTTCTTTGAAGAATCGAGCATATCTCGAGACGGTGCGTCTGCAGTCAGAGTTCTAAAGACCTATACATAGAAGCTGAAAATACCTATCTGACCATGGTAACGCATCTGTTAATGCTTTCTTTTCTTTACTACCCCCTCCAGGAGCACTTTCTTTGTAGAATCGAGCGTATCTCGAGAACGGTGCGTTTGCAGTCAGAGTTCTAAAGACCTATCCATAGAAGTTGAAAATACCCATTTCACCATGGCAACGCATCTGTTTATGCCACCTTTTCTTTACTACCCTCTCCAGGAGCACTTTCTTTGAAGAATCGAGCATATCTCGAGACGGTGCGTCTGCAGTCAGAGTTCTAAAGACCTATCCATAGAAGTTGAAAGTACCCTTCTGACCATGGCAACGCATCTGTTCGTGCCACCTTTTCTTTACTACCCCCTCCAGGAGCACTTTCTTTGTAGAATCGAGCGTATCTCGAGAACGGTGCGTCTGCAGTCAGAGTTCTAAAGACCTATACACAGAAGTTGAAAATACCCATCTGACCATGGCAACGCATCTGTTCATGCCACCTTTTCTTTACTATCCCCTCCAGGAGCAATTTCTTTGTAGAATCGAGCGTATCTCGAGAACGGTGTGTCTGCAGTCAGAGTTCTAAAGACCTATCCATAGAAGTTGAAAATACCCTTCTGACCATGGTAACGCATCTGTTCATGCCACCTTTCTTTACTACCCCCTCCAGAAGCACTTTCTTTGTATAATCGAGCATATCTCGAGAACGGTACCCATCTGACCATGCCAACGCATCTGTGCATGCCACCATTTCTTTACTACCCCCTCCAGGAAGACTTTCTTTGTAGAATCGAGCATATCTCGTGACGTTGCGTCTGCAGTCAGAGTTCTAAGGACCTATCCATAGAAGATGAAAATACCCATCTGACCATAGCAACGCATCTGTTCATGCCACCTTTTCTTTCCTGCCCCCTCCAGGAGCAATTTCCTTGTAGAATCGAGCAAATCTCGAGAACGGTGCGTCTGCAGTCAGAGTTCTAAGGACCTATCCATAGAAGTTGAAAATACCCATCTGACCATGGTAACGCATCTCTTCATGCCACCTTTTCTTTACTACCCCCTCCAGGAGCACTTTCTTTGTATAATCGAGCATATCTCGAGAACGGTACCCATCTGACCAAGCCAACGCATCTGTGCATGCCACCTTTTCTTTACTACCCCTTCCAGGAGCACTTTCTTTGTAGAATCGAGCATATCTCGAGACGGTGCGTCTGCAGTCAGAGATCTAAGGACCTATCCATAGAAGTTGAAAATACCCATGGCAACGCATCTGTCCACGCCACCTTTTCTTTACTATCCCCTCCAGGAGCACTTTCTTTGTAGAATCGAGCGTATCTCGAGAACGGTGCGTTTGCAGTCAGAGTTCTAAAGACATATCCATAGAAGTTGAAAATACCCATCTGACCATGGTAACGCTTCTCTTCATGCCACCTTTTCTTTACTACCCCCTCCATGAGCACTTTCTTTGTAGAATCGATCGTATCTCGAGAACGGTGCGTTTGCAGTCAGAGTTCTAAAGACATATCCATAGAAGTTGAAAATACCCTTCTGACCATGGTAACGCATCTGTTCATGCCACCTTTCTTTAGTACCCCCTCCAGAAGCACTTTCTTTGTCTAATCGAGCATATCTCGAGAACGGTACCCATCTGACCATGCCAACGCATCTGTGCATGCCACCATTTCTTTACTAACCCGTCCAGGAGCACTTTCTTTGTAGAATCGAGCACATCTTGAGAACGATGCGTCTGCAGTCAGAGTTCTAAAGGCCTATCCAAAGAAGTTGAAAATACCCATCTGACCATGGCAACGCATCTCTTCATGCCACCTTTTCTTTACTACCCCCTCTAGGAGCACTTTCTTTGTAGAATCGAGCGTAACTCGAGACCGGTTTGCAGTCAGAGTTCTAAAGACCTATCCATAGAAGTTTAAAATACCCGTCTGACCATGGTAACGCATCTGCTCATGCCACCTTTCCTTACTAACCCCTCCAGAATCACTTTCTTTGTATAATCGAGCATATCTCCAGAACGGTACCCATCTGACCATGCCAACGCATCTGTGAATGCCACCATTTCTGTACTACCCCCTCCAGGAGCACTTTCTTTGCAGAATCGACCACATCTCGAGAACGGTGCGTCTGCAGTCAGAGTTCTTAAGACCTATCCATAGAAGTTGAAAATACCCTTCTGACTATGGTAACGCATCTGTTCGTACCACCTTTTCTTTTCTAACCCCTCCAGGAGCACTTTCTTTGTAGAATCGAGCACATCTTGAGAACGATGCGTCTGCAGTCAGAGTTCTAAAGGCCTATCCAAAGAAGTTGAAAATACCCATCTGACCATGGCAACGCATCTCTTCATGCCACCTTTTCTTTACTACCCCCTCCAGGAGCAATTTCTTTGTACAATCGAGCGTATCTCGAGAACGGTGTGTCTGCAGTCAGAGTTCTAAAGACCTTTCCATAGAAGTTGAAAATACCCTTCTGACCATGGTAACGCATCTGTTCATGCCACCTTTTTTTAATACCCCCTCCAGAAGGACTTTCTTTGTATAATCGAGCATATCTCGAAAACGGTACCCATCTGCCCATGCCAACGCATCTGTGCATGCCACCATTCCTTGACTACCCCCTCCAGGAGCACTTTCTTTGTAGAATCGAGCATATCTCGTGACGTTGCGTCTGCAGTCAGAGTTCTAATGACCTATCCATAGAAGATGAAAATACCCATCTGACCATGGCAACGCATCTGTTCATGCCAAATTTTCTTTCCTGCCCCCTCCAGGAGCAATTTCTTTGTAGAATCGAGCATATCTCGTGACGTTGCGTCAGCAGTCAGAGTTCTAAGGACCTATCCATAGAAGATGAAAATACCCATCTGACCATGGCAACGCATCTGTTCATGCCAAATTTTCTTTCCTGCCCCCTCCAGGTGCAATTTCTTTGTAGAATCGAGCAAATCTCGAGACCGGTGCGTCTGCAGTCAGAGTTCTAAGGACCTCTCCATAGAAGTTGAAAATACCCATCTGACCATAGCAACGCATCTGTTCATGCCACCTTTTCTTTACTACCCCCTCCAGGAGCAATTTCTTTGTAGAATCGAGCGTATCTCGAGAACGGTGTGTCTGCAGTCAGAGTTCTAAAGACCTTTCCATAGAAGTTGAAAATACCCTTCTGACCATGGTAACGCATCTGTTCATGCCACCTTTCTTTAATACCCCCTCCAGAAGCACTTTCTTTGTAGAATCGAGCATATCTCGAGAACGGTACCCATCTGACCATGCCAACGCATCTGTGCATGCCACCATTTCTTTACTACCCCCTCCAGGAGCACTTTCTTTGTAGAATCGAGCAAATCTCGAGAACGGTGCGTTTGCAGTCAGAGTTCTAAAGACCTATCCATAGAAGTTGAAAATACCCATTTCACCATGGCAACGCATCTGCTCATGCCACCTTTTCTTTACTACCCTCTCCAGGAGCACTTTCTTTGAAGAATCGAGCATATCTTGAGACGGTGCGTCTGCTGTCAGAGTTCTAAGGACCTATCCATAGAAGTTGAAAATACCCATCTGACCATGGCAACGCTTCTCTTCATGCCATCTTTTCTTTACTACCCCCTCCAGGAGCACTTTATTTTTTAGAATCGAGCGTATCTCGAGAACGGTGCGTTTGCAGTCAGAGTTCTAAAGACCTATCCATAGAAGTTGAAAATACCCATTTCACCATGGCAACGCATCTGTTCATGCCACCTTTCCTTTACTACCCTCTCCAGGAGCACTTTCTTTGAAGAATCGAGCATATCTCGAGACGGTGCGTCTGCAGTCAGAGTTCTAAGGACCTATCCATAGAAGTTGAAAATACCCTTCTGACCATGGCAACGCATCTCTTCATGCCATCTTTTCTTTACTACCCCCTCCAGGAGCACTTTCTTTGTAGAATCGAGCGTATCTCGAGAACGGTGCGTTTGCAGTCAGAGTTCTAAAGACCTATCCATAGAAGTTGAAAATACTCATCTGACAATGGCAACGCATCTATTCATGCCACCTTTTCTTTACTACCCCCTCCAGAAGCACTTTCTTTGTATAATCGAGCATATCTCGAGAACGGTACCCATCTGACCAAGCCAACGCATCTGTGCATGCCACCTTTTCTTTACTACCCCTTCCAGGAGCACTTTCTTTGTAGAATCGAGCATATCTCGAGAGGGTGCGTCTGCAGTCAGAGATCTAAGGACCTATCCATAGAAGTTGAAAATACCCATCTGACCATGGCAACGCATCTGTCCACGTCACCTTTTCTTTACTACCCCCTCCAGGAGCACTTTCTTTGTAGAATCGAGCGTATCTCGAGAACGGTGCGTCTGCAGTCAGAGTTCTAAAGACCTATCCAAAGAAGTTGAAAATACCCATCTGACCATGGCAACGCATCTCTTCATGACACCTTTTCTTTACTACCCCCTCTAGGAGCACTTTCTTTGTAGAATCGAGCGTATCTCGAGACCGGTGCGTTTGCAGTCAGAGTTTTAAAGACCAATCCATAGAAGTTTAAAATACCCTTCTGACCATGGTAACGCATCTGTTCATGCCACCTTTCTTTACTACCCCCTCCAGAAGCACTTTCTTTGTATAATCGAGCATATCTCCAGAACGGTACCCATCTGACCACGCCAACGCATCTGTGAATGCCACCATTTCTGTACTACCCCCTCCAGGGGCACTTTCTTTGTAGAATCGACCACATCTCGAGAACGGTGCGTCTGCAGTCAGAGTTGTAAAGACCTATCCATAGAAGTTGAAAATACCCACCTGACCATGGCAACGCATTTGTTCATGCCACCTTTTCTTTCCTGCCTCCTCCAGGAGCAATTTCTTTGTAGAATCGAGCGTATCTCGAGAACGGTGCGTCTGCAGTCAGAGTTCTAAAGACCTATCCACAGAAGTTGAAAATACCCATCTGACCATGGCAACGCATCTGTTCATGTCACCTTTTTTTTACTACCCCCTCAAGGAGCAGTTTCTTTGTAAAATCGAGCGTATCTCGAGAACGGTGCGTCTGCAGTCAGAGTTCTTATGACTTATCCATAGAAGTTAAAAATAACCATCTGACCATGGCAAGCATCTGTTCATGCCACCTCCTCTTTACTACCCCCTTCATTAGGAGTTTCTATGCGGTGCGTCTGCAGTCAGAGTTCTAAAGACCTATCCATAGAAGTTGAAAATACCCATCTGACCATGGTAACGCATCTCTTCATGCCACCTTTTTTTTACTACCCTTCCAGGAGCACTTTCTTTGTAGAATCGAGCGCATCTCGAGAACGGTGCGTTTTCAGTCAGAGTTCTAAAGACCTATTCATAGAAGTTGAAAATACCCATCTGACCACGGCAACGCATCTGTCCATGCCACCTTTTCTTTACTACCCCCTCCAAGAGCACTTTCTTTGTAGACTCGAGCGTATCTCGAGAACGGTGCGTCTGCAGTCAGAGTTCTAAAGACATATCCACAGAAGTTGAAAATACCCATCTGACCATAGCGACGCATCTGTTCATGCCACCTTTTCTTTACTACCCCCTCCAGGAGCAGTTTCTTTGTAGAATCAAGCGTATCTCGAGAACGGTGCGTCTGCGTCAGAGTTCTAAAGACCTATCCATAGAAGTTGCAAATACCCATCTGACCACGGCAACGCATCTGTCCATGCCACCTTTTCTTTACTACCCCCTCCAAGAGCACTTTCTTTGTAGACTCGAGCGTATCTCGAGAACGGTGCGTCTGCAGTCAGAGTTCTTAAGACTTATCCATAGAAGTTGAAAATAACCATCTGACCATGGCAACGCATCTGTTCATGCCACCTCCTCTTTACTACCCCCTCCATTAGGAGTTTCTATGCGGTGCGTCTGCAGTCAGAGTTCTAAAGACCTATCCATAGAAGTTGAAAATACCCTTCTGACCATGGTAACGCATCCGTCCAAGCCACCTATTCTTTCCTACCCCCTCCAGGAGCACTTTCTTTGTAGAATCAAGCGTATCTCGAGAACGGTGCGTCTGCATCAGAGTTCTAAAGACCTATACATAGAAGTTGAAAATACCCATCTGACCATGGTAACGCATCTGTTAATGCTACCTTTTCTTTACTACCCCCTCCAGGAGCACTTTCTTTGTAGAATCAAGCCTATCTCGAGAACGGTGCGTCTGCGTCAGAGTTCTAAAGACCTATCCATAGAAGTTGCAAATACCCATCTGACCATGGCAACGCATCTGTTCATGACACCTATTCCTAACTACCCCCTCCAGGAGCACTTTCTTTGTAGAATCGAGCGTATCTCGAGAACGGTGTGTCTGCAGTCAGAGTTCTAAAGACCTCTCCATAGAAGTTGAAAATACCCACCTGACCATTTTAACGCATCCGTCCAAGCCACCTATTTTTTACTACCCCCTCCAGGAGCACTTTCTTTGTAGAATCGAGCGTATCTCGAGAACGGTGCGGCTGCAGTCAGAGTTCTAAAGACCTATCCATAGAAGTTGAAAATACCCATCTGACCATGGCAACGCATCTGTTCATGCCAACTTTTTGTGCGGCTGCAGTCAGAGTTCTAAAGACGTATCCATAGAAGTTGAAAATACCCATCTGACCATGGTAACGCATCTGTTCATGCTACCTTTTCTTTACTACCCCCTCCTGGAGCACTTTCTTTGTAGAATCGAGCGTATCTCGAGAACGGTGCGTCTGCATCAGAGTTCTAAAGACCTATACATAGAAGTTGAATATACCCATCTGACCATGGTAACGCATCTGTTAATGCTACCTTTCTTTACTACCCCCGCCAGGAGCACTTTCTTTGTAGAATCGAGAGTATCTCGAGAACGGTGCGTCTGCATCAGAGTTCTAAAGAACTATCCATAGAAGTTGAAAATACCCATCTGACCATGGTAACCCATCTGTTAATGCTACCTTTTCTTTACTACCCCCTCCTGGAGCACTTTCTTTGTAGAATCGAGCGTATCTCGAGCACGGTGCGTCTGCATCAGAGTTCTAAAGACCTATCCATAGAAGTTGAAAATACCCATCTGACCATGGTAACGCATCTGTTAATGATACCTTTTCTTTACTACCCCCTCCAGGAGCACTTTCTTTGTAGAATCGAGCGTATCTCGAGAACGGTGCGTCTGCAGTCGGAGTTCTAAAAACCTATCCATAGAAGTTGAAAATACCCATCTGACCACGGCAACGCATCTGTTCATGTTACATTTTCTTTACTACCCCCTCCAGGAGCACTTTTTTTGTAGAATCGAGCGTATCTCGAGATGCGTCTGCAGTCGGAGTTCACACGACCTATCCATAGAAGTTTAAAATACCCATCTGACCATGGTAACGCATCTGTTCATGCCACCTTTTCTTTACTACCCCCTCCAGGAGCACTCTGTTTTGTAGAATCGAGCGTATCTCGAGAACGGTGCGTCTGCAGTCAGAGTTCTAAAGACCTATCCAAGCCACCTATTTTTTACTACCCCCTCCAGGAGCACTTTCTTTGTAGAATCGAGCGTATCTCGAGAACGGTGCGTCTGCAGTCAGAGTTCTAAAGACCTATCCATAGAAGTTGAAAATACCCATCTGACCATGGTAACGCATCTCTTCATGCCACCTTTTTTTTACTACCCCACCAGGAGCACTTTCTTTGTAGAATCGAGCGTATCTCGAGAACGGTGCGTTTGCAGTCAGAGTTCTAAAGACCTATTCATAGAAGTTGAAAATACCCATCTGACCACGGCAACGCATCTGTTCATGCCACCTTTTCTTTACTACCCCCTCCAGGAGCAGTTTCTTTGTAGAATCAAGCGTATCTCGAGAACAGAAGTTGAAAATACCCATCTGACCATGGCAACGCATCTGTTCATGCCACCTTTTCTTTACTACCCCCTCCAGGAGCAGTTTCTTTGTAGAATCGAGCGTATCTCGAGAACGGTGCGTCTGCGGTCAGAGTTCAAAAGACCTATCCATAGAAGTTGAAAATACCCATCTGACCATTGTAACATTCTACCTTTTCTTTACTACCCCCTCCAGGAGCACTTTGTTTTGTAGAATCGAGCGTATCTCGAGAACGGTGCGTCTGCAGTCAGAGTTCTAAAGACCTATCCATAGAAGTTGAAAATACCCATCTGACCATGGTAAAGCATCTCTTCATGCCACCTTTTTTTTACTACCGCTCCAAGAGCACTTTCTTTGTAGAATCGAGCGTATCTCGAGAACGGTGCGTCTGCGGTCAGAGTTCTTAAGACGTATCCATAGAAGTTGGAAATAACCATCTGACCATGGCAATGCATCTGTTCATGCCACCTCCTCTTTACTACCCCCTCCATTAGGAGTTTCTATGCGGTGCGTCTGCAGTCAGAGTTCTAAAGACATCCATAGAAGTTGAAAATACCCTTCTGACCATGGTAACGCATCTGTTCATGCCACCTTTTCTTTACTACCCCTTCAGGAGCACTTTCTTTGTAGAATCGAGCATATTTCGAGAACGGTGCGTCTGCAGTCAGAGTTCTAAAGACCTATCCATAGAAGTTGAAAATACCTATCTGACCATGGTAACGCTTCTGTTCATGCTAAATCTTTACTACCCCCTTCAGGAGCACTTTCTTTGTAGAATCGAGCGTATCTCGAGACCGGTGCGTCTGCCGTCAGAGTTCAAAAGACATATCCATAGAAGTTGAAAATATCCATCTGACCATGGCAACGCATCTGTTCATGCCACCTTTTCTTTACTACCCCCTCCAGGAGCACTTTCTTTGTAGAATCGAGCGTATCTCGAGAACGGTGCGTCTGCAGTCAGAGTTCTAAAGACCTATCTATAGAAGTTGAAAATACCCATCTGACCATGGCAACGCATCTGTGCATGCCACTTTTTCTTTTCTACCCCCTCCAGGAGCACTTTCTTTGTAGAATCGAGCGTATCTCGAGAACGGTGCGTCTGCAGTCAGAGTTCTAAAGACCTATCCATAGAAGTTGAAAATACCCATCTGACCACGGTAACGCATCTGTTCATGCTACCTTTTCTTTACTACCCCCTCCAGGAGCACTTTCTTCGTAGAATCGAGCGTATCTCGAGAACGGTGTGTCTGCAGTCAGAGTTCTAAAGACCTATCCATAGAAGTTGAAAATACCCACCTGACCATGGTAACGCAACCGTCCAAGCCACCTATTCTTTACTACCCCCTCCAGGATCACTTTCTTTGTAGAATCGAGCGTATCTCGAGAACGGTGCGTCTGCAGTCAGAGTTCTAAAGACCTATCCATAGAAGTTGAAAATACCCATCTGACCATGGTAACGCATCTGTTAATGATACCTTTTCTTTACTACCCCCTCCAGGAGCACTTTCTTTGTAGAATCGAGCATATCTCGAGAGGGTGCGTCTGCAGTCAGAGATCTAAGGACCTATCCATAGAAGTTGAAAATACCCATCTGACCATGGCAACGCATCTGTCCACGCCACCTTTTCTTTACTACCCCCTCCAGGAGCACTTTCTTTGTAGAATCGAGCGTATCTCGAGAACGGTGCGTCTGCAGTCAGAGTTCTAAAGACCTATCCAAAGAAGTTGAAAATACCCATCTGACCATGGCAACGCATCTCTTCATGACACCTTTTCTTTACTACCCCCTCTAGGAGCACTTTCTTTGTAGAATCGAGCGTATCTCGAGACCGGTGCGTTTGCAGTCAGAGTTCTAAAGACCAATCCATAGAAGTTTAAAATACCCTTCTGACCATGGTAACGCATCTGTTCATGCCACCTTTCTTTACTACCCCCTCCAGAAGCACTTTCTTTGTATAATCGAGCATATCTCCAGAACGGTACCCATCTGACCACGCCAACGCATCTGTGAATGCCACCATTTCTGTACTACCCCCTCCAGGGGCACTTTCTTTGTAGAATCGACCACATCTCGAGAACGGTGCGTCTGCAGTCAGAGTTGTAAAGACCTATCCATAGAAGTTGAAAATACCCACCTGACCATGGCAACGCATTTGTTCATGCCACCTTTTCTTTCCTGCCTCCTCCAGGAGCAATTTCTTTGTAGAATCGAGCGTATCTCGAGAACGGTGCGTCTGCAGTCAGAGTTCTAAAGACCTATCCACAGAAGTTGAAAATACCCATCTGACCATGGCAACGCATCTGTTCATGCCACCTTTTTTTTACTACCCCCTCAAGGAGCAGTTTCTTTGTAAAATCGAGCGTATCTCGAGAACGGTGCGTCTGCAGTCAGAGTTCTAAAGACCTATCCATAGAAGTTAAAAATACCCATCTGACCATGGTAACGCATCTCTTCATGCCACCTTTTTTTTACTACCCTTCCAGGAGCACTTTCTTTGTAGAATCGAGCGCATCTCGAGAACGGTGCGTTTGCAGTCAGAGTTCTAAAGACCTATTCATAGAAGTTGAAAATACCCATCTGACCACGGCAACGCATCTGTCCATGCCACCTTTTCTTTACTACCCCCTCCAAGAGCACTTTCTTTGTAGACTCGAGCGTATCTCGAGAACGGTGCGTCTGCAGTCAGAGTTCTAAAGACATATCCACAGAAGTTGAAAATACCCATCTGACCATGGCGACGCATCTGTTCATGCTACCTTTTCTTTACTACCCCCTCCAGGAGCAGTTTCTTTGTAGAATCAAGCGTATCTCGAGAACGGTGCGTCTGCGTCAGAGTTCTAAAGACCTATCCATAGAAGTTGCAAATACCCATCTGACCACGGCAACGCATCTGTCCATGCCACCTTTTCTGTACTACCCCCTCCAAGAGCACTTTCTTTGTAGACTCGAGCGTATCTCGAGAACGGTGCGTCTGCAGTCAGAGTTCTTAAGACTTATCCATAGAAGTTGAAAATAACCATCTGACCATGGCAACGCATCTGTTCATGCCACCTCCTCTTTACTACCCCCTCCATTAGGAGTTTCTATGCGGTGCGTCTGCAGTCAGAGTTCTAAAGACCTATCCATAGAAGTTGAAAATACCCTTCTGACCATGGTAACGCATCCGTCCAAGCCACCTATTCTTTCCTACCCCCTCCAGGAGCACTTTCTTTGTAGAATCAAGCGTATCTCGAGAACGGTGCGTCTGCATCAGAGTTCTAAAGACCTATACATAGAAGTTGAAAATACCCATCTGACCATGGTAACGCATCTGTTAATGCTACCTTTTCTTTACTACCCCCTCCAGGAGCACTTTCTTTGTAGAATCAAGCCTATCTCGAGAACGGTGCGTCTGCGTCAGAGTTCTAAAGACCTATCCATAGAAGTTGCAAATACCCATCTGACCATGGCAACGCATCTGTTCATGACACCTATTCCTAACTACCCCCTCCAGGAGCACTTTCTTTGTAGAATCGAGCGTATCTCGAGAACGGTGTGTCTGCAGTCAGAGTTCTAAAGACCTCTCCATAGAAGTTGAAAATACCCACCTGACCATTTTAACGCATCCGTCCAAGCCACCTATTTTTTACTACCCCCTCCAGGAGCACTTTCTTTGTAGAATCGAGCGTATCTCGAGAACGGTGCGGCTGCAGTCAGAGTTCTAAAGACCTATCCATAGAAGTTGAAAATACCCATCTGACCATGGCAACGCATCTGTTCATGCCAACTTTTTGTGCGGCTGCAGTCAGAGTTCTAAAGACGTATCCATAGAAGTTGAAAATACCCATCTGACCATGGTAACGCATCTGTTCATGCTACCTTTTCTTTACTACCCCCTCCTGGAGCACTTTCTTTGTAGAATCGAGCGTATCTCGAGAACGGTGCGTCTGCATCAGAGTTCTAAAGACCTATACATAGAAGTTGAATATACCCATCTGACCATGGTAACGCATCTGTTAATGCTACCTTTCTTTACTACCCCCGCCAGGAGCACTTTCTTTGTAGAATCGAGAGTATCTCGAGAACGGTGCGTCTGCATCAGAGTTCTAAAGAACTATCCATAGAAGTTGAAAATACCCATCTGACCATGGTAACCCATCTGTTAATGCTACCTTTTCTTTACTACCCCCTCCTGGAGCACTTTCTTTGTAGAATCGAGCGTATCTCGAGCACGGTGCGTCTGCATCAGAGTTCTAAAGACCTATCCATAGAAGTTGAAAATACCCATCTGACCATGGTAACGCATCTGTTAATGATACCTTTTCTTTACTACCCCCTCCAGGAGCACTTTCTTTGTAGAATCGAGCGTATCTCGAGAACGGTGCGTCTGCAGTCGGAGTTCTAAAAACCTATCCATAGAAGTTGAAAATACCCATCTGACCACGGCAACGCATCTGTTCATGTTACATTTTCTTTACTACCCCCTCCAGGAGCACTTTTTTTGTAGAATCGAGCGTATCTCGAGATGCGTCTGCAGTCGGAGTTCACACGACCTATCCATAGAAGTTTAAAATACCCATCTGACCATGGTAACGCATCTGTTCATGCCACCTTTTCTTTACTACCCCCTCCAGGAGCACTCTGTTTTGTAGAATCGAGCGTATCTCGAGAACGGTGCGTCTGCAGTCAGAGTTCTAAAGACCTATCCAAGCCACCTATTTTTTACTACCCCCTCCAGGAGCACTTTCTTTGTAGAATCGAGCGTATCTCGAGAACGGTGCGTCTGCAGTCAGAGTTCTAAAGACCTATCCATAGAAGTTGAAAATACCCATCTGACCATGGTAACGCATCTCTTCATGCCACCTTTTTTTTACTACCCCACCAGGAGCACTTTCTTTGTAGAATCGAGCGTATCTCGAGAACGGTGCGTTTGCAGTCAGAGTTCTAAAGACCTATCCATAGAAGTTGAAAATACCCATCTGACCACGGCAACGCATCTGTTCATGCCACCTTTTCTTTACTACCCCCTCCAGGAGCAGTTTCTTTGTAGAATCAAGCGTATCTCGAGAACAGAAGTTGAAAATACCCATCTGACCATGGCAACGCATCTGTTCATGCCACCTTTTCTTTACTACCCCCTCCAGGAGCAGTTTCTTTGTAGAATCGAGCGTATCTCGAGAACGGTGCGTCTGCGGTCAGAGTTCAAAAGACCTATCCATAGAAGTTGAAAATACCCATCTGACCATTGTAACATTCTACCTTTTCTTTACTACCCCCTCCAGGAGCACTTTGTTTTGTAGAATCGAGCGTATCTCGAGAACGGTGCGTCTGCAGTCAGAGTTCTAAAGACCTATCCATAGAAGTTGAAAATACCCATCTGACCATGGTAAAGCATCTCTTCATGCCACCTTTTTTTTACTACCGCTCCAAGAGCACTTTCTTTGTAGAATCGAGCGTATCTCGAGAACGGTGCGTCTGCGGTCAGAGTTCTTAAGACGTATCCATAGAAGTTGGAAATAACCATCTGACCATGGCAATGCATCTGTTCATGCCACCTCCTCTTTACTACCCCCTCCATTAGGAGTTTCTATGCGGTGCGTCTGCAGTCAGAGTTCTAAAGACATCCATAGAAGTTGAAAGTACCCTTCTGACCATGGTAACGCATCTGTTCATGCCACCTTTTCTTTACTACCCCTTCAGGAGCACTTTCTTTGTAGAATCGAGCATATCTCGAAAACGGTGTGTCTGCGGTCAGAGTTCTAAAGACCTATCCATAGAAGTTGAAAATACCTATCTGACCATGGTAACGCTTCTGTTCATGCTAAATCTTTACTACCCCCTTCAGGAGCACTTTCTTTGTAGAATCGAGCGTATCTCGAGACCGGTGCGTCTGCAGTCAGAGTTCAAAAGACATATCCATAGAAGTTGAAAATATCCATCTGACCATGGCAACGCATCTGTTCATGCCACCTTTTCTTTACTACCCCCTCCAGGAGCACTTTCTTTGTAGAATCGAGCGTATCTCGAGAACGGTGCGTCTGCAGTCAGAGTTCTAAAGACCTATCTATAGAAGTTGAAAATACCCATCTGACCATGGCAACGCATCTGTGCATGCCACCTTTTCTTTACTACCCCCTCCAGGAGCACTTTCTTTGTAGAATCGAGCGTATCTCGAGAACGGTGCGTCTGCAGTCAGAGTTCTAAAGACCTATCCATAGAAGTTGAAAATACCCATCTGACCACGGTAACGCATCTGTTCATGCTACCTTTTCTTTACTACCCCCTCCAGGAGCACTTTCTTCGTAGAATCGAGCGTATCTCGAGAACGGTGTGTCTGCAGTCAGAGTTCTAAAGACCTATCCATAGAAGTTGAAAATACCCACCTGACCATGGTAACGCAACCGTCCAAGCCACCTATTCTTTACTACCCCCTCCAGGATCACTTTCTTTGTAGAATCGAGCGTATCTCGAGAACGGTGCGGCTGCAGTCAGAGTTCTAAAGACCTATCCATAGAAGTTGAAAATACCCATCTGACCATGGTAACGCATCTGTTAATGATACCTTTTCTTTACTACCCCCTCCAGGAGCACTTTCTTTGTAGAATCGAGCATATCTCGAGAGGGTGCGTCTGCAGTCAGAGATCTAAGGACCTATCCATAGAAGTTGAAAATACCCATCTGACCATGGCAACGCATCTGTCCACGTCACCTTTTCTTTACTACCCCCTCCAGGAGCACTTTCTTTGTAGAATCGAGCGTATCTCGAGAACGGTGCGTCTGCAGTCAGAGTTCTAAAGACCTATCCAAAGAAGTTGAAAATACCCATCTGACCATGGCAACGCATCTCTTCATGACACCTTTTCTTTACTACCCCCTCTAGGAGCACTTTCTTTGTAGAATCGAGCGTATCTCGAGACCGGTGCGTTTGCAGTCAGAGTTCTAAAGACCTATCCATAGAAGTTTAAAATACCCTTCTGACCATGGTAACGCATCTGTTCATGCCACCTTTCTTTACTACCCCCTCCAGAAGCACTTTCTTTGTATAATCGAGCATATCTCCAGAACGGTACCCATCTGACCACGCCAACGCATCTGTGAATGCCACCATTTCTGTACTACCCCCTCCAGGGGCACTTTCTTTGTAGAATCGACCACATCTCGAGAACGGTGCGTCTGCAGTCAGAGTTGTAAAGACCTATCCATAGAAGTTGAAAATACCCACCTGACCATGGCAACGCATTTGTTCATGCCACCTTTTCTTTCCTGCCTCCTCCAGGAGCAATTTCTTTGTAGAATCGAGCGTATCTCGAGAACGGTGCGTCTGCAGTCAGAGTTCTAAAGACCTATCCACAGAAGTTGAAAATACCCATCTGACCATGGCAACGCATCTGTTCATGCCACCTTTTTTTTACTACCCCCTCAAGGAGCAGTTTCTTTGTAAAATCGAGCGTATCTCGAGAACGGTGCGTCTGCAGTCAGAGTTCTAAAGACCTATCCATAGAAGTTAAAAATACCCATCTGACCATGGTAACGCATCTCTTCATGCCACCTTTTTTTTACTACCCTTCCAGGAGCACTTTCTTTGTAGAATCGAGCGCATCTCGAGAACGGTGCGTTTGCAGTCAGAGTTCTAAAGACCTATTCATAGAAGTTGAAAATACCCATCTGACCACGGCAACGCATCTGTCCATGCCACCTTTTCTTTACTACCCCCTCCAAGAGCACTTTCTTTGTAGACTCGAGCGTATCTCGAGAACGGTGCGTCTGCAGTCAGAGTTCTAAAGACATATCCACAGAAGTTGAAAATACCCATCTGACCATGGCGACGCATCTGTTCATGCTACCTTTTCTTTACTACCCCCTCCAGGAGCAGTTTCTTTGTAGAATCAAGCGTATCTCGAGAACGGTGCGTCTGCGTCAGAGTTCTAAAGACCTATCCATAGAAGTTGCAAATACCCATCTGACCACGGCAACGCATCTGTCCATGCCACCTTTTCTGTACTACCCCCTCCAAGAGCACTTTCTTTGTAGACTCGAGCGTATCTCGAGAACGGTGCGTCTGCAGTCAGAGTTCTTAAGACTTATCCATAGAAGTTGAAAATAACCATCTGACCATGGCAACGCATCTGTTCATGCCACCTCCTCTTTACTACCCCCTCCATTAGGAGTTTCTATGCGGTGCGTCTGCAGTCAGAGTTCTAAAGACCTATCCATAGAAGTTGAAAATACCCTTCTGACCATGGTAACGCATCCGTCCAAGCCACCTATTCTTTCCTACCCCCTCCAGGAGCACTTTCTTTGTAGAATCGAGCGTATCTCGAGAACGGTGCGTCTGCAGTCAGAGTTCTAAAGACCTATACATAGAAGTTGAAAATACCCATCTGACCATGGTAACGCATCTGTTAATGCTACCTTTTCTTTACTACCCCCTCCAGGAGCACTTTGTTTTGTAGAATCGAGCGTATCTCGAGAACGGTGCGTCTGCAGTCAGAGTTCTAAAGACCTATCCATAGAAGTTGAAAATACCCATCTGACCATGGTAAAGCATCTCTTCATGCCACCTTTTTTTTACTACCGCTCCAAGAGCACTTTCTTTGTAGAATCGAGCGTATCTCGAGAACGGTGCGTCTGCGGTCAGAGTTCTTAAGACGTATCCATAGAAGTTGGAAATAACCATCTGACCATGGCAATGCATCTGTTCATGCCACCTCCTCTTTACTACCCCCTCCATTAGGAGTTTCTATGCGGTGCGTCTGCAGTCAGAGTTCTAAAGACATCCATAGAAGTTGAAAGTACCCTTCTGACCATGGTAACGCATCTGTTCATGCCACCTTTTCTTTACTACCCCTTCAGGAGCACTTTCTTTGTAGAATCGAGCATATTTCGAAAACGGTGCGTCTGCAGTCAGAGTTCTAAAGACCTATCCATAGAAGTTGAAAATACCTATCTGACCATGGTAACGCTTCTGTTCATGCTAAATCTTTACTACCCCCTTCAGGAGCACTTTCTTTGTAGAATCGAGCGTATCTCGAGACCGGTGCGTCTGCCGTCAGAGTTCAAAAGACATATCCATAGAAGTTGAAAATATCCATCTGACCATGGCAACGCATCTGTTCATGCCACCTTTTCTTTACTACCCCCTCCAGGAGCACTTTCTTTGTAGAATCGAGCGTATCTCGAGAACGGTGCGTCTGCAGTCAGAGTTCTAAAGACCTATCTATAGAAGTTGAAAATACCCATCTGACCATGGCAACGCATCTGTTCATGCCACTTTTTCTTTTCTACCCCCTCCAGGAGCACTTTCTTTGTAGAATCGAGCGTATCTCGAGAACGGTGCGTCTGCAGTCAGAGTTCTAAAGACCTATCCATAGAAGTTGAAAATACCCATCTGACCACGGTAACGCATCTGTTCATGCTACCTTTTCTTTACTACCCCCTCCAGGAGCACTTTCTTCGTAGAATCGAGCGTATCTCGAGAACGGTGTGTCTGCAGTCAGAGTTCTAAAGACCTATCCATAGAAGTTGAAAATACCCACCTGACCATGGTAACGCAACCGTCCAAGCCACCTATTCTTTACTACCCCCTCCAGGATCACTTTCTTTGTAGAATCGAGCGTATCTCGAGAACGGTGCGGCTGCAGTCAGAGTTCTAAAGACCTATCCATAGAAGTTGAAAATACCCATCTGACCATGGTAACGCATCTGTTAATGATACCTTTTCTTTACTACCCCCTCCAGGAGCACTTTCTTTGTAGAATCGAGCATATCTCGAGAGGGTGCGTCTGCAGTCAGAGATCTAAGGACCTATCCATAGAAGTTGAAAATACCCATCTGACCATGGCAACGCATCTGTCCACGCCACCTTTTCTTTACTACCCCCTCCAGGAGCACTTTCTTTGTAGAATCGAGCGTATCTCGAGAACGGTGCGTCTGCAGTCAGAGTTCTAAAGACCTATCCAAAGAAGTTGAAAATACCCATCTGACCATGGCAACGCATCTCTTCATGACACCTTTTCTTTACTACCCCCTCTAGGAGCACTTTCTTTGTAGAATCGAGCGTATCTCGAGACCGGTGCGTTTGCAGTCAGAGTTCTAAAGACCAATCCATAGAAGTTTAAAATACCCTTCTGACCATGGTAACGCATCTGTTCATGCCACCTTTCTTTACTACCCCCTCCAGAAGCACTTTCTTTGTATAATCGAGCATATCTCCAGAACGGTACCCATCTGACCACGCCAACGCATCTGTGAATGCCACCATTTCTGTACTACCCCCTCCAGGGGCACTTTCTTTGTAGAATCGACCACATCTCGAGAACGGTGCGTCTGCAGTCAGAGTTGTAAAGATCTATCCATAGAAGTTGAAAATACCCACCTGACCATGGCAACGCATTTGTTCATGCCACCTTTTCTTTCCTGCCTCCTCCAGGAGCAATTTCTTTGTAGAATCGAGCGTATCTCGAGAACGGTGCGTCTGCAGTCAGAGTTCTAAAGACCTATCCACAGAAGTTGAAAATACCCATCTGACCATGGCAACGCATCTGTTCATGCCACCTTTTTTTTACTACCCCCTCAAGGAGCAGTTTCTTTGTAAAATCGAGCGTATCTCGAGAACGGTGCGTCTGCAGTCAGAGTTCTTATGACTTATCCATAGAAGTTAAAAATAACCATCTGACCATGGCAACGCATCTGTTCATGCCACCTCCTCTTTACTACCCCCTCCATTAGGAGTTTCTATGCGGTGCGTCTGCAGTCAGAGTTCTAAAGACCTATCCATAGAAGTTGAAAATACCCATCTGACCATGGTAACGCATCTCTTCATGCCACCTTTTTTTTACTACCCTTCCAGGAGCACTTTCTTTGTAGAATCGAGCGCATCTCGAGAACGGTGCGTTTGCAGTCAGAGTTCTAAAGACCTATTCATAGAAGTTGAAAATACCCATCTGACCACGGCAACGCATCTGTCCATGCCACCTTTTCTTTACTACCCCCTCCAAGAGCACTTTCTTTGTAGACTCGAGCGTATCTCGAGAACGGTGCGTCTGCAGTCAGAGTTCTAAAGACATATCCACAGAAGTTGAAAATACCCATCTGACCATGGCGACGCATCTGTTCATGCCACCTTTTCTTTACTACCCCCTCCAGGAGCAGTTTCTTTGTAGAATCAAGCGTATCTCGAGAACGGTGCGTCTGCGTCAGAGTTCTAAAGACCTATCCATAGAAGTTGCAAATACCCATCTGACCACGGCAACGCATCTGTCCATGCCACCTTTTCTTTACTACCCCCTCCAAGAGCACTTTCTTTGTAGACTCGAGCGTATCTCGAGAACGGTGCGTCTGCAGTCAGAGTTCTTAAGACTTATCCATAGAAGTTGAAAATAACCATCTGACCATGGCAACGCATCTGTTCATGCCACCTCCTCTTTACTACCCCCTCCATTAGGAGTTTCTATGGTCTGCAGTCAGAGTTCTAAAGACCTATCCATAGAAGTTGAAAATACCCTTCTGACCATGATAACGCATCCGTCCAAGCCACCTATTCTTTCCTACCCCCTCCAGGAGCACTTTCTTTGTAGAATCGAGCGTATCTCGAGAACGGTGCGTCTGCATCAGAGTTCTAAAGACCTATACATAGAAGTTGAAAATACCCATCTGACCATGGTAACGCATCTGTTAATGCTACCTTTTCTTTACTACCCCCTCCAGGAGCACTTTCTTTGTAGAATCAAGCCTATCTCGAGAACGGTGCGTCTGCGTCAGAGTTCTAAAGACCTATCCATAGAAGTTGCAAATACCCATCTGACCATTTTAACGCATCCGTCCAAGCCACCTATGGCAACGCATCTGTTCATGACACCTATTCCTAACTACCCCCTCCAGGAGCACTTTCTTTGTAGAATCGAGCGTATCTCGAGAACGGTGTGTCTGCAGTCAGAGTTCTAAAGACCTCTCCATAGAAGTTGAAAATACCCACCTGACCATTTTAACGCATCCGTCCAAGCCACCTATTTTTTACTACCAACTCCAGGAGCACTTTCTTTGTAGAATCGAGCGTATCTCGAGAACGGTGCGGCTGCAGTCAGAGTTCTAAAGACCTATCCATAGAAGTTGAAAATACCCATCTGACCATGGCAACGCATCTGTTCATGCCAACTTTTTGTGCGGCTGCAGTCAGAGTTCTAAAGACGTATCCATAGAAGTTGAAAATACCCATCTGACCATGGTAACGCATCTGTTCATGCTACCTTTTCTTTACTACCCCCTCCTGGAGCACTTTCTTTGTAGAATCGAGCGTATCTCGAGAACGGTGCGTCTGCATCAGAGTTCTAAAGAACTATGCATAGAAGTTGAAAATACCCATCTGACCATGGTAACCCATCTGTTAATGCTACCTTTTCTTTACTACCCCCTCCTGGAGCACTTTCTTTGTAGAATCGAGCGTATCTCGAGCACGGTGCGTCTGCATCAGAGTTCTAAAGACCTATCCATAGAAGTTGAAAATACCCATCTGACCATGGTAACGCATCTGTTAATGATACCTTTTCTTTACTACCCCCTCCAGGAGCACTTTCTTTGTAGAATCGAGCGTATCTCGAGAACGGTGCGTCTGCAGTCGGAGTTCTAAAAACCTATCCATAGAAGTTGAAAATACCCATCTGACCACGGCAACGCATCTGTTCATGTTACATTTTCTTTACTACCCCCTCCAGGAGCACTTTCTTTGTAGAATCGAGCGTATCTCGAGATGCGTCTGCAGTCGGAGTTCACACGACCTATCCATAGAAGTTTAAAATACCCATCTGACCATGGTAACGCATCTGTTCATGCCACCTTTTCTTTACTACCCCCTCCAGGAGCACTCTGTTTTGTAGAATCGAGCGTATCTCGAGAACGGTGCGTCTGCAGTCAGAGTTCTAAAGACCTATCCAAGCCACCTATTTGTTACTACCCCCTCCAGGAGCACTTTCTTTGTAGAATCGAGCGTATCTCGAGAACGGTGCGTCTGCAGTCAGAGTTCTAAAGACCTATCCATAGAAGTTGAAAATACCCATCTGACCATGGTAACGCATCTCTTCATGCCACCTTTTTTTTACTACCCCACCAGGAGCACTTTCTTTGTAGAATCGACCGTATCTCGAGAACGGTGCGTTTGCAGTCAGAGTTCTAAAGACCTATTCATAGAAGTTGAAAATACCCATCTGACCACGGCAACGCATCTGTTCATGCCACCTTTTCTTTACTACCCCCTCCAGGAGCAGTTTCTTTGTAGAATCAAGCGTATCTCGAGAACAGAGTTCTAAAGACCTATCCACAGAAGTTGAAAATACCCATCTGACCATGGCAACGCATCTGTTCATGCCACCTTTTCTTTACTACCCCCTCCAGGAGCAGTTTCTTTGTAGAATCGAGCGTATCTCGAGAACGGTGCGTCTGCGGTCAGAGTTCTTAAGACCTATCCACAGAAGTTGAAAATACCCATCTGACCATGGTAACGCATCTGTTAATGCTACCATTTCTTTACTACCCCCTCCAGGAGCACTTTCTTTGTAGAATCGAGCGTATCTCGAGAACGGTGCGTCTGCAGTCGGAGTTCTAAGGACCTATCCATAGAAGTTGAAAATACCCATCTGACCACGGCAACGCATCTGTTCATGCTATCTTTTCTTTTCTACCCCCTCCAGGAGCACTTTCTTTGTAGAATCGAGCGTATCTCGAGAACGGTGCGTCTGCAGTCGGAGTTCAAAAGACCTATCCATAGAAGTTGAAAATACCCATCTGACCATTGTAACGCATCTGTTCATGCTACCTTTTCTTTACTACCCCCTCCAGGAGCACTTTGTTTTGTAGAATCGAGCGTATCTCGAGAACGGTGCGTCTGCAGTCAGAGTTCTAAAGACCTATCCATAGAAGTTGAAAATACCCATCTGACCATGGTAAAGCATCTCTTCATGCCACCTTTTTTTTACTACCGCTCCAAGAGCACTTTCTTTGTAGAATCGAGCGTATCTCGAGAACGGTGCGTCTGCGGTCAGAGTTCTTAAGACGTATCCATAGAAGTTGGAAATAACCATCTGACCATGGCAATGCATCTGTTCATGCCACCTCCTCTTTACTACCCCCTCCATTAGGAGTTTCTATGCGGTGCGTCTGCAGTCAGAGTTCTAAAGACATCCATAGAAGTTGAAAGTACCCTTCTGACCATGGTAACGCATCTGTTCATGCCACCTTTTCTTTACTACCCCTTCAGGAGCACTTTCTTTGTAGAATCGAGCATATTTCGAAAACGGTGCGTCTGCAGTCAGAGTTCTAAAGACCTATCCATAGAAGTTGAAAATACCTATCTGACCATGGTAACGCTTCTGTTCATGCTAAATCTTTACTACCCCCTTCAGGAGCACTTTCTTTGTAGAATCGAGCGTATCTCGAGACCGGTGCGTCTGCCGTCAGAGTTCAAAAGACATATCCATAGAAGTTGAAAATATCCATCTGACCATGGCAACGCATCTGTTCATGCCACCTTTTCTTTACTACCCCCTCCAGGAGCACTTTCTTTGTAGAATCGAGCGTATCTCGAGAACGGTGCGTCTGCAGTCAGAGTTCTAAAGACCTATCTATAGAAGTTGAAAATACCCATCTGACCATGGCAACGCATCTGTTGATGCCACTTTTTCTTTTCTACCCCCTCCAGGAGCACTTTCTTTGTAGAATCGAGCGTATCTCGAGAACGGTGCGTCTGCAGTCAGAGTTCTAAAGACGTATCCATAGAAGTTGAAAATACCCATCTGACCACGGTAACGCATCTGTTCATGCTACCTTTTCTTTACTACCCCTTCCAGGAGCACTTTCTTCGTAGAATCGAGCGTATCTCGAGAACGGTGTGTCTGCAGTCAGAGTTCTAAAGACCTATCCATAGAAGTTGAAAATACCCACCTGACCATGGTAACGCAACCGTCCAAGCCACCTATTCTTTACTACCCCCTCCAGGATCACTTTCTTTGTAGAATCGAGCGTATCTCGAGAACGGTGCGGCTGCAGTCAGAGTTCTAAAGACCTATCCATAGAAGTTGAAAATACCCATCTGACCATGGTAACGCAACCGTCCAAGCCACCTATTCTTTACTACCCCCTCCAGGATCACTTTCTTTGTAGAATCGAGCCTATCTCGAGAACGGTGTGTCTGCAGTCAGAGTTCTAAAGACCTATCCATAGAAGTTGAAAATACCCATCTGACCATGGCAACGCATCTGTTCATGCCAACTTTTTGTGCGGCTGCAGTCAGAGTTCTAAAGACTTATCCATAGAAGTTGAAAATACCCATCTGACCATGGTAACGCATCTGTTCATGGTACCTTTTCTTTACTACCCCCTCCAGGAGCACTTTCTTTGTAGAAACGAGCGTATCTCGAGAACGGTGCGTCTGCAGTCGGAGTTCTAAAGACCTATCCATAGAAGTTGAAAATACCCATCTAACCATGGTAACGCATCTGTTCATGGTACCTTTTCTTTACTACCCCTCCAGGAGCACTTTCTTTGTAGAATCGAGCGCATCTCGAGAACGGTGCGTTTGCAGTCAGAGTTCTAAAGACCAATTCATAGAAGTTGAAAATACCCATCTGACCACGGCAACGCATCTGTCCATGCCACCTTTTCTTTACTACCCCCTCCAAGGGCACTTTCTTTGTAGACTCGAGCATATCTCGAGAACGGTGCGTCTGCAGTCAGAGTTCTAAAGACATATCCACAGAAGTTGAAAATACCCATCTGACCATGGCGACGCATCTGTTCATGCCACCTTTACTTTACTACCCCCTCCAGGAGCAGTTTCTTTGTAGAATCGAGCGTATCTCGAGAACGGTGCGTCTGCGGTCAGCGTTCTTAAGACCTATCCATAGAAGTTGAAAATAACCATCTGACCATGGCAACGCATCTGTTCATGCCACCTCCTCTTTACTACCCCCTCCATTAGGAGTTTCTATGCGGTGCGTCTGCAGTCAGAGTTCTAAAGATCTATCCATAGAAGTTGAAAATACCCTTCTGACCATGGTAACGCATCTGTTCATGCCACCCTTTCTTTACTACCCCTCCAGAAGCACTTTGTTTTGTAGAATCGAGCATATCTCGAGAACGGTGCGTCTGCCGTCAGAGTTCAAAAGACATATCCATAGAAGTTGAAAATATCCATCTGACCATGGCAACGCATCTGTTCATGCCACCTTTTCTTTACTACCCCCTCCAGGCGCACTTTCTTTGTAGAATCGAGCTTATCTCGAGAACGGTGTATCTGCAGTCAGAGTTCTAAAGACCAATCCATAGAAGTTGAAAATACCCACCTGACCATGGTAACGCAACCGTCCAAGCCACCTATTCTTTACTACCTCCTCCAGGAGCACTTTCTTTGTAGAATCGAGCGTATCTCGAGAACGGTGCGGCTGCAGTCAGAGTTCTAAAGACCTATCCATAGAAGTTGAAAATACCCATCTGACCATGGCAACGCATCTGTTCATGCCAACTTTTTGTGCGGCTGCAATCAGAGTTCTAAAGACCTATCCATAGAAGTTGAAAATACCCATCTGACCATGGTAACGCATCTGTTCATGCTACCTTTTCTTTACTACCCCCTCCAGGAGCATTTTGTTTTGTAGAATCGAGCGTATCTCGAGAGCAGTGCGTCTGCATCAGAGTTCTAAAGACCTATACATAGAAGTTGAAAATACCCATCTGACCACGGTAACGCGTCTGTTAATGCTACCTTTTCTTTACTACCCCCTCCAGGAGCATTTTGTTTTGTAGAATCGAGCGTATCTCGAGAACGGTGCGTCTGCAGTCAGAGTTCTAAAGACCTATCCATAGAAGTTGAAAATACCCATCTGACCATGGTAAAGCATCTCTTCATGCCACCTTTTTTTTACTACCGCTCCAAGAGCACTTTCTTTGTAGAATCGAGCGTATCTCGAGAACGGTGCGTCTGCGGTCAGAGTTCTTAAGACGTATCCATAGAAGTTGGAAATAACCATCTGACCATGGCAATGCATCTGTTCATGCCACCTCCTCTTTACTACCCCCTCCATTAGGAGTTTCTATGCGGTGCGTCTGCAGTCAGAGTTCTAAAGACATCCATAGAAGTTGAAAGTACCCTTCTGACCATGGTAACGCATCTGTTCATGCCACCTTTTCTTTACTACCCCTTCAGGAGCACTTTCTTTGTAGAATCGAGCATATTTCGAAAACGGTGCGTCTGCAGTCAGAGTTCTAAAGACCTATCCATAGAAGTTGAAAATACCTATCTGACCATGGTAACGCTTCTGTTCATGCTAAATCTTTACTACCCCCTTCAGGAGCACTTTCTTTGTAGAATCGAGCGTATCTCGAGACCGGTGCGTCTGCCGTCAGAGTTCAAAAGACATATCCATAGAAGTTGAAAATATCCATCTGACCATGGCAACGCATCTGTTCATGCCACCTTTTCTTTACCACCCCCTCCAGGAGCACTTTCTTTGTAGAATCGAGCGTATCTCGAGAACGGTGCGTCTGCAGTCAGAGTTCTAAAGACCTATCTATAGAAGTTGAAAATACCCATCTGACCATGGCAACGCATCTGTTGATGCCACTTTTTCTTTTCTACCCCCTCCAGGAGCACTTTCTTTGTAGAATCGAGCGTATCTCGAGAACGGTGCGTCTGCAGTCAGAGTTCTAAAGACGTATCCATAGAAGTTGAAAATACCCATCTGACCACGGTAACGCATCTGTTCATGCTACCTTTTCTTTACTACCCCTTCCAGGAGCACTTTCTTCGTAGAATCGAGCGTATCTCGAGAACGGTGTGTCTGCAGTCAGAGTTCTAAAGACCTATCCATAGAAGTTGAAAATACCCACCTGACCATGGTAACGCAACCGTCCAAGCCACCTATTCTTTACTACCCCCTCCAGGATCACTTTCTTTGTAGAATCGAGCGTATCTCGAGAACGGTGCGGCTGCAGTCAGAGTTCTAAAGACCTATCCATAGAAGTTGAAAATACCCATCTGACCATGGTAACGCAACCGTCCAAGCCACCTATTCTTTACTACCCCCTCCAGGATCACTTTCTTTGTAGAATCGAGCCTATCTCGAGAACGGTGTGTCTGCAGTCAGAGTTCTAAAGACCTATCCATAGAAGTTGAAAATACCCATCTGACCATGGCAACGCATCTGTTCATGCCAACTTTTTGTGCGGCTGCAGTCAGAGTTCTAAAGACTTATCCATAGAAGTTGAAAATACCCATCTGACCATGGTAACGCATCTGTTCATGGTACCTTTTCTTTACTACCCCCTCCAGGAGCACTTTCTTTGTAGAAACGAGCGTATCTCGAGAACGGTCCGTCTGCAGTCGGAGTTCTAAAGACCTATCCATAGAAGTTGAAAATACCCATCTAACCATGGTAACGCATCTGTTCATGGTACCTTTTCTTTACTACCCCTCCAGGAGCACTTTCTTTGTAGAATCGAGCGCATCTCGAGAACGGTGCGTTTGCAGTCAGAGTTCTAAAGACCTATTCATAGAAGTTGAAAATACCCATCTGACCACGGCAACGCATCTGTCCATGCCACCTTTTCTTTACTACCCCCTCCAAGGGCACTTTCTTTGTAGACTCGAGCATATCTCGAGAACGGTGCGTCTGCAGTCAGAGTTCTAAAGACATATCCACAGAAGTTGAAAATACCCATCTGACCATGGCGACGCATCTGTTCATGCCACCTTTACTTTACTACCCCCTCCAGGAGCAGTTTCTTTGTAGAATCGAGCGTATCTCGAGAACGGTGCGTCTGCGGTCAGCGTTCTTAAGACCTATCCATAGAAGTTGAAAATAACCATCTGACCATGGCAACGCATCTGTTCATGCCACCTCCTCTTTACTACCCCCTCCATTAGGAGTTTCTATGCGGTGCGTCTGCAGTCAGAGTTCTAAAGATCTATCCATAGAAGTTGAAAATACCCTTCTGACCATGGTAACGCATCTGTTCATGCCACCCTTTCTTTACTACCCCTCCAGAAGCACTTTGTTTTGTAGAATCGAGCATATCTCGAGAACGGTGCGTCTGCCGTCAGAGTTCAAAAGACATATCCATAGAAGTTGAAAATATCCATCTGACCATGGCAACGCATCTGTTCATGCCACCTTTTCTTTACTACCCCCTCCAGGCGCACTTTCTTTGTAGAATCGAGCTTATCTCGAGAACGGTGTATCTGCAGTCAGAGTTCTAAAGACCAATCCATAGAAGTTGAAAATACCCACCTGACCATGGTAACGCAACCGTCCAAGCCACCTATTCTTTACTACCTCCTCCAGGAGCACTTTCTTTGTAGAATCGAGCGTATCTCGAGAACGGTGCGGCTGCAGTCAGAGTTCTAAAGACCTATCCATAGAAGTTGAAAATACCCATCTGACCATGGCAACGCATCTGTTCATGCCAACTTTTTGTGCGGCTGCAATCAGAGTTCTAAAGACCTATCCATAGAAGTTGAAAATACCCATCTGACCATGGTAACGCATCTGTTCATGCTACCTTTTCTTTACTACCCCCTCCAGGAGCATTTTGTTTTGTAGAATCGAGCGTATCTCGAGAGCAGTGCGTCTGCATCAGAGTTCTAAAGACCTATACATAGAAGTTGAAAATACCCATCTGACCACGGTAACGCGTCTGTTAATGCTACCTTTTCTTTACTACCCCCTCCAGGAGCATTTTGTTTTGTAGAATCGAGCGTATCTCGAGAGCAGTGCGTTTGCATCAGAGTTCTAAAGACCTATACATAGAAGTTGAAAATACCCATCTGACCACGGTAACGCGTCTGTTAATGCTACCTTTTCTTTACTACCCCCTCCAGGAGCACTTTCTTTGTAGAATCGAGCATATCTCGAGAACGGTGCGTCTGCCGTCAGAGTTCAAAAGACATATCCATAGAAGTTGAAAATATCCACCTGACCATGGTAACGCAACCGTCCAAGCCACCTATTCTTTACTACCCCCTCCAGGAGCACTTTCTTTGTAGAATCGAGCGTATCTCGAGAACGGTGCGGCTGCAGTCAGAGTTCTAAAGACCTATCCATAGAAGTTGAAAATACCCATCTGACCATGGTAATGCATCTGTTCATGCTACCTTTTCTTTACTACCCCCTCCAGGAGCACTTTCTTTGTAGAATCCAGCGTATCTCGAGAACGGTGCGTCTGCAGTCGGAGTTCAAAAGACCTATCCATAGAAGTTGAAAATACCCATCTGACCATGGTAACGCATCTGTTCATGCTACCTTTTCTTTACTACCCCCTCCAGGAGCACTTTCTTTGTAGAAACGAGCGTATCTCGAGAGCGGGGCGTCTGCAGTTAGAGTTCTAAAGACCAATCCATTGAAGCTGAAAATACCCATCTGACCATGGTAACGCATCTGTTCATGCTACCTTTTCTTTACTACCCCCTCCAGGAGCACTTTCTTTGTAGAATCGAGCGTATCTCGAGAACGGTGCGTCTGCATCAGAGTTCTAAAGACCTATCCATAGAAGTTGAAAATACCCATCTGACCATGGTAACGCATCTGTTAATGCTACCTTTTCTTTACTACCCCCTCCAGGAGCACTTTCTTTGTAGAATCGAGCGTATCTCGAGAACGGTGCGTCTGCAGTCGGAGTTCAAGAGACCTATCCATAGAAGTTGAAAATACCCATCTGACCATGGTAACGCATCTGTTCATGCTACCTTTTCTTTACTACCCCCTCCAAGAGCACTTTCTTTGTAGAATCGAGCGTATCTCGAGAACGGTGCGTCTGCAGTCAGGGTTCTAAAGACCTATCCATAGAAGTTGAAAATACCCATCTGACCACGGTAACGCATCTGTTCATGCTACCTTTTCTTTACTACCCCCTCCAGGAGCACTTTCTTTGTAGAATCTAGCGTATCTCCACAACGGTGCGCCTCTGTTCAGTCAGAGTTCTAAAGACATATCCATAGAAATTGAAAATACAAATTTGACCATGGTAACGCATCTGTTCATTGCACCTTTTCTTTACTACCCCCTCCAGGAGCACTTTCTTTGTAAAATCGAGCGTATCTCGAGAACGGTGCGTCTGCAGTCAGATTTCTAAAGACCTATCCATAGAAATTGAAAATACAAATCTGACCATGGTAACGCATCTGTTCATGCTACCTTTTCTTTACTACCCCTTCCAGGAGCACTTTCTTTGTAGAATCGAGTGTATCTCGAGAACGGTCCGTCTGCAGTCAGAGTTCTAAAGACCTATCCATAGAAGTTTAAAATACCCATTTGACAACGGCAACGCATCTGTTTATGCCACCTTTTCTTTACTACCCCCTCCAGGAGCACTTTCTTTGTAGAATCGATCGTATCTCGAGAACGGTGCGTCTGCAGTCAGAGTTCTAAAGACCTATCCATAGAAGTTGAAAATACCCATCTGACCATGGTAACGCATTTGTTAATGCTACCTTTTCTTTACTACCCCCTCCAGGAGCACTTTCTTTGTAGAATCGAGCGTATCTCGAGAACGGTGTGCCTGCAGTCAGAGTTCTAAAGACCTATCAATAGAAGTTGAAAATACCCATCTGACCATGGCAACACATCTGTTCATGCCACCTATTCCTCACTACCCCCTCCAGGAGCACTGTCTTTGTAGAATCGAGCGTATCTCGAGAACGGTGTGTCTGCAGTCAGAGTTCCAAAGACCTATCCATAGAAGTTGAAAAAGCCCATCTGACCATGGCAACGCATCTGTTCATGCCACCTTTTCTGTACTGCCCCCTCGAGCAGCACTTTCTTTGTAGAATCGAGCGTATCTCGAGAACGGTGCGCCTGCAGTCAGAGTTCTAAAGACCTATCCATAGAAATTGAAAATAC
The DNA here is from genome assembly GCA_907269125.1 of Eristalis pertinax. NCBI lineage: Eukaryota > Metazoa > Arthropoda > Insecta > Diptera > Syrphidae > Eristalis > Eristalis pertinax. The sequence goes on along the minus strand of OU026145.1, from coordinate 104,010,674 downwards.
AAATCTGACCATGGCAACGCATCTGTTCATGCCACCTTTTCTTTACTACCCCCTCCAGGAGCAGTTTCTTTGTAGAATCGAGCGTATCTCGAGAACGGTGCGTCTGCAGTCAGAGTTCTAAAGACCTATCCATAGAAATTGAAAATACAAATCTGACCATGGTAACGCATCTGTTCATGCTACCTTTTCTTTACTACCCCTCCAGGAGCAAGTTCTTTGTAGAATCGAGCGTATCTCGAGAACGGCGTGTCTGCAGTCAGATTTCTAAAGACCTATCCATAGAAATTGAAAATACAAATCTGACCATGGTAACGCATCTGTTCATGCTACCTTTTCTTTACTACCCCTTCCAGGAGCACTTTCTTTGTAGAATCGAGTGTATCTCGAGAACGGTCCGTCTGCAGTCAGAGTTCTAAAGACCTATCCATAGAAGTTTAAAATACCCATTTGACAACGGCAACGCATCTGTTTATGCCACCTTTTCTTTACTACCCCCTCCAGGAGCACTTTCTTTGTAGAATCGATCGTATCTCGAGAACGGTGCGTCTGCAGTCAGAGTTCTAAAGACCTATCCATAGAAGTTGAAAATACCCATCTGACCATGGTAACGCATTTGTTAATGCTACCTTTTCTTTACTACCCCCTCCAGGAGCACTTTCTTTGTAGAATCGAGCGTATCTCGAGAACGGTGTGCCTGCAGTCAGAGTTCTAAAGACCTATCCATAGAAGTTGAAAATACCCATCTGACCATGGCAACACATCTGTTCATGCCACCTATTCCTCACTACCCCCTCCAGGAGCACTGTCTTTGTAGAATCGAGCGTATCTCGAGAACGGTGTGTCTGCAGTCAGAGTTCCAAAGACCTATCCATAGAAGTTGAAAAAGCCCATCTGACCATGGCAACGCATCTGTTCATGCCACCTTTTCTGTACTACCCCCTCGAGCAGCACTTTCTTTGTAGAATCGAGCGTATCTCGAGAACGGTGCGCCTGCAGTCAGAGTTCTAAAGACCTATCCATAGAAATTGAAAATACAAATCTGACCATGGCAACGCATCTGTTCATGCCACCTTTTCTTTACTACCCCCTCCAGGAGCAGTTTCTTTGTAGAATCGAGCGTATCTCGAGAACGGTGCGTCTGCAGTCAGAGTTCTAAAGACCTATCCATAGAAATTGAAAATACAAATCTGACCATGGTAACGCATCTGTTCATGCTACCTTTTCTTTACTACCCCTCCAGGAGCAATTTCTTTGTAGAATCGAGCGTATCTCGAGAACGGTGTGTCTGCAGTCAGAGTTCCAAAGACCTATCCATAGAAGTTGAAAAAGCCCATCTGACCATGGCAACGCATCTGTTCATGCTACCTTTTCTTTACTACCCCCTCCCGGAGCACTTTCTTTGTAGAATCGAGTGTATCTCGAGAACGGTGCGTCTGCAGTCAGAGTTCTAAAGACCTATCCATAGAAATTGAAAATACAAATCTGACCATGGTAACGCATCTGTTCATGCCACCTTTTCTTTACTACCCCTCCAGGAGCAGTTTCTTTGTAGAATCGAGCGTATCTCGAGAACGGTGCGTCTGCAGTCAGAGTTCTAAAGACCTATATATAGAAGTTGAAAATACCCATCCGACCATGGTAATGCATCTGTTCATGCTACCTTTTCTTTACTACCCCCTCCAGGAGCACTTTCTTTGTAGAATCGAGCGTATCTCGAGAACGGTGCGTCTGCAGTCAGAGTTCTAAAAACCTATACGTAGAAGTTGAAAATACCCATCTGACCATGGTAACGCATCTGTTCATGCTACCTTTTCTTTACTACCCCCTCCAGGAGCACTTTCTTTGTAGAATCGTGCGTACCTCGAGAACGGTGCGTCTGCAGTCAGAGATGGGTTGAAAATACCCATCTGACCATGGTAACGCATCTGTTCATGCTACCTTTTCTTTACTACCCCCTCCAGGAGCACTTTCTTTGTAGAAACGAGCGTATCTCGAGAACGGTGCGTCTGCAGTCAGGGTTCTAAAGACCTATACATAGAAGCTGAAAATATCTATCTGACCATGGTAACGCATCTGTTAATGCTACCTTTTCTTTACTACCCCCTCCAGGAGCACTTTCTTTGTAGAATCGAGCGTATCTCGAGAACGGTGTGTCTGCAGTCAGAGTTCTAAAAACCTATCCATAGAAGTTGAAAATACCTATCTGACCATGGCAACACATCTGTTCATGCCACCTTTTCCTTACTACCCCCTCCAGGAGCACTGTCTTTGTAGAATCGAGAGTATCTCGAGAACGGTGCGCCTGCAGTCAGAGTTCTAAAGACCTATCCATAGAAATTGAAAATACAAATCTGACCATGTAACGCATCTGTTCATGCTACCTTTTCTTTACTACCCCTCCAGGAGCACTTTCTTTGTAGAATCGAGCGTATCTCGAGAACGGTGCGTCTGCAGTCAGAGTTCTAAAGACCTATCCATAGAATTTGAAAATACAAATCTGACCATGGTAACGCATCGGTTCATGCTACCTTATCTTTACTACCCCTCCAGGAGCACTTTCTTTGTAGAATCGAGCGTATCTCGAGAACGGTGTGTCTGCAGTCAGAGTTCCAAAGACCTATCCATAGAAGTTGAAAAAGCCCATCTGACCATGGCAACGCATCTGTTCATGCCACCTTTTCCTTACTACCCCCTCGAGCAGCACTTTCTTTGTAGAATCGAGCGTATCTCGAGAACGGTGTGTCTGCAGTCAGAGTTCTAAAGACCTATCCATAGAATTTGAAAATACAAATCTGACCATGGTAACGCATCGGTTCATGCTACCTTATCTTTACTACCCCTCCAGGAGCACTTTCTTTGTAGAATCGAGCGTATCTCGAGAACGGTGCGTCTGCAGTCAGAGTTCTAAAGACCTATATATAGAAGTTGAAAATACCCATCCGACCATGGTAACGCATCTGTTCATGCTACCTTTTCTTTGCTACCCCCTTCAGGAGCACTTTCTTTGTAGAATCGAGCGTATCTCCACAACGGTGCGCCTGCGGTCAGAGTTCTAAAGACATATCCATAGAAATTGAAAATACAAATTTGACCATGGCAACGCATCTGTTCATGCCACCTTTTCCTTACTACCCCCTCGAGCAGCACTTTCTTTGTAGAATCGAGCGTATCTCGAGAACGGTGCGTCTGCAGTCAGAGTTCTAAAGACCTATATATAGAAGTTGAAAATACCCATCCGACCATGGTAACGCATCTGTTCATGCTACCTTTTCTTTGCTACCCCCTTCAGGAGCACTTTCTTTGTAGAATCGAGCGTATCTCCACAACGGTGCGCCTGCAGTCAGAGTTCTAAAGACATATCCATAGAAATTGAAAATACAAATTTGACCATGGTAACGCATCTGTTCATTGCACCTTTTTTCACTACCCCCTCCAGGAGCACTTTCTTTGTAGAATCGAGCGTATCTCGAGAACGGTGCGCCTGCAGTCAGATTTCTAAAGACCTATCCATAGAAATTGAAAATACAAATCTGACCATGGTAACGCATCTGTTCATGCTACCTTTTCTTTACTACCCCTTCCAGGAGCACTTTCTTTGTAGAATCGAGCGTATCTCGAGAACGGTCCGTCTGCAGTCAGAGTTCTAAAAACCTATCCATAGAAGTTTAAAATACCCATTTGACAACGGCAACGCATCTGTTTATGCCACCTTTTCTTTACTACCCCCTCCAGGAGCACTTTCTTTGTAGAATCGAGCGTATCTCGAGAACGGTGTGTCTGCAGTCAGAGTTCTAAAGACCTATCCATAGAAGTTGAAAATACCCATCTGACCATGGCAACATATCTGTTCATGCCACCTTTTCTTTACTACCCCTCCAGGAGCACTTTCTTTGTAGAATCGAGCGTATCTCGAGAACGGTGCGTCTGCAGTCAGAGTTCTAAAGACCTATCCATAGAATTTGAAAATACAAATCTGACCATGGTAACGCATCGGTTCATGCTACCTTTTCTTTACTACCCCTCCAGGAGCACTTTCTTTGTAGAATCGAGCGTATCTCGAGAACGGTGTGTCTGCAGTCAGAGTTCCAAAGACCTATCCATAGAAGTTGAAAAAGCCCATCTGACCATGGCAACGCATCTGTTCATGCCACCTTTTCTTTACTACCCCCTCGAGCAGCACTATCTTTGTAGAATCGAGCGTATCTCGAGAACGGTGCGCCTGCAGTCAGAGTTCTAAAGACCTATCCATAGAAATTGAATATACAAATCTGACCATGGTAACGCATCTGTTCATGCTACCTTTTCTTTACTACCCCCTCCAGGAGCACTTTCTTTGTAGAATCGTGCGTACCTCGAGAACGGTGCGTCTGCAGTCAGAGTTCTAAAAACCTATCCAAAGAAGTTGAAAATACCCATCTGACCATGGTAACGCATCTGTTCATGCTACCTTTTCTTTACTACCCCCTCCAGGAGCACTTTCTTTGTAGAAACGAGCGTATCTCGAGAACGGTGCGCCTGCAGTCAGATTTCTAAAGACCTATCCATAGAAATTGAAAATACAAATCTGACCATGGTAACGCATCTGTTCATGCTACCTTTTCTTTACTACCCCCTCCAGGAGCACTTTCTTTGTAGAATCGAGCGTATCTCGAGAACGGTGTGTCTGCAGTCAGAGTTCCAAAGACCTATCCATAGAAGTTGAAAAAGCCCATCTGACCATGGCAACGCATCTGTTCATGCCACCTTTTCTTAACTACCCCCTCCAGGAGCAGTTTCTTTGTAGAATCGAGCGTATCTCGAGAACGGTGCGTCTGCAGTCAGAGTTCTAAAGACCTATATATAGAAGTTGAAAATACCCATCCGACCATGGTAACGCATCTGTTCATGCTACCTTTTCTTTGCTACCCCCTTCAGGAGCACTTTCTTTGTAGAATCGAGCGTATCTCGAGAACGGTGCGTCTGCAGTCAGAGTTCTAAAGACATATCCATAGAAATTGAAAATACAAATTTGACCATGGTAACGCATCTGTTCATTGCACCTTTTTTCACTACCCCCTCCAGGAGCACTTTCTTTGTAGAATCGAGCGTATCTCGAGAACGGTGCGCCTGCAGTCAGATTTCTAAAGACCTATGCATAGAAATTGAAAATACAAATCTGACCATGGTAACGCATCTGTTCATGCTACCTTTTCTTTACTACCCCTTCCAGGAGCACTTTCTTTGTAGAATCGAGCGTATCTCGAGAACGGTCCGTCTGCAGTCAGAGTTCTAAAAACCTATCCATAGAAGTTTAAAATACCCATTTGACAACGGCAACGCATCTGTTTATGCCACCTTTTCTTTACTACCCCCTCCAGGAGCACTTTCTTTGTAGAATCGAGCGTATCTCGAGAACGGTGTGTCTGCAGTCAGAGTTCCAAAGACCTATCCATAGAAGTTGAAAAAGCCCATCTGACCATGGCAACGCATCTGTTCATGCCACCTTTTCTTAACTACCCCCTCCAGGAGCAGTTTCTTTGTAGAATCGAGCGTATCTCGAGAACGGTGCGTCTGCAGTCAGAGTTCTAAAGACCTATATATAGAAGTTGAAAATACCCATCCGACCATGGTAACGCATCTGTTCATGCTACCTTTTCTTTGCTACCCCCTTCAGGAGCACTTTCTTTGTAGAATCGAGCGTATCTCCACAACGGTGCGCCTGCAGTCAGAGTTCTAAAGACATATCCATAGAAATTGAAAATACAAATTTGACCATGGTAACGCATCTGTTCATTGCACCTTTTTTCACTACCCCCTCCAGGAGCACTTTCTTTGTAGAATCGAGCGTATCTCGAGAACGGTGCGCCTGCAGTCAGAGTTCTAAAGACCTATCCATAGAAATTGAAAATACAAATCTGACCATGGTAACGCATCTGTTCATGCTACCTTTTCTTTACTACCCCTTCCAGGAGCACTTTCTTTGTAGAATCGAGCGTATCTCGAGAACGGTCCGTCTGCAGTCAGAGTTCTAAAAACCTATCCATAGAAGTTGAAAATACCCATTTGACAACGGCAACGCATCTGTTTATGCCACCTTTTCTTTACTACCCCCTCCAGGAGCACTTTCTTTGTAGAATCGAGCGTATCTCGAGAACGGTGTGTCTGCAGTCAGAGTTCCAAAGACCTATCCATAGAAGTTGAAAATACCCATCTGACCATGGCAACGCATCTGTTCATGCCACCTTTTCTTAACTACCCCCTCCAGGAGCAGTTTCTTTGTAGAATCGAGCGTATCTCGAGAACGGTGCGTCTGCAGTCAGAGTTCTAAAGACCTATATATAGAAGTTGAAAATACCCATCCGACCATGGTAACGCATCTGTTCATGCTACCTTTTCTTTGCTACCCCCTTCAGGAGCACTTTCTTTGTAGAATCGAGCGTATCTCCACAACGGTGCGCCTGCAGTCAGAGTTCTAAAGACATATCCATAGAAATTGAAAATACAAATTTGACCATGGTAACGCATCTGTTCATTGCACCTTTTTTCACTACCCCCTCCAGGAGCACTTTCTTTGTAGAATCGAGCGTATCTCGAGAACGGTGCGCCTGCAGTCAGATTTCTAAAGACCTATCCATAGAAATTGAAAATACAAATCTGACCATGGTAACGCATCTGTTCATGCTACCTTTTCTTTACTACCCCTTCCAGGAGCACTTTCTTTGTAGAATCGAGCGTATCTCGAGAACGGTCCGTCTGCAGTCAGAGTTCTAAAAACCTATCCATAGAAGTTTAAAATACCCATTTGACAACGGCAACGCATCTGTTTATGCCACCTTTTCTTTACTACCCCCTCCAGGAGCACTTTCTTTGTAGAATCGAGCGTATCTCGAGAACGGTGTGTCTGCAGTCAGAGTTCCAAAGACCTATCCATAGAAGTTGAAAAAGCCCATCTGACCATGGCAACGCATCTGTTCATGCCACCTTTTCTTAACTACCCCCTCCAGGAGCAGTTTCTTTGTAGAATCGAGCGTATCTCGAGAACGGTGCGTCTGCAGTCAGAGTTCTAAAGACCTATATATAGAAGTTGAAAATACCCATCCGACCATGGTAACGCATCTGTTCATGCTACCTTTTCTTTGCTACCCCCTTCAGGAGCACTTTCTTTGTAGAATCGAGCGTATCTCCACAACGGTGCGCCTGCAGTCAGAGTTCTAAAGACATATCCATAGAAATTGAAAATACAAATTTGACCATGGTAACGCATCTGTTCATTGCACCTTTTTTCACTACCCCCTCCAGGAGCACTTTCTTTGTAGAATCGAGCGTATCTCGAGAACGGTGCGCCTGCAGTCAGAGTTCTAAAGACCTATCCATAGAAATTGAAAATACAAATCTGACCATGGTAACGCATCTGTTCATGCTACCTTTTCTTTACTACCCCTTCCAGGAGCACTTTCTTTGTAGAATCGAGCGTATCTCGAGAACGGTCCGTCTGCAGTCAGAGTTCTAAAAACCTATCCATAGAAGTTTAAAATACCCATTTGACAACGGCAACGCATCTGTTTATGCCACCTTTTCTTTACTACCCCCTCCAGGAGCACTTTCTTTGTAGAATCGAGCGTATCTCGAGAACGGTGTGTCTGCAGTCAGAGTTCCAAAGACCTATCCATAGAAGTTGAAAATACCCATCTGACCATGGCAACGCATCTGTTCATGCCACCTTTTCTTAACTACCCCCTCCAGGAGCAGTTTCTTTGTAGAATCGAGCGTATCTCGAGAACGGTGCGTCTGCAGTCAGAGTTCTAAAGACCTATATATAGAAGTTGAAAATACCCATCCGACCATGGTAACGCATCTGTTCATGCTACCTTTTCTTTGCTACCCCCTTCAGGAGCACTTTCTTTGTAGAATCGAGCGTATCTCCACAACGGTGCGCCTGCAGTCAGAGTTCTAAAGACATATCCATAGAAATTGAAAATACAAATTTGACCATGGTAACGCATCTGTTCATTGCACCTTTTTTCACTACCCCCTCCAGGAGCACTTTCTTTGTAGAATCGAGCGTATCTCGAGAACGGTGCGCCTGCAGTCAGATTTCTAAAGACCTATCCATAGAAATTGAAAATACAAATCTGACCATGGTAACGCATCTGTTCATGCTACCTTTTCTTTACTACCCCTTCCAGGAGCACTTTCTTTGTAGAATCGAGCGTATCTCGAGAACGGTCCGTCTGCAGTCAGAGTTCTAAAAACCTATCCATAGAAGTTTAAAATACCCATTTGACAACGGCAACGCATCTGTTTATGCCACCTTTTCTTTACTACCCCCTCCAGGAGCACTTTCTTTGTAGAATCGAGCGTATCTCGAGAACGGTGCGTCTGCAGTCAGAGTTCCAAAGACCTATCCATAGAAGTTGAAAAAGCCCATCTGACCATGGCAACGCATCTGTTCATGCCACCTTTTCTTAACTACCCCCTCCAGGAGCAGTTTCTTTGTAGAATCGAGCGTATCTCGAGAACGGTGCGTCTGCAGTCAGAGTTCTAAAGACCTATATATAGAAGTTGAAAATACCCATCCGACCATGGTAACGCATCTGTTCATGCTACCTTTTCTTTGCTACCCCCTTCAGGAGCACTTTCTTTGTAGAATCGAGCGTATCTCCACAACGGTGCGCCTGCAGTCAGAGTTCTAAAGACATATCCATAGAAATTGAAAATACAAATTTGACCATGGTAACGCATCTGTTCATTGCACCTTTTTTCACTACCCCCTCCAGGAGCACTTTCTTTGTAGAATCGAGCGTATCTCGAGAACGGTGTGTCTGCAGTCAGAGTTCCAAAGACCTATCCATAGAAGTTGAAAAAGCCCATCTGACCATGGCAACGCATCTGTTCATGCCACCTTTTCTTAACTACCCCCTCCAGGAGCAGTTTCTTTGTAGAATCGAGCGTATCTCGAGAACGGTGCGTCTGCAGTCAGAGTTCTAAAGACCTATATATAGAAGTTGAAAATACCCATCCGACCATGGTAACGCATCTGTTCATGCTACCTTTTCTTTGCTACCCCCCTTCAGGAGCACTTTCTTTGTAGAATCGAGCGTATCTCCACAACGGTGCGCCTGCAGTCAGAGTTCTAAAGACATATCCATAGAAATTGAAAATACAAATTTGACCATGGTAACGCATCTGTTCATTGCACCTTTTTTCACTACCCCCTCCAGGAGCACTTTCTTTGTAGAATCGAGCGTATCTCGAGAACGGTGCGCCTGCAGTCAGATTTCTAAAGACCTATCCATAGAAATTGAAAATACAAATCTGACCATGGTAACGCATCTGTTCATGCTACCTTTTCTTTACTACCCCCTCCAGGAGCACTTTCTTTGTAGAATCGAGCGTATCTCGAGAACGGTGTGTCTGCAGTCAGAGTTCCAAAGACCTATCCATAGAAGTTGAAAAAGCCCATCTGACCATGGCAACGCATCTGTTCATGCCACCTTTTCTTAACTACCCCTTCCAGGAGCAGTTTCTTTGTAGAATCGAGCGTATCTCGAGAACGGTGCGTCTGCAGTCAGAGTTCTAAAGACCTATATATAGAAGTTGAAAATACCCATCCGACCATGGTAACGCATCTGTTCATGCTACCTTTTCTTTGCTACCCCCTTCAGGAGCACTTTCTTTGTAGAATCGAGCGTATCTCCACAACGGTGCGCCTGCAGTCAGAGTTCTAAAGACATATCCATAGAAATTGAAAATACAAATTTGACCATGGTAACGCATCTGTTCATTGCACCTTTTTTCACTACCCCCTCCAGGAGCACTTTCTTTGTAGAATCGAGCGTATCTCGAGAACGGTGCGCCTGCAGTCAGATTTCTAAAGACCTATCCATAGAAATTGAAAATACAAATCTGACCATGGTAACGCATCTGTTCATGCTACCTTTTCTTTACTACCCCTTCCAGGAGCACTTTCTTTGTAGAATCGAGCGTATCTCGAGAACGGTCCGTCTGCAGTCAGAGTTCTAAAAACCTATCCATAGAAGTTTAAAATACCCATCCGACCATGGTAACGCATCTGTTCATGCTACCTTTTCTTTGCTACCCCCTTCAGGAGCACTTTCTTTGTAGAATCGAGCGTATCTCCACAACGGTGCGCCTGCAGTCAGAGTTCTAAAGACATATCCATAGAAATTGAAAATACAAATTTGACCATGGTAACGCATCTGTTCATTGCACCTTTTTTCACTACCCCCTCCAGGAGCACTTTCTTTGTAGAATCGAGCGTATCTCGAGAACGGTGCGCCTGCAGTCAGATTTCTAAAGACCTATCCATAGAAATTGAAAATACAAATCTGACCATGGTAACGCATCTGTTCATGCTACCTTTTCTTTACTACCCCCTCCAGGAGCACTTTCTTTGTAGAATCGAGCGTATCTCGAGAACGGTGTGTCTGCAGTCAGAGTTCCAAAGACCTATCCATAGAAGTTGAAAAAGCCCATCTGACCATGGCAACGCATCTGTTCATGCCACCTTTTCTTAACTACCCCCTCCAGGAGCAGTTTCTTTGTAGAATCGAGCGTATCTCGAGAACGGTGCGTCTGCAGTCAGAGTTCTAAAGACCTATATATAGAAGTTGAAAATACCCATCCGACCATGGTAACGCATCTGTTCATGCTACCTTTTCTTTGCTACCCCCTTCAGGAGCACTTTCTTTGTAGAATCGAGCGTATCTCCACAACGGTGCGCCTGCAGTCAGAGTTCTAAAGACATATCCATAGAAATTGAAAATACAAATTTGACCATGGTAACGCATCTGTTCATTGCACCTTTTTTCACTACCCCCTCCAGGAGCACTTTCTTTGTAGAATCGAGCGTATCTCGAGAACGGTGCGCCTGCAGTCAGATTTCTAAAGACCTATCCATAGAAATTGAAAATACAAATCTGACCATGGTAACGCATCTGTTCATGCTACCTTTTCTTTACTACCCCTTCCAGGAGCACTTTCTTTGTAGAATCGAGCGTATCTCGAGAACGGTCCGTCTGCAGTCAGAGTTCTAAAAACCTATCCATAGAAGTTTAAAATACCCATTTGACAACGGCAACGCATCTGTTTATGCCACCTTTTCTTTACTACCCCCTCCAGGAGCACTTTCTTTGTAGAATCGAGCGTATCTCGAGAACGGTGTGTCTGCAGTCAGAGTTCCAAAGACCTATCCATAGAAGTTGAAAAAGCCCATCTGACCATGGCAACGCATCTGTTCATGCCACCTTTTCTTAACTACCCCCTCCAGGAGCAGTTTCTTTGTAGAATCGAGCGTATCTCGAGAACGGTGCGTCTGCAGTCAGAGTTCTAAAGACCTATATATAGAAGTTGAAAATACCCATCCGACCATGGTAACGCATCTGTTCATGCTACCTTTTCTTTGCTACCCCCTTCAGGAGCACTTTCTTTGTAGAATCGAGCGTATCTCCACAACGGTGCGCCTGCAGTCAGAGTTCTAAAGACATATCCATAGAAATTGAAAATACAAATTTGACCATGGTAACGCATCTGTTCATTGCACCTTTTTTCACTACCCCCTCCAGGAGCACTTTCTTTGTAGAATCGAGCGTATCTCGAGAACGGTGTGTCTGCAGTCAGAGTTCCAAAGACCTATCCATAGAAGTTGAAAAAGCCCATCTGACCATGGCAACGCATCTGTTCATGCCACCTTTTCTTAACTACCCCCTCCAGGAGCAGTTTCTTTGTAGAATCGAGCGTATCTCGAGAACGGTGCGTCTGCAGTCAGAGTTCTAAAGACCTATATATAGAAGTTGAAAATACCCATCCGACCATGGTAACGCATCTGTTCATGCTACCTTTTCTTTGCTACCCCCTTCAGGAGCACTTTCTTTGTAGAATCGAGCGTATCTCCACAACGGTGCGCCTGCAGTCAGAGTTCTAAAGACATATCCATAGAAATTGAAAATACAAATTTGACCATGGTAACGCATCTGTTCATTGCACCTTTTTTCACTACCCCCTCCAGGAGCACTTTCTTTGTAGAATCGAGCGTATCTCGAGAACGGTGTGTCTGCAGTCAGAGTTCTAAAGACCTATCCATAGAAGTTGAAAAAGCCCATCTGACCATGGCAACGCATCTGTTCATGCCACCTTTTCTTAACTACCCCCTCCAGGAGCAGTTTCTTTGTAGAATCGAGCGTATCTCGAGAACGGTGCGTCTGCAGTCAGAGTTCTAAAGACCTATATATAGAAGTTGAAAATACCCATCCGACCATGGTAACGCATCTGTTCATGCTACCTTTTCTTTGCTACCCCCTCCAGGAGCACTTTCTTTGTAGAATCGAGCGTATCTCCACAACGGTGCGCCTGCAGTCAGAGTTCTAAAGACATATCCATAGAAATTGAAAATACAAATTTGACCATGGTAACGCATCTGTTCATTGCACCTTTTTTCACTACCCCCTCCAGGAGCACTTTCTTTGTAGAATCGAGCGTATCTCGAGAACGGTGCGCCTGCAGTCAGATTTCTAAAGACCTATCCATAGAAATTGAAAATACAAATCTGACCATGGTAACGCATCTGTTCATGCTACCTTTTCTTTACTACCCCTTCCAGGAGCAGTTTCTTTGTAGAATCGAGCGTATCTCGAGAACGGTCCGTCTGCAGTCAGAGTTCTAAAAACCTATCCATAGAAGTTTAAAATACCCATTTGACAACGGCAACGCATCTGTTTATGCCACCTTTTCTTTACTACCCCCTCCAGGAGCACTTTCTTTGTAGAATCGAGCGTATCTCGAGAACGGTGTGTCTGCAGTCAGAGTTCCAAAGACCTATCCATAGAAGTTGAAAAAGCCCATCTGACCATGGCAACGCATCTGTTCATGCCACCTTTTCTTAACTACCCCCTCCAGGAGCAGTTTCTTTGTAGAATCGAGCGTATCTCGAGAACGGTGCGTCTGCAGTCAGAGTTCTAAAGACCTATATATAGAAGTTGAAAATACCCATCCGACCATGGTAACGCATCTGTTCATGCTACCTTTTCTTTGCTACCCCCTTCAGGAGCACTTTCTTTGTAGAATCGAGCGTATCTCCACAACGGTGCGCCTGCAGTCAGAGTTCTAAAGACATATCCATAGAAATTGAAAATACAAATTTGACCATGGTAACGCATCTGTTCATTGCACCTTTTTTCACTACCCCCTCCAGGAGCACTTTCTTTGTAGAATCGAGCGTATCTCGAGAACGGTGCGCCTGCAGTCAGATTTCTAAAGACCTATCCATAGAAATTGAAAATACAAATCTGACCATGGTAACGCATCTGTTCATGCTACCTTTTCTTTACTACCCCTTCCAGGAGCACTTTCTTTGTAGAATCGAGCGTATCTCGAGAACGGTCCGTCTGCAGTCAGAGTTCTAAAAACCTATCCATAGAAGTTTAAAATACCCATTTGACAACGGCAACGCATCTGTTTATGCCACCTTTTCTTTACTACCCCCTCCAGGAGCACTTTCTTTGTAGAATCGAGCGTATCTCGAGAACGGTGTGTCTGCAGTCAGAGTTCCAAAGACCTATCCATAGAAGTTGAAAAAGCCCATCTGACCATGGCAACGCATCTGTTCATGCCACCTTTTCTTAACTACCCCCTCCAGGAGCAGTTTCTTTGTAGAATCGAGCGTATCTCGAGAACGGTGCGTCTGCAGTCAGAGTTCTAAAGACCTATATATAGAAGTTGAAAATACCCATCCGACCATGGTAACGCATCTGTTCATGCTACCTTTTCTTTGCTACCCCCTTCAGGAGCACTTTCTTTGTAGAATCGAGCGTATCTCCACAACGGTGCGCCTGCAGTCAGAGTTCTAAAGACATATCCATAGAAATTGAAAATACAAATTAGACCATGGTAACGCATCTGTTCATTGCACCTTTTTTCACTACCCCCTCCAGGAGCACTTTCTTTGTAGAATCGAGCGTATCTCGAGAACGGTGCGCCTGCAGTCAGATTTCTAAAGACCTATCCATAGAAATTGAAAATACAAATCTGACCATGGTAACGCATCTGTTCATGCTACCTTTTCTTTACTACCCCTTCCAGGAGCACTTTCTTTGTAGAATCGAGCGTATCTCGAGAACGGTCCGTCTGCAGTCAGAGTTCTAAAAACCTATCCATAGAAGTTTAAAATACCCATTTGACAACGGCAACGCATCTGTTTATGCCACCTTTTCTTTACTACCCCCTCCAGGAGCACTTTCTTTGTAGAATCGAGCGTATCTCGAGAACGGTGTGTCTGCAGTCAGAGTTCCAAAGACCTATCCATAGAAGTTGAAAAAGCCCATCTGACCATGGCAACGCATCTGTTCATGCCACCTTTTCTTAACTACCCCCTCCAGGAGCAGTTTCTTTGTAGAATCGAGCGTATCTCGAGAACGGTGCTTCTGCAGTCAGAGTTCTAAAGACCTATATATAGAAGTTGAAAATACAAATTTGACCATGGTAACGCATCTGTTCATTGCACCTTTTTTCACTACCCCCTCCAGGAGCACTTTCTTTGTAGAATCGAGATTATCTCGAGAACGGTGCGCCTGCAGTCAGATTTCTAAAGACCTATCCATAGAAATTGAAAATACAAATCTGACCATGGTAACGCATCTGTTCATGCTACCTTTTCTTTACTACCCCTTCCAGGAGCACTTTCTTTGTAGAATCGAGCGTATCTCGAGAACGGTCCGTCTGCAGTCAGAGTTCTAAAAACCTATCCATAGAAGTTTAAAATACCCATTTGACAACGGCAACGCATCTGTTTATGCCACCTTTTCTTTACTACCCCCTCCAGGAGCACTTTCTTTGTAGAATCGAGCGTATCTCGAGAACGGTGTGTCTGCAGTCAGAGTTCCAAAGACCTATCCATAGAAGTTGAAAAAGCCCATCTGACCATGGCAACGCATCTGTTCATGCCACCTTTTCTTAACTACCCCCTCCAGGAGCAGTTTCTTTGTAGAATCGAGCGTATCTCGAGAACGGTGCGTCTGCAGTCAGAGTTCTAAAGACCTATATATAGAAGTTGAAAATACCCATCCGACCATGGTAACGCATCTGTTCATGCTACCTTTTCTTTGCTACCCCCTTCAGGAGCACTTTCTTTGTAGAATCGAGCGTATCTCCACAACGGTGCGCCTGCAGTCAGAGTTCTAAAGACATATCCATAGAAATTGAAAATACAAATTTGACCATGGTAACGCATCTGTTCATTGCACCTTTTTTCACTACCCCCTCCAGGAGCACTTTCTTTGTAGAATCGAGCGTATCTCGAGAACGGTGCGCCTGCAGTCAGATTTCTAAAGACCTATCCATAGAAATTGAAAATACAAATCTGACCATGGTAACGCATCTGTTCATGCTACCTTTTCTTTACTACCCCTTCCAGGAGCACTTTCTTTGTAGAATCGAGCGTATCTCGAGAACGGTCCGTCTGCAGTCAGAGTTCTAAAAACCTATCCATAGAAGTTTAAAATACCCATTTGACAACGGCAACGCATCTGTTTATGCCACCTTTTCTTTACTACCCCCTCCAGGAGCACTTTCTTTGTAGAATCGAGCGTATCTCGAGAACGGTGTGTCTGCAGTCAGAGTTCCAAAGACCTATCCATAGAAGTTGAAAAAGCCCATCTGACCATGGCAACGCATCTGTTCATGCCACCTTTTCTTAACTACCCCCTCCAGGAGCAGTTTCTTTGTAGAATCGAGCGTATCTCGAGAACGGTGCGTCTGCAGTCAGAGTTCTAAAGACCTATATATAGAAGTTGAAAATACCCATCCGACCATGGTAACGCATCTGTTCATGCTACCTTTTCTTTGCTACCCCCTTCAGGAGCACTTTCTTTGTAGAATCGAGCGTATCTCCACAACGGTGCGCCTGCAGTCAGAGTTCTAAAGACATATCCATAGAAATTGAAAATACAAATTTGACCATGGTAACGCATCTGTTCATTGCACCTTTTTTCACTACCCCCTCCAGGAGCACTTTCTTTGTAGAATCGAGCGTATCTCGAGAACGGTGCGCCTGCAGTCAGATTTCTAAAGACCTATCCATAGAAATTGAAAATACAAATCTGACCATGGTAACGCATCTGTTCATGCTACCTTTTCTTTACTACCCCTTCCAGGAGCACTTTCTTTGTAGAATCGAGCGTATCTCGAGAACGGTCCATCTGCAGTCAGAGTTCTAAAAACCTATCCATAGAAGTTTAAAATACCCATTTGACAACGGCAACGCATCTGTTTATGCCACCTTTTCTTTACTACCCCCTCCAGGAGCACTTTCTTTGTAGAATCGAGCGTATCTCGAGAACGGTGTGTCTGCAGTCAGAGTTCCAAAGACCTATCCATAGAAGTTGAAAAAGCCCATCTGACCATGGCAACGCATCTGTTCATGCCACCTTTTCTTAACTACCCCCTCCAGGAGCAGTTTCTTTGTAGAATCGAGCGTATCTCGAGAACGGTGCGTCTGCAGTCAGAGTTCTAAAGACCTATATATAGAAGTTGAAAATACCCATCCGACCATGGTAACGCATCTGTTCATGCTACCTTTTCTTTGCTACCCCCTTCAGGAGCACTTTCTTTGTAGAATCGAGCGTATCTCCACAACGGTGCGCCTGCAGTCAGAGTTCTAAAGACATATCCATAGAAATTGAAAATACAAATTTGACCATGGTAACGCATCTGTTCATTGCACCTTTTTTCACTACCCCCTCCAGGAGCACTTTCTTTGTAGAATCGAGCGTATCTCGAGAACGGTGCGCCTGCAGTCAGATTTCTAAAGACCTATCCATAGAAATTGAAAATACAAATCTGACCATGGTAACGCATCTGTTCATGCTACCTTTTCTTTACTACCCCTTCCAGGAGCACTTTCTTTGTAGAATCGAGCGTATCTCGAGAACGGTCCGTCTGCAGTCAGAGTTCTAAAAACCTATCCATAGAAGTTTAAAATACCCATTTGACAACGGCAACGCATCTGTTTATGCCACCTTTTCTTTACTACCCCCTCCAGGAGCACTTTCTTTGTAGAATCGAGCGTATCTCGAGAACGGTGTGTCTGCAGTCAGAGTTCCAAAGACCTATCCATAGAAGTTGAAAAAGCCCATCTGACCATGGCAACGCATCTGTTCATGCCACCTTTTCTTAACTACCCCCTCCAGGAGCACTTTCTTTGTAGAATCGAGCGTATCTCGAGAACGGTGCGTCTGCAGTCAGAGTTCTAAAGACCTATATATAGAAGTTGAAAATACCCATCCGACCATGGTAACGCATCTGTTCATGCTACCTTTTCTTTGCTACCCCCTTCAGGAGCACTTTCTTTGTAGAATCGAGCGTATCTCGAGAACGGTGCGCCTGCAGTCAGATTTCTAAAGACCTATCCATAGAAATTGAAAATACAAATCTGACCATGGTAACGCATCTGTTCATGCTACCTTTTCTTTACTACCCCTTCCAGGAGCACTTTCTTTGTAGAATCGAGCGTATCTCGAGAACGGTCCGTCTGCAGTCAGAGTTCTAAAAACCTATCCATAGAAGTTTAAAATACCCATTTGACAACGGCAACGCATCTGTTTATGCCACCTTTTCTTTACTACCCCCTCCAGGAGCACTTTCTTTGTAGAATCGAGCGTATCTCGAGAACGGTGTGTCTGCAGTCAGAGTTCCAAAGACCTATCCATAGAAGTTGAAAAAGCCCATCTGACCATGGCAACGCATCTGTTCATGCCACCTTTTCTTAACTACCCCCTCCAGGAGCAGTTTCTTTGTAGAATCGAGCGTATCTCGAGAACGGTGCGTCTGCAGTCAGAGTTCTAAAGACCTATATATAGAAGTTGAAAATACCCATCCGACCATGGTAACGCATCTGTTCATGCTACCTTTTCTTTGCTACCCCCTTCAGGAGCACTTTCTTTGTAGAATCGAGCGTATCTCGAGAACGGTGCGCCTGCAGTCAGATTTCTAAAGACCTATCCATAGAAATTGAAAATACAAATCTGACCATGGTAACGCATCTGTTCATGCTACCTTTTCTTTACTACCCCTTCCAGGAGCACTTTCTTTGTAGAATCGAGCGTATCTCGAGAACGGTCCGTCTGCAGTCAGAGTTCTAAAAACCTATCCATAGAAGTTTAAAATACCCATTTGACAACGGCAACGCATCTGTTTATGCCACCTTTTCTTTACTACCCCCTCCAGGAGCACTTTCTTTGTAGAATCGAGCGTATCTCGAGAACGGTGTGTCTGCAGTCAGAGTTCCAAAGACCTATCCATAGAAGTTGAAAAAGCCCATCTGACCATGGCAACGCATCTGTTCATGCCACCTTTTCTTAACTACCCCCTCCAGGAGCAGTTTCTTTGTAGAATCGAGCGTATCTCGAGAACGGTGCGTCTGCAGTCAGAGTTCTAAAGACCTATATATAGAAGTTGAAAATACCCATCCGACCATGGTAACGCATCTGTTCATGCTACCTTTTCTTTGCTACACCCTTCAGGAGCACTTTCTTTGTAGAATCGAGCGTATCTCCACAACGGTGCGCCTGCAGTCAGAGTTCTAAAGACATATCCATAGAAATTGAAAATACAAATTTGACCATGGTAACGCATCTGTTCATTGCACCTTTTTTCACTACCCCCTCCAGGAGCACTTTCTTTGTAGAATCGAGCGTATCTCGAGAACGGTGCGCCTGCAGTCAGATTTCTAAAGACCTATCCATAGAAATTGAAAATACAAATCTGACCATGGTAACGCATCTGTTCATGCTACCTTTTCTTTACTACCCCTTCCAGGAGCACTTTCTTTGTAGAATCGAGCGTATCTCGAGAACGGTCCGTCTGCAGTCAGAGTTCTAAAAACCTATCCATAGAAGTTTAAAATACCCATTTGACAACGGCAACGCATCTGTTTATGCCACCTTTTCTTTACTACCCCCTCCAGGAGCACTTTCTTTGTAGAATCGAGCGTATCTCGAGAACGGTGTGTCTGCAGTCAGAGTTCCAAAGACCTATCCATAGAAGTTGAAAAAGCCCATCTGACCATGGCAACGCATCTGTTCATGCCACCTTTTCTTAACTACCCCCTCCAGGAGCAGTTTCTTTGTAGAATCGAGCGTATCTCGAGAACGGTGCGTCTGCAGTCAGAGTTCTAAAGACCTATATATAGAAGTTGAAAATACCCATCCGACCATGGTAACGCATCTGTTCATGCTACCTTTTCTTTGCTACCCCCTTCAGGAGCACTTTCTTTGTAGAATCGAGCGTATCTCCACAACGGTGCGCCTGCAGTCAGAGTTCTAAAGACATATCCATAGAAATTGAAAATACAAATTTGACCATGGTAACGCATCTGTTCATTGCACCTTTTTTCACTACCCCCTCCAGGAGCACTTTCTTTGTAGAATCGAGCGTATCTCGAGAACGGTGCGCCTGCAGTCAGATTTCTAAAGACCTATCCATAGAAATTGAAAATACAAATCTGACCATGGTAACGCATCTGTTCATGCTACCTTTTCTTTACTACCCCTTCCAGGAGCACTTTCTTTGTAGAATCGAGCGTATCTCGAGAACGGTCCGTCTGCAGTCAGAGTTCTAAAAACCTATCCATAGAAGTTTAAAATACCCATTTGACAACGGCAACGCATCTGTTTATGCCACCTTTTCTTTACTACCCCCTCCAGGAGCACTTTCTTTGTAGAATCGAGCGTATCTCGAGAACGGTGTGTCTGCAGTCAGAGTTCCAAAGACCTATCCATAGAAGTTGAAAAAGCCCATCTGACCATGGCAACGCATCTGTTCATGCCACCTTTTCTTAACTACCCCCTCCAGGAGCAGTTTCTTTGTAGAATCGAGCGTATCTCGAGAACGGTGCGTCTGCAGTCAGAGTTCTAAAGACCTATATATAGAAGTTGAAAATACCCATCCGACCATGGTAACGCATCTGCTCATGCTACCTTTTCTTTGCTACCCCCTTCAGGAGCACTTTCTTTGTAGAATCGAGCGTATCTCCACAACGGTGCGCCTGCAGTCAGAGTTCTAAAGACATATCCATAGAAATTGAAAATACAAATTTGACCATGGTAACGCATCTGTTCATTGCACCTTTTTTCACTACCCCCTCCAGGAGCACTTTCTTTGTAGAATCGAGCGTATCTCGAGAACGGTGCGCCTGCAGTCAGATTTCTAAAGACCTATCCATAGAAATTGAAAATACAAATCTGACCATGGTAACGCATCTGTTCAGGCTACCTTTTCTTTACTACCCCTTCCAGGAGCACTTTCTTTGTAGAATCGAGCGTATCTCGAGAACGGTCCGTCTGCAGTCAGAGTTCTAAAAACCTATCCATAGAAGTTTAAAATACCCATTTGACAACGGCAACGCATCTGTTTATGCCACCTTTTCTTTACTACCCCCTCCAGGAGCACTTTCTTTGTAGAATCGAGCGTATCTCGAGAACGGTGTGTCTGCAGTCAGAGTTCCAAAGACCTATCCATAGAAGTTGAAAAAGCCCATCTGACCATGGCAACGCATCTGTTCATGCCACCTTTTCTTAACTACCCCCTCCAGGAGCAGTTTCTTTGTAGAATCGAGCGTATCTCGAGAACGGTGCGTCTGCAGTCAGAGTTCTAAAGATCTATATATAGAAGTTGAAAATACCCATCCGACCATGGTAACGCATCTGTTCATGCTACCTTTTCTTTGCTACCCCCTTCAGGAGCACTTTCTTTGTAGAATCGAGCGTATCTCCACAACGGTGCGCCTGCAGTCAGAGTTCTAAAGACATATCCATAGAAATTGAAAATACAAATTTGACCATGGTAACGCATCTGTTCATTGCACCTTTTTTCACTACCCCCTCCAGGAGCACTTTCTTTGTAGAATCGAGCGTATCTCGAGAACGGTGCGCCTGCAGTCAGATTTCTAAAGACCTATCCATAGAAATTGAAAATACAAATCTGACCATGGTAACGCATCTGTTCATGCTACCTTTTCTTTACTACCCCTTCCAGGAGCACTTTCTTTGTAGAATCGAGCGTATCTCGAGAACGGTCCGTCTGCAGTCAGAGTTCTAAAAACCTATCCATAGAAGTTTAAAATACCCATTTGACAACGGCAACGCATCTGTTTATGCCACCTTTTCTTTACTACCCCCTCCAGGAGCACTTTCTTTGTAGAATCGAGCGTATCTCGAGAACGGTGTGTCTGCAGTCAGAGTTCCAAAGACCTAGCCATAGAAGTTGAAAAAGCCCATCTGACCATGGCAACGCATCTGTTCATGCCACCTTTTCTTAACTACCCCCTCCAGGAGCAGTTTCTTTGTAGAATCGAGCGTATCTCGAGAACGGTGCGTCTGCAGTCAGAGTTCTAAAGACCTATATATAGAAGTTGAAAATACCCATCCGACCATGGTAACGCATCTGTTCATGCTACCTTTTCTTTGCTACCCCCTTCAGGAGCACTTTCTTTGTAGAATCGAGCGTATCTCCACAACGGTGCGCCTGCAGTCAGAGTTCTAAAGACATATCCATAGAAATTGAAAATACAAATTTGACCATGGTAACGCATCTGTTCATTGCACATTTTTTCACTACCCCCTCCAGGAGCACTTTCTTTGTAGAATCGAGCGTATCTCGAGAACGGTGCGCCTGCAGTCAGATTTCTAAAGACCTATCCATAGAAATTGAAAATACAAATCTGACCATGGTAACGCATCTGTTCATGCTACCTTTTCTTTACTACCCCTTCCAGGAGCACTTTCTTTGTAGAATCGAGCGTATCTCGAGAACGGTGTGTCTGCAGTCAGAGTTCCAAAGACCTATCCATAGAAGTTGAAAAAGCCCATCTGACCATGGCAACGCATCTGTTCATGCCACCTTTTCTTAACTACCCCCTCCAGGAGCAGTTTCTTTGTAGAATCGAGCGTATCTCGAGAACGGTGCGTCTGCAGTCAGAGTTCTAAAGACCTATATATAGAAGTTGAAAATACCCATCCGACCATGGTAACGCATCTGTTCATGCTACCTTTTCTTTGCTACCCCCTTCAGGAGCACTTTCTTTGTAGAATCGAGCGTATCTCCACAACGGTGCGCCTGCAGTCAGAGTTCTAAAGACATATCCATAGAAATTGAAAATACAAATTTGACCATGGTAACGCATCTGTTCATTGCACCTTTTTTCACTACCCCCTCCAGGAGCACTTTCTTTGTAGAATCGAGCGTATCTCGAGAACGGTGCGCCTGCAGTCAGATTTCTAAAGACCTATCCATAGAAATTGAAAATACAAATCTGACCATGGTAACGCATCTGTTCATGCTACCTTTTCTTTACTACCCCTTCCAGGAGCACTTTCTTTGTAGAATCGAGCGTATCTCGAGAACGGTCCGTCTGCAGTCAGAGTTCTAAAAACCTATCCATAGAAGTTTAAAATACCCATTTGACAACGGCAACGCATCTGTTTATGCCACCTTTTCTTTACTACCCCCTCCAGGAGCACTTTCTTTGTAGAATCGAGCGTATCTCGAGAACGGTGTGTCTGCAGTCAGAGTTCCAAAGACCTATCCATAGAAGTTGAAAAAGCCCATCTGACCATGGCAACGCATCTGTTCATGCCACCTTTTCTTAACTACCCCCTCCAGGAGCAGTTTCTTTGTAGAATCGAGCGTATCTCGAGAACGGTGCGTCTGCAGTCAGAGTTCTAAAGACCTATATATAGAAGTTGAAAATACCCATCCGACCATGGTAACGCATCTGTTCATGCTACCTTTTCTTTGCTACCCCCTTCAGGAGCACTTTCTTTGTAGAATCGAGCGTATCTCCACAACGGTGCGCCTGCAGTCAGAGTTCTAAAGACCTATCCATAGAAATTGAAAATACAAATTTGACCATGGTAACGCATCTGTTCATTGCACCTTTTTTCACTACCCCCTCCAGGAGCACTTTCTTTGTAGAATCGAGCGTATCTCGAGAACGGTGCGCCTGCAGTCAGATTTCTAAAGACCTATCCATAGAAATTGAAAATACAAATCTGACCATGGTAACGCATCTGTTCATGCTACCTTTTCTTTACTACCCCTTCCAGGAGCACTTTCTTTGTAGAATCGAGCGTATCTCGAGAACGGTCCGTCTGCAGTCAGAGTTCTAAAAACCTATCCATAGAAGTTTAAAATACCCATTTGATAACGGCAACGCATCTGTTTATGCCACCTTTTCTTTACTACCCCCTCCAGGAGCACTTTCTTTGTAGAATCGAGCGTATCTCGAGAACGGTGTGTCTGCAGTCAGAGTTCCAAAGACCTATCCATAGAAGTTGAAAAAGCCCATCTGACCATGGCAACGCATCTGTTCATGCCACCTTTTCTTAACTACCCCCTCCAGGAGCAGTTTCTTTGTAGAATCGAGCGTATCTCGAGAACGGTGCGTCTGCAGTCAGAGTTCTAAAGACCTATATATAGAAGTTGAAAATACCCATCCGACCATGGTAACGCATCTGTTCATGCTACCTTTTCTTTGCTACCCCCTTCAGGAGCACTTTCTTTGTAGAATCGAGCGTATCTCCACAACGGTGCGCCTGCAGTCAGAGTTCTAAAGACATATCCATAGAAATTGAAAATACAAATTTGACCATGGTAACGCATCTGTTCATTGCACATTTTTTCACTACCCCCTCCAGGAGCACTTTCTTTGTAGAATCGAGCGTATCTCGAGAACGGTGCGCCTGCAGTCAGATTTCTAAAGACCTATCCATAGAAATTGAAAATACAAATCTGACCATGGTAACGCATCTGTTCATGCTACCTTTTCTTTACTACCCCTTCCAGGAGCACTTTCTTTGTAGAATCGAGCGTATCTCGAGAACGGTGTGTCTGCAGTCAGAGTTCCAAAGACCTATCCATAGAAGTTGAAAAAGCCCATCTGACCATGGCAACGCATCTGTTCATGCCACCTTTTCTTAACTACCCCCTCCAGAAGCAGTTTCTTTGTAGAATCGAGCGTATCTCGAGAACGGTGCGTCTGCAGTCAGAGTTCTAAAGACCTATATATAGAAGTTGAAAATACCCATCCGACCATGGTAACGCATCTGTTCATGCTACCTTTTCTTTGCTACCCCCTTCAGGAGCACTTTCTTTGTAGAATCGAGCGTATCTCCACAACGGTGCGCCTGCAGTCAGAGTTCTAAAGACATATCCATAGAAATTGAAAATACAAATTTGACCATGGTAACGCATCTGTTCATTGCACCATTTTTCACTACCCCCTCCAGGAGCACTTTCTTTGTAGAATCGAGCGTATCTCGAGAACGGTGCGCCTGCAGTCAGATTTCTAAAGACCTATCCATAGAAATTGAAAATACAAATCTGACCATGGTAACGCATCTGTTCATGCTACCTTTTCTTTACTACCCCTTCCAGGAGCACTTTCTTTGTAGAATCGAGCGTATCTCGAGAACGGTCCGTCTGCAGTCAGAGTTCTAAAAACCTATCCATAGAAGTTTAAAATACCC
This sequence comes from Eristalis pertinax, assembly GCA_907269125.1. Classification (NCBI taxonomy): domain Eukaryota; kingdom Metazoa; phylum Arthropoda; class Insecta; order Diptera; family Syrphidae; genus Eristalis; species Eristalis pertinax. The sequence goes on along the minus strand of OU026145.1, from coordinate 103,986,159 downwards.
ATTTGACAACGGCAACGCATCTGTTTATGCCACCTTTTCTTTACTACCCCCTCCAGGAGCACTTTCTTTGTAGAATCGAGCGTATCTCGAGAACGGTGTGTCTGCAGTCAGAGTTCCAAAGACCTATCCATAGAAGTTGAAAAAGCCCATCTGACCATGGCAACGCATCTGTTCATGCCACCTTTTCTTAACTACCCCCTCCAGGAGCAGTTTCTTTGTAGAATCGAGCGTATCTCGAGAACGGTGCGTCTGCAGTCAGAGTTCTAAAGACCTATATATAGAAGTTGAAAATACCCATCCGACCATGGTAACGCATCTGTTCATGCTACCTTTTCTTTGCTACCCCCTTCAGGAGCACTTTCTTTGTAGAATCGAGCGTATCTCCACAACGGTGCGCCTGCAGTCAGAGTTCTAAAGACATATCCATAGAAATTGAAAATACAAATTTGACCATGGTAACGCATCTGTTCATTGCACCTTTTTTCACTACCCCCTCCAGGAGCACTTTCTTTGTAGAATCGAGCGTATCTCGAGAACGGTGCGCCTGCAGTCAGATTTCTAAAGACCTATCCATAGAAATTGAAAATACAAATCTGACCATGGTAACGCATCTGTTCATGCTACCTTTTCTTTACTACCCCTTCCAGGAGCACTTTCTTTGTAGAATCGAGCGTATCTCGAGAACGGTCCGTCTGCAGTCAGAGTTCTAAAAACCTATCCATAGAAGTTTAAAATACCCATTTGACAACGGCAACGCATCTGTTTATGCCACCTTTTCTTTACTACCCCCTCCAGGAGCACTTTCTTTGTAGAATCGAGCGTATCTCGAGAACGGTGTGTCTGCAGTCAGAGTTCTAAAGACCTATCCATAGAAGTTGAAAATACCCATCTGACCATGGCAACATATCTGTTCATGCCACCTTTTTCTTACTACCCCCTCCAGGAGCACTGTCTTTGTAGAATCGAGAGTATCTCGAGAACGGTGCGCCTGCAGTCAGAGTTCTAAAGACCTATATATAGAAGTTGAAAATACCCATCCGACCATGGTAACGCATCTGTTCATGCTACCTTTTCTTTGCTACCCCCTTCAGGAGCACTTTCTTTGTAGAATCGAGCGTATCTCCACAACGGTGCGCCTGCAGTCAGAGTTCTAAAGACATATCCATAGAAATTGAAAATACAAATTTGACCATGGTAACGCATCTGTTCATTGCACCTTTTTTCACTACCCCCTCCAGGAGCACTTTCTTTGTAGAATCGAGCGTATCTCGAGAACGGTGTGTCTGCAGTCAGAGTTCCAAAGACCTATCCATAGAAATTGAAAAAGCCCATCTGACCATGGCAACGCATCTGTTCATGCCACCTTTTCTTTACTACCCCCTCGAGCAGCACTATCTTTGTAGAATCGAGCGTATCTCGAGAACGGTGCGCCTGCAGTCAGAGTTCTAAAGACCTATCCAGAGAAATTGAAGATACAAATCTGACCATGGTAACGCATCTGTTCATGCTACCTTTTCTTTACTACCCCCTCCAGGAGCACTTTCTTTGTAGAATCGTGCGTACCTCGAGAACGGTGCGTCTGCAGTCAGAGTTCTAAAAACCTATCCAAAGAAGTTGAAAATACCCATCTGACCACGGTAACGCATCTGTTCATGTTACCTTTTCTTTACTACCCCCTCCAGGAGCACTTTCTTTGTAGAAACGAGCGTATCTCGAGAACGGTGCGCCTGCAGTCAGATTTCTAAAGACCTATCCATAGAAATTGAAAATACAAATCTGACCATGGTAACGCATCTGTTCATGCTACCTTTTTTTTACTACCCCCTCCAGTAGCACTTTCTTTGTAGAATCGTGCGTACCTCGAGAACGGTGCGTCTGCAGTCAGAGTTCTAAAGACCTATCCAAAGAAGTTGAAAATACCCATCTGACCATGGTAACGCATCTGTTCATGCTACCTTTTCTTTACTACCCCCTATAGGAGCACTTTCTTTGTAGAAACGAGCGTATCTCGAGAACGGTGCGTCTGCAGTCAGAGTTCTAAAGACCTATACATAGAAGCTGAAAATACCTATCTGACCATGGTAACGCATCTGTTAATGCTTTCTTTTCTTTACTACCCCCTCCAGGAGCACTTTCTTTGTAGAATCGAGCGTATCTCGAGAACGGTGTGTCTGCAGTCAGAGTTCTAAAGACCTATCCATAGAAGTTGAAAATACCCATCTGACCATGGCAACACATCTGTTCATGCCACCTTTTCCTTACTACCCCCTCCAGGAGCACTTTCTTTGTAGAATCGAGCGTATCTCGAGAACGGTGCGCCTGCAGTCAGAGATCTAAAGACCTATCCATAGAAATTGAAAATACAAATCTGACCAGGGTAACGCATCTGTTCATGCTACCTTTTCTTTACTACCCCTCCAGGAGCACTTTCTTTGTAGAATCGAGCGTATCTCGAGAACGGTGCGTCTGCAGTCAGAGTTCTAAAGACCTATCCATAGAATTTGAAAATACAAATCTGACCATGGTAACGCATCGGTTCATGCTACCTTTTCTTTACTACCCCTCCAGGAGCACTTTCTTTGTAGAATCGAGCGTATCTCGAGAACGGTGTGTCTGCAGTCAGAGTTCCAAAGACCTATCCATAGAAGTTGAAAAAGCCCATCTGACCATGGCAACGCATCTGTTCATGCCACCTTTTCTTTACTACCCCCTCGAGCACCACTATCTTTGTAGAATCGAGCGTATCTCGAGAACGGTGCGCCTGCAGTCAGAGTTCTAAAGACCTATCCATAGAAATTGAAAATACAAATCTGACCATGGTAACGCATCTGTTCATGCCACCTTTTCTTTACTACCCCCTCCAGGAGCAGTTTCTTTGTAGAATCGAGCGTATCTCGAGAACGGTGCGTCTGCAGTCAGAGCTCTAAAGACCTATACATAGAAGTTGAAAATACCCATCCGACTATGGTAACGCATCTGTTCATGCTACCTTTTCTTTACTACCCCCTCCAGGAGCACTTTCTTTGTAGAAACGAGCGTATCTCGAGAACGGTGCGTCTGCAGTCAGAGTTCTAAAGACCTATACATAGAAGCTGAAAATACCCATCTGACCATGGTAACGCATCTGTTAATGCTACCTTTTCTTTACTACCCCCTCCAGGAGCACTTTCTTTGTAGAATCGAGCGTATCTCGAGAACGGTGTGTCTGCAGTCAGAGTTCTAAAGACCTATCCATAGAAGTTGAAAATACCCACCTGACCATGGTAACGCATCCGTCCAAGCCACCTATTCTTTACTACTCCCTCCAGGAGCACTTTCTTTGTAGAATCGAGCGTATCTCGAGAACGGTGCGGCTGCAGTCAGAGTTCTAAAGACCTAACCATAGAAGTTGAAAATACCCATCTGACCATGGTAACGCATCTGTTATTGCTACCTTTTCTTTACTACCCCCTCCAAGAGCACTTTCTTTGTAGAATCGAGCGTATCTCGAGAACGGTGCGTCTGCAGTCAGGGTTCTAAAGACCTATCCATAGAAGTTGAAAATACCCATCTGACCACGGTAACGTATCTGTTCATGCTACCTTTTCTTTACTACCCCCTCCAGGAGCACTTTATTTGTAGAATCGAGCGTATCTCGAGAACGGTGCGCCTGCAGTCAGATTTCTAAAGACCTATCCATAGAAATTGAAAATACAAATCTGACCATGGTAACGCATCTGTTCATACTACCTTTTCTTTACTACCCCCTCCAGTAGCACTTTCTTTGTAGAATCGTGCGTACCTCGAGAACGGTGCGTCTGCAGTCAGAGTTCTAAAGACCTATCCAAAGAAGTTGAAAATACCCATCTGACCATGGTAACGCATCTGTTCATGCTACCTTTTCTTTACTACCCCCTCCAGGAGCACTTTCTTTGTAGAAACGAGCGTATCTCGAGAACGGTGCGTCTGCAGTCAGAGTTCTAAAGACCTATACATAGAAGCTGAAAATACCTATCTGACCATGGTAACGCATCTGTTAATGCTTTCTTTTCTTTACTACCCCCTCCAGGAGCACTTTCTTTGTAGAATCGAGCGTATCTCGAGAACGGTGTGTCTGCAGTCAGAGTTCTAAAGACCTATCCATAGAAGTTGAAAATACCCATCTGACCATGGCAACACATCTGTTCATGCCACCTTTTCCTTACTACCCCCTCCAGGAGCACTGTCTTTGTAGAATCGAGAGTATCTCGAGAACGGTGCGCCTGCAGTCAGAGATCTAAAGACCTATCCATAGAAATTGAAAATACAAATCTGACCAGGGTAACGCATCTGTTCATGCTACCTTTTCTTTACTACCCCTCCAGGAGCACTTTCTTTGTAGAATCGAGCGTATCTCGAGAACGGTGCGTCTGCAGTCAGAGTTCTAAAGACCTATCCATAGAATTTGAAAATACAAATCTGACCATGGTAACGCATCGGTTCATGCTACCTTTTCTTTACTACCCCTCCAGGAGCACTTTCTTTGTAGAATCGAGCGTATCTCGAGAACGGTGTGTCTGCAGTCAGAGTTCCAAAGACCTATCCATAGAAGTTGAAAAAGCCCATCTGACCATGGCAACGCATCTGTTCATGCCACCTTTTCTTTACTACCCCCTCGAGCACCACTATCTTTGTAGAATCGAGCGTATCTCGAGAACGGTGCGCCTGCAGTCAGAGTTCTAAAGACCTAGAAATTGAAAATACAAATCTGACCATGGTAACGCATCTGTTCATGCCACCTTTTCTTTACTACCCCCTCCAGGAGCAGTTTCTTTGTAGAATCGAGCGTATCTCGAGAACGGTGCGTCTGCAGTCAGAGTTCTAAAGACCTATACATAGAAGTTGAAAATACCCATCCGACCATGGTAACGCATCTGTTCATGCTACCTTTTCTTTACTACCCCCTCCAGGAGCACTTTCTTTGTAGAAACGAGCGTATCTCGAGAACGGTGCGTCTGCAGTCAGAGTTCTAAAGACCTATACATAGAAGCTGAAAATACCCATCTGACCATGGTAACGCATCTGTTAATGCTACCTTTTCTTTACTACCCCCTCCAGGAGCACTTTCTTTGTAGAATCGAGCGTATCTCGAGAACGGTGCGTCTGCAGTCAGAGCTCTAAAAACCTATCCATAGAAGTTGAAAATACCCATCTGACCATGGTAACGCATCTGTTCATGCTACCTTTTTTTTACTACCCCCTCCAGTAGCACTTTCTTTGTAGAATCGTGCGTACCTCGAGAACGGTGCGTCTGCAGTCAGAGTTCTAAAGACCTATCCAAAGAAATTGAAAATACCCATCTGACCATGGTAACGCATCTGTTCATGCTACCTTTTCTTTACTACCCCCTCCAGGAGCACTTTCTTTGTAGAATCGAGCGTATCTCGAGAACGGTGTGTCTGCAGTCAGAGTTCTAAAGACCTATCCATAGAAGTTGAAAATACCCACCTGACCATGGTAACGCATCCGTCCAAGCCACCTATTCTTTACTACTCCCTCCAGGAGCACTTTCTTTGTAGAATCGAGCGTATCTCGAGAACGGTGCGGCTGCAGTCAGAGTTCTAAAGACCTAACCATAGAAGTTGAAAATACCCATCTGACCATGGTAACGCATCTGTTATTGCTACCTTTTCTTTACTACCCCCTCCAACAGCACTTTCTTTGTAGAATCGAGCGTATCTCGAGAACGGTGCGTCTGCAGTCAGGGTTCTAAAGACCTATCCATAGAAGTTGAAAATACCCATCTGACCACGGTAACGTATCTGTTCATGCTACCTTTTCTTTACTACCCCCTCCAGGAGCACTTTCTTTGTAGAATCGAGCGTATCTCGAGAACGGTGCGCCTGCAGTCAGATTTCTAAAGACCTATCCATAGAAATTGAAAATACAAATCTGACCATGGTAACGCATCTGTTCATGCTACCTTTTCTTTACTACCCCGTCCAGGAGCACTTTCTTTGTAGAATCGAGCGTATCTCGAGAACGGTGCGTCTGCAGTCAGAGTTCTAAGGACCTATCCATAGAAGTTCAAAATACCCATCTGACCATGGCAACGCATCTGTTCATGCCACCTTTTCTTTACTACCTCCTCCAGGAGCACTTTCTTTGTAGAATCGAGCGTATCGAGAGAACGGTGCGTCTGCAGTCAGAGTGCAAATGGCCTGTCCATAGAAGTTGAAAATACAAATCTGACCATGGTAACGCATCTGTTCATGCCACCTTTTCTTTACTACCCCCTCCAGGAGCAGTTTCCTTGTAGAATCGAGCGTATCTCGAGAACGGTGCGTCTGCAGTCAGAGTTCTAAAGACCTATACATAGAAGTTGAAAATACCCATCCGACCATGGTAACGCATCTGTTCATGCTACCTTTTCTTTACTACCCCCTCCAGGAGCACTTTCTTTGTAGAAACGAGCGTATCTCGAGAACGGTGCGTCTGCAGTCAGAGTTCTAAAGACCTATACATAGAAGCTGAAAATACCCATCTGACCATGGTAACGCATCTGTTAATGCTACCTTTTCTTTACTACCCCCTCCAGGAGCACTTTCTTTGTAGAATCGAGCGTATCTCGAGAACGGTGCGTCTGCAGTCAGAGCTCTAAAAACCTATCCATAGAAGTTGAAAATACCCATCTGACCATGGTAACGCATCTGTTCATGCTACCTTTTTTTTACTACCCCCTCCAGTAGCACTTTCTTTGTAGAATCGTGCGTACCTCGAGAACGGTGCGTCTGCAGGCAGAGTTCTAAAGACCTATCCAAAGAAATTGAAAATACCCATCTGACCATGGTAACGCATCTGTTCATGCTACCTTTTCTTTACTACCCCCTCCAGGAGCACTTTCTTTGTAGAATCGAGCGTATCTCGAGAACGGTGTGTCTGCAGTCAGAGTTCTAAAGACCTATCCATAGAAGTTGAAAATACCCACCTGACCATGGTAACGCATCCGTCCAAGCCACCTATTCTTTACTACTCCCTCCAGGAGCACTTTCTTTGTAGAATCGAGCGTATCTCGAGAACGGTGCGGCTGCAGTCAGAGTTCTAAAGACCTAACCATAGAAGTTGAAAATACCCATCTGACCATGGTAACGCATCTGTTATTGCTACCTTTTCTTTACTACCCCCTCCAACAGCACTTTCTTTGTAGAATCGAGCGTATCTCGAGAACGGTGCGTCTGCAGTCAGGGTTCTAAAGACCTATCCATAGAAGTTGAAAATACCCATCTGACCACGGTAACGTATCTGTTCATGCTACCTTTTCTTTACTACCCCCTCCAGGAGCACTTTCTTTGTAGAATCGAGCGTATCTCGAGAACGGTGCGCCTGCAGTCAGATTTCTAAAGACCTATCCATAGAAATTGAAAATACAAATCTGACCATGGTAACGCATCTGTTCATGCTACCTTTTCTTTACTACCCCGTCCAGGAGCACTTTCTTTGTAGAATCGAGCGTATCTCGAGAACGGTGCGTCTGCAGTCAGAGTTCTAAGGACCTATCCATAGAAGTTGAAAATACCCATCTGACCATGGCAACGCATCTGTTCATGCCACCTTTTCTTTACTACCTCCTCCAGGAGCACTTTCTTTGTAGAATCTTTACTACCTCCTCCAGGAGCACTTTCTTTGTAGAATCGAGCGTATCGAGAGAACGGTGCGTCTGCAGTCAGAGTGCAAATGGCCTGTCCATAGAAGTTGAAAATACAAATATGACCATGGCAACGCATCTGTTCATGCTACCTTTTCTTTACCACCCCCTCCAGGAGCACTTTCTTTGTAGAATCGAGCGTATCTCGAGAACGGTGCGTCTGCAGTCAGAGTTCTACAGACTTATCCAGAGAAGTTGAAAATACCCTTCTGACCATGGTAACGCATCTGTTCATGCCACCTTTTCTTTACTACCTCCTCCAGGAGCACTTTCTTTGTAGAATCGAGCGTATCGAGAGAACGGTGCGTCTGCAGTCAGAGTTCTAAAGACCTATCCACAGAAGTTGAAAATACCCATCTGACCATGGCAACGCATCTGTTCATGCCACCTTTTCTTTACTACCCCCTCCAGGAGCACTTTCTTTGTGGAATCGAGAGTATCTCGAGAACGGTGCGTCTGCAGTCAGAGTTCTACAGACTTATCCATAGAAGTTGAAAATACCCTTCTGACCATGGTAACGCATCTGTTCATGCCACCTTTTCTTTACTACCCCCTCCAGGAGCACTGTCTTTGTAGAATCGAGCGTATCTCGAGAACGGTGTGTCTGCAGTCAGAGTTCTAAAGACCTATCCATAGAAGTTGAAAATACCCATCTGACCATAGCAACGCATCTGTTCATGCCACCTTTTCTTTACTACCCCCTCCAGGAGCACTGTCTTTGTAGAATCGAGCGTATCTCGAGAACGGTGTGTCTGCAGTCAGAGTTCTAAAGACCTATCCATAGAAGTTGAAAATACCCATCTGACCATAGCAACGCATCTGTTCATGCCACCTTTTCTTTACTACCCCCTCCAGGAGCACTTTCTTTGTAGAATCGAGCGTATCTCGAGAACGGTGCGTCTGCAGTCAGAGTTCTAAAGACCTATCCATAGAATTTGAAAATACAAATTTGACCATGGTAACGCATCGGTTCATGCTACCTTTTCTTTACTACCCCTCCAGGAGCACTTTCTTTGTAGAATCGAGCGTATCTCGAGAACGGTGTGTCTGCAGTCAGAGTTCCAAAGACCTATTCATAGAAGTTGAAAAAGCCCATCTGACCATGGCAACGCATCTGTTCATGCCACCTTTTCTTTACTACCCCCTCGAGCAGCACTATCTTTGTAGAATCGAGCGTATCTCGAGAACGGTGCGCCTGCAGTCAGAGTTCCAAAGACCTATCCACAGAAGTTGAAAATACCCTTCTGACCATGGTAACGCATCTGTTCATGCCACCTTTTCCTTACTACCCCCTCCAGGAGCACTTTCTTTGTAGAATCGAGCGTATCTCGAGAACGGTGCGTCAGTCAGAGTTCTAAAGACCTATCCATAGAGTTGAAAATACCCTTGTGACCATGGTAACGCATCTGTTCATGCCACCTTTTCTTTACTACCCCCTCCAGGAGCAGTTTCTTTGTAGAATTGAGCATATCTAGAGAACGGTGCGTCTGCAGTCAGAGTGCTAAAGACCTATCCATAGATGTTGAAAATACCCATCTGACCATGGCAACGCATCTGATCATGCCACCTTTTCTTTACTACCCTCTCCAGGAGCACTTTCTTTGTAGAATCGAGCATATCGCGAGAACGGTGCGTCTGCAGTCAGAGTTCTAAAGACCTATCCACAGAAGTTGAAAATACCCTTTTGACCATAGTAACGCATCTGTTCATGCCACCTTTTCTTTACTACCCCCTCCAGGAGCACTTTCTTTGTAGAATCGAGCGTATCTCCAGAACGGTGAGTCAGTCAGAGTTCTAAAGACCTATCCATAGAAGTTGAAAATACCCATCTGACCTTGGCAACGCATCTATTCATGCCACTTTTTCCTAACTACCCCCTCCAGGAGCAGATTTTATTGTAGAATCGAGCGTATCTCGAGAACGGTGAGTCTGCAGTCAAAGTTCTAAAGACCTATCCACAGAAGTTGAAAATACCCATCAGTACATGGCAACGCATCTGTTCATTCCACCTTGTCTTTACTACCCCTCCAGGAGCAGTTTCTTTGTAGAATAGAGCGTATCTCGAGAACGGTGCGTCTGCAGTCAGAGTTATAAAGACGTATCCATAGAAGTTGAAAATACCCATCTGACCATGGCAATGCATCTGTTCATGCCACCTTTTCTTTACTACCTCCTCGAGGGGCACTTTCTTGTAGAATCGAGCGTATCTCGAAAACGGTGCGTCTGCAGTCAGAGTTCTAAAGACCTATCCACAGAAGTTGAAAATACCCTTCTGACCATGGCAACGCATCTGTTCATGCCACCTTTTGTTTACTACCCCCTCCAGGAGCACTTTCTTTGTAGAATTGAGCATATCTAGAGAACGGTGCGCCTGCAGTCAGAATGCTAAAGACCTATCCATAGATGTTGAAAATACCCATCTGACCATGGCAACGCATCTGTTCATGCCACTTTTTCTTTACTACCCCCTCCAGGAGCACTTTCTTTGTAGAATCGAGCATATCTCGAGAACGGTGTGTCTGCAGTCAGAGTTCTAAAGACCTATCCATAGAAGTTGAAAATACCCATTTGACAACGGCAACGCATCTGTTTATGCCACCTTTTCCTTACTACCCCCTCCAGGAGCACTTTCTTTGTAGAATCGAGCGTATCTCGAGAACGGTGTGTCTGCAGTCAGAGTTCTAAAGACCTATCCATAGAAGTTGAAAATACCCATCTGACCATGGCAACACATCTGTTCATGCCACCTTTTCCTTACTACCCCCTCCAGGAGCACTGTCTTTGTAGAATCGAGAGTATCTCGAGAACGGTGCGCCTGCAGTCAGAGATCTAAATACCTATCCATAGAAATTGAAAATACAAATCTGACCAGGGTAACGCATCTGTTCATGCCACCTTTTCTTTACTACCCCCTCGAGCAGCACTATCTTTGTAGAATCGAGCGTATCTCGAGAACGGTGCGCCTGCAGTCAGAGTTCTAAAGACCTATCCATAGAAATTGAAAATACAAATCTGACCATGGTAACGCATCTGTTCATGCCACCTTTTCTTTACTACCCCCTCCAGGAGCAGTTTCTTTGTAGAATCGAGCGTATCTCGAGAACGGTGCGTCTGCAGTCAGAGTTCTAAAGACCTATACATGGAAGTTGAAAATACCCATCCGACCATGGTAACGCATCTCTTCATGCTACCTTTTCTTTACTACCCCCTCCAGGAGCACTTTCTTTGTAGAAACGAGCGTATCTCGAGAACGGTGCGTCTGCAGTCAGAGTTCAAAAGACCTATCCATAGAAGTTGAAAATACCCACCTGACCATGGTAACGCATCTGTTATTGCTACCTTTTCTTTACTACCCCCTCCAAGAGCACTTTCTTTGTAGAATCGAGCGTATCTCGAGAACGGTGCGTCTGCAGTCAGGGTTGTAAAGACCTATCCATAGAAGTTGAAAATACCCATCTGACCACGGTAACGTATCTGTTCATGCTACGTTTTCTTTACTACCCCCTCCAGGAGCACTTTCTTTGTAGAATCGAGTGTATCTCGAGAACGGTGCGCCTGCAGTCAGATTTCTAAAGACCTATCCATAGAAGTTGAAAATACAAATCTGACCATGGTAACGCATCTGTTCATGCTACCTTTTCTTTACTACCCCGTCCAGGAGCACTTTCTTTGTAGAATCGAGCGTATCTCGAGAACGGTGCGTCTGCAGTCAGAGTTCTAAGGACCTATCCATAGAAGTTGAAAATACCCATCTGACCATGGCAACGCATCTGTTCATGCCACCTTTTCTTTACTACCTCCTCCAGGAGCACTTTCTTTGTAGAATCGAGCGTATCGAGAGAACGGTGCGTCTGCAGTCAGAGTGCAAATGGCCTGTCCATAGAAGTTGAAAATACAAATATGACCATGGCAACGCATCTGTTCCTGCCACCTTTTCTTTACTACCCCCTCCATAAGCAGTTTCTTTGTAGAATCGAGCATATCTCGAGAACGGTGCGTCTGCAGTCTGAGTTCTAAAGACCTATCCACAGAAGTTGAAAATACCGATCTGAACATAGCAACGCATCTGTTCATGCCGCCTTTTCTTTACTACCCCCTCCAGGAGCACTTTCTTTGTAGAAACGAGCGTATCTCGAGAACGGTGCGTCTGCAGTCAGAGTTCTAAAGACCTATCCATAGAAGTTGAAAATACCCACCTGACCATGGTAACGCATCTGTTATTGCTACCTTTTCTTTACTACCCCCTCCAAGAGCACTTTCTTTGTAGAATCGAGCGTATCTCGAGAACGGTGAGTCTGCAGTCAGGGTTCTAAAGACCTATCCATAGAAGTTGAAAATACCGATCTGAACATAGCAACGCATCTGTTCATGCCGCCTTTTCTTTACTACCCCCTCCAGGAGCACTTTCTTTGTAGAAACGAGCGTATCTCGAGAACGGTGCGTCTGCAGTCAGAGTTCTAAAGACCTATCCATAGAAGTTGAAAATACCCACCTGACCATGGTAACGCATCTGTTATTGCTACCTTTTCTTTACTACCCCCTCCAAGAGCACTTTCTTTGTAGAATCGAGCGTATCTCGAGAACGGTGCGTCTGCAGTCAGGGTTCTAAAGACCTATCCATAGAAGTTGAAAATACCCATCTGACCACGGTAACGTATCTGTTCATGCTACGTTTTCTTTACTACCCCCTCCAGGAGCACTTTCTTTGTAGAATCGAGTGTATCTCGAGAACGGTGCGCCTGCAGTCAGATTTCTAAAGACCTATCCATAGAAGTTGAAAATACAAATCTGACCATGGTAACGCATCTGTTCATGCTACCTTTTCTTTACTACCCCGTCCAGGAGCACTTTCTTTGTAGAATCGAGCGTATCTCGAGAACGGTGCGTCTGCAGTCAGAGTTCTAAGGACCTATCCATAGAAGTTGAAAATACCCATCTGACCATGGCAACGCATCTGTTCATGCCACCTTTTCTTTACTACCTCCTCCAGGAGCACTTTCTTTGTAGAATCGAGCGTATCGAGAGAACGGTGCGTCTGCAGTCAGAGTGCAAATGGCCTGTCCATAGAAGTTGAAAATACAAATATGACCATGGCAACGCATCTGTTCCTGCCACCTTTTCTTTACTACCCCCTCCATAAGCAGTTTCTTTGTAGAATCGAGCGTATCTCGAAAACGGTGTGTCTGCAGTCAGAGTTCTAAAGACCTATCCATAGAAGTTGAAAATACTCATCTGACCATTGTAACGCATCTGTTCCTGCAACCTTTTCTTTACTACCGATTCCAGCGGCACTTTCTTTGTAGAATCGAGCATACCTCGAAAACGGCGCGTCTGCAGTCAGAGTTCTAAAGACCTATCCATAGAAGTTGAAAATACCCATCTGGCCATTGTAACGCATCTGTTCATGCCACCTTTTCTTTACTACCCATTCCAGCGGCACTTTCTTTGTAGAATCGAGCATATCTCGAAAACGGGGTGTCTGCAGTCAGAGTTATAAAGACCTATCCATAGAAGTTGAAAATACCCATCTGACCATGGCAACGCATCTGTTCATGCTACCTTTTCTTTACCACCCCCTCCAGGAGCACTTTCTTTGTAGAATCGAGCGTATCTCGAGAACGGTGCGTCTGCAGTCAGAGTTCTATAGACTTATCCAGAGAAGTTGAAAATACCCTTCTGACCATGGTAACGCATCTGTTCATGCCACCTTTTCTTTACTACCTCCTCCAGGAGCACTTTCTTTGTAGAATCGAGCGTATCGAGAGAACGGTGCGTCTGCAGTCAGAGTGCAAATGGCCTGTCCATAGAAGTTGAAAATACCCATATGACCATGGCAACGCATCTGTTCCTGCCACCTTTTCTTTACTACCCCCTCCATAAGCAGTTTCTTTATAGAATCGAGCATATCTCGAGAACGGTGCGTCTGCAGTCAGAGTTCTAAAGACCTATCCACAGAAGTTGAAAATACCCATCTGACCATGGCAATGCATCTGTTCATGCCACCTTTTCTTTACTACCCCCTCGAGGAGCACTTTCTTGTAGAATGGAGCATATCTCGAGAATGGTGCGTTTGCAGTCAGAGTTCTAAAGACCTATCCATAGAAGTGGAAAATACCCATTTCACCATGGCAACGCATCTGTTCATGCCACCTTTTCTTTACTACCCCCTCCAGGAGCAATTTCTTTGTAGAATCGAGCGTATCTCGAGAACGGTGCGTTTGCAGTCAGAGTTCTAAAGACCTATCCATAGAAGTTGAAAATACCCATTTCACCATGGCAACGCATCTGTTCATGCCACCTTTTCTTTACTACCCCCTCCATGAGCACTTTCTTTGTAGAATCGATCGTATCTCGAGAACGGTGCGTTTGCAGTCAGAGTTCTAAAGACATATCCATAGAAGTTGAAAATACCCTTCTGACCATGCTAACGCATCTGTTCATGCCACCTTTCTTTAGTACCCCCTCCAGAAGCACTTTCTTTGTATAATCGAGCATATCTCGAGAACGGTACCCATCTGACCATGCCAACGCATATGTCCATGCCACCTTTTCTTTACTACCCCCTCCAGGAGCACTTTCTTTGTAGAATCGAGCGTATCTCGAGAACGGTGCGTTTGCAGTCAGAGTTCTAAAGACCTATCCATAGAAGTTGAAAATACCCATTTCACCATGGCAACGCATCTGTTTATGCCACCTTTTCTTTACTACCCTCTCCAGGAGCACTTTCTTTGAAGAATCGAGCATATCTCGAGACAGTCTCTGCAGTCAGAGTTCTAAAGACCTATCCATAGAAGTTGAAAGTACCCTTCTGACCATGGCAACGCATCTGTTCGTGCCACCTTTTCTTTACTACCCCCTCCAGGAGCACTTTCTTTGTAGAATCGAGCGTATCTCGAGAACGGTGCGTCTGCAGTCAGAGTTCTAAAGACCTATACACAGAAGTTGAAAATACCCATCTGACCATGGCAACGCATCTGTTCATGCCACCTTTTCTTTACTACCCCCTCCAGGAGCAATTTCTTTGTAGAATCGAGCGTATCTCGAGAAGGGTGTGTCTGCAGTCAGAGTTCTAAAGACCTATCCATAGAAGTTGAAAATACCCTTCTGACCATGTTAACGCATCTGTTCATGCCACCTTTCTTTACTACCCCCTCCAGAAGCACTTTCTTTGTATAATCGAGCATATCTCGAGAACGGTACCCATCTGACCGTGCCAACGCATCTGTGCATGCCACCATTTCTTTACTACCCCCTCCAGGAAGACTTTCTTTGTAGAATCGAGCATATCTCGTGACGTTGCGTCTGCAGTCAGAGTTCTAAGGACCTATCCATAGAAGATGAAAATACCCATCTGACCATGGCAACGCATCTGTTCATGCCACCTTTTCTTTCCTGCCCCCTCCAGGAGCAATTTCTTTGTAGAATCGAGCAAATCTCGAGAACGGTGCGTCTGCAGTCAGAGTTCTAAGGACCTATCCATAGAAGTTGAAAATACCCATCTGACCATGGTAACGCATCTCTTCATGCCACCTTTTCTTTACTACCCCCTCCATGAGCACTTTCTTTGTAGAATCGATCGTATCTCGAGAACGGTGCGTTTGCAGTCAGAGTTCTAAAGACCTATCCATAGAAGTTGAAAATACGCATTTCACCATGGCAACGCATCTGTTCATGCCACCTTTTCTTTACTACCCCCTCCATGAGCACTTTCTTTGTAGAATCGATCGTATCTCGAGAACGGTGCGTTTGCAGTCAGAGTTCTAAAGACCTATCCATAGAAGTTGAAAATACCCATCTGACCATGGCAACGCATCTGTTCATGCCACCTTTTCTTTACTACCCCCTCCAGGAGCACTTTCTTTGTATAATCGAGCATATCTCGAGAACGGTACCCATCTGACCAAGCCAACGCATCTGTGCATGCCACCTTTTCTTTACTACCCCTTCCAGGAGCACTTTCTTTGTAGAATCGAGCATATCTCGCGACGGTGCGTCTACAGTCAGAGATCTAAGGACCTATCCATAGAAGTTGAAAATACCCATGGCAACGCATCTGTCCACGCCACCTTTTCTTTACTATCCCCTCCAGGAGCACTTTCTTTGTAGAATCGAGCGTATCTCGAGAACGGTGCGTTTGCAGTCAGAGTTCTAAAGACATATCCATAGAAGTTGAAAATACCCATCTGACCATGGTAACGCATCTCTTCATGCAACCTTTTCTTTACTACCCCCTCCATGAGCACTTTCTTTGTAGAATCGATCGTATCTCGAGAACGGTGCGTTTGCAGTCAGAGTTCTAAAGACATATCCATAGAAGTTGAAAATACCCTTCTGACCATGGTAACGCATCTGTTCATGCCACCTTTCTTTAGTACCCCCTCCAGAAGCACTTTCTTTGTATAATCGAGCATATCTCGAGAACGGTACCCATCTGACCATGCCAACGCATCTGTGCATGCCACCATTTCTTTACTAACCCCTCCAGGAGCACTTTCTTTGTAGAATCGAGCACATCTTGAGAACGGTGCGTCTGCAGTCAGAGTTCTAAAGACCTATCCAAAGAAGTTGAAAATACCCATCTGACCATGGCAACGCATCTCTTCATGCCACCTTTTCTTTACTACCCCCTCCAGGAGCACTTTCTTTGTAGAATCGAGCGTAACTCGAGACCGGTGCGTTTGCAGTCAGAGTTCTAAAGACCTATCCATAGAAGTTTAAAATACCCTTCTGACCATGGTAACGCATCTGCTCATGCCACCTTTCTTTACTACCCCCTCCAGAATCACTTTCTTTGTATAATCGAGCATATCTCCAGAACGGTACCCATCTGACCATGCCAACGCATCTGTGAATGCCACCATTTCTGTACTACCCCCTCCAGGAGCACTTTCTTTGTAGAATCGACCACATCTCGAGAACGGTGCGTCTGCAGTCAGAGTTGTAAAGACCTATCCATAGAAGTTGAAAATACCCATCTGACCATGGCAACGCATCTCTTCATGCCACCTTTTCTTTACTACCCCCTCCAGGAGCACTTTCTTTGTAGAATCGAGAGTAACTCGAGACCGGTGCGTTTGCAGTCAGAGTTCTAAATACCTATCCATAGAAGTTGAAAATACCCATCTGACCATGGCAACGCATCTGTCCATGCCACCATTTCTTTACTACCCCCTCCAGGAGCACTTTCTTTGCATAATCGAGCATATCTCGAGAACGGTACCCATCTGACCATGCCAACGCATATGTCCATGCCACCTTTTCGAGCACATCTTGAGAACGGTGCGTCTGCAGTCAGAGTTCTAAAGACCTATCCAAAGAAGTTGAAAATACCCTTCTGACCATGGTAACGCATCTGTTCATGCCACCTTTTCTTTACTACCCCCTCCAGGAGCAATTTCTTTGTAGAATCGAGCGTATCTCGAGAACGGTGTGTCTGCAGTCAGAGTTCTAAAGACCTTTCCATAGAAGTTGAAAATACCCTTCTGACCATGGTAACGCATCTGTTCATGCCACCTTTCTTTAATACCCCCTCCAGAAGGACTTTCTTTGTATAATCGAGCATATCTCGAGAACGGTACCGATCTGACCATGCCAACGCATCTGTGCATGCCACCATTCCTTTACTACCCCCTCCAGGAGCACTTTCTTTGTAGAATCGAGCATATCTCGTGACGTTGCGTCTGCAGTCAGAGTTCTAATGACCTATCCATAGAAGATGAAAATACCCATCTGACCATGGCAACGCATCTGTTCATGCCAAATTTTTTTTCCTGCCCCCTCCAGGAGCAATTTCTTTGTAGAATCGAGCATATCTCGTGACGTTGCGTCAGCAGTCAGACTTCTAAGGACCTATCCATAGAAGATGAAAATACCCATCTGACCATGGCAACGCATCTGTTCATGCCAAATTTTCTTTCCTGCCCCCTCCAGGAGCAATTTCTTTGTAGAATCGAGCAAATCTCGAGAACGGTGCGTCTGCAGTCAGAGTTCTAAGGACCTCTCCATAGAAGTTGAAAATACCCATCTGACCATGGCAACGCATCTGTTCATGCCACCTTTTCTTTACTACCCCCTCCAGGAGCAATTTCTTTGTAGAATCGAGCGTATCTCGAGAACGGTGTGTCTGCAGTCAGAGTTCTAAAGACCTTTCCATAGAAGTTGAAAATACCCTTCTGACCATGGTAACGCATCTGTTCATGCCACCTTTCTTTAATACCCCCTCCAGAAGCACTTTCTTTGTAGAAACGAGCATATCTCGAGAACGGTACCCATCTGACCATGCCAACGCATCTGTGCATGCCACCATTTCTTTACTACCCCCTCCAGGAGCACTTTCTTTGTAGAATCGAGCAAATCTCGAGAACGGTGCGTTTGCAGTCAGAGTTCTAAAGACCTATCCATAGAAGTTGAAAATACCCATTTCACCATGGCAACGCATCTGTTCATGCCACCTTTTCTTTACTACCCTCTCCAGGAGCACTTTCTTTGAAGAATCGAGCATATCTCGAGACGGTGCGTCTGCTGTCAGAGTTCTAAGGACCTATCCATAGAAGTTGAAAATACCCATCTGACCAAGGCAACGCTTCTCTTCATGCTATCTTTTCTTTACTACCCTCTCCAGGAGCACTTTCTTTGAAGAATCGAGCATATCTCGAGACGGTGCGTCTGCAGTCAGAGTTCTAAGGACCTATCCATAGAAGTTGAAAATATCCTTCTGACCATGGCAACGCATCTCTTCATGCCATCTTTTCTTTACTACCCCCTCCAGGAGCACTTTCTTTGTAGAATCGAGCGTATCTCGAGAACGGTGCGTTTGCAGTCAGAGTTCTAAAGACCTATCCATAGAAGTTGAAAATACTCATCTGACAATGGCAACGCATCTATTCATGCCACCTTTTCTTTACTACCCCCTCCAGAAGCACTTTCTTTGTATAATCGAGCATATCTCGAGAACGGTACCCATCTGACCAAGCCAACGCATCTGTGCATGCCACCTTTTCTTTACTACCCCTTCCAGGAGCACTTTCTTTGTAAAATCGAGCATATCTCGAGACGGTGCGTCTGCAGTCAGAGATCTAAGGACCTATCCATAGAAGTTGAAAATACCAATCTAACCATGGCAACGCATCTGTCCACGCCACCTTTTCTTTACTACCCCCTCCAGGAGCACTTTCTTTGTAGAATCGAGCGTATCTCGAGAACGGTGCGTCTGCAGTCAGAGTTCTAAAAACCTATCCAAAGAAGTTGAAAATACCCATCTGACCATGGCAACGCATCTCTTCATGACACCTTTTCTTTACTACCCCCTCTAGGAGCACTTTCTTTGTAGAATCGAGCGTATCTCGAGACCGGTGCATTTGCAGTCAGAGATCTAAGGACCTATCCATAGAAGTTGAAAATACCCATCTGACCATGGCAACGCATCTGTCCACGCCACCTTTTCTTTACTACCCCCTAAAGGAGCACTTTCTTTGTAGAATCGAGCGTATCTCGAGAACGGTGTGTCTGCAGTCAGAGTTCTAAAGACCTATCCAAAGAAGTTGAAAATACCCATCTGACCATGGCAACGCATCTCTTCATGACACCTTTTCTTTACTACCCCCTCTAGGAGCACTTTCTTTGTAGAGTCGAGCTTATCTCGAGACCGGTGCGTTTGCAGTCAGAGTTCTAAAGACCTATCCATAGAAGTTTAAAATACCCTTCTGACCATGGTAACGCATCTCTTCATGACACCTTTTCTTTACTACCCCCTCTAGGAGCACTTTCTTTGTAGAATCGAGCGTATCTCGAGACCGGTGCGTTTGCAGTCAGAGATCTAAGGACCTATCCATAGAAGTTGAAAATACCCATCTGACCATGGCCACGCATCTGTCCACGCCACCTTTTCTTTACTACCCCCTCCAGGAGCACTTTCTTTGTAGAATCGATCGTATCTCGAGAACGGTGCGTCTGCAGTCAGAGTTCTAAAGACCTGTCCATAGAAGTTGAAAATACCCATTTCACCATGGCAACGCATCTGTTCATGCCACCTTTTCTTTACTACCCTCTCCAGGAGCACTTTCTTTGAAGAATCGAGCATATCTCGAGACGGTGCGTCTGCAGTCAGAGTTCTAAGGACCTATCCATAGAAGTTGAAAATACCCTTCTGACCATGGCAACGCATCTCTTCATGCCATCTTTTCTTTACTACCCCCTCCATGAGCACTTTCTTTGTAGAATCGAGCGTATCTCGAGAACGGTGCGTTTGCAGTCAGAGTTCTAAAGACCTATCCATAGAAGTTGAAAATACCCATTTCACCATGGCAACGCATCTGTTCATGCCACCTTTTCTTTACTACCCTCTCCAGGAGCACTTTCTTTGAAGAATCGAGCATATCTCGAGACGGTGCGTCTGCAGTCAGAGTTCTAAGGACCTATCCATAGAAGTTGAAAATACCCTTCTGACCATGGCAACGCATCTCTTCATGCCATCTTTTCTTTACTACCCCCTCCAGGAGCACTTTCTTTGTAGAATCGAGCGTATCTCGAGAACGGTGCGTTTGCAGTCAGAGTTCTAAAGACCTATCCATAGAAGTTGAAAATACTCATCTGACAATGGCAACGCATCTATTCATGCCACCTTTTCTTTACTACCCCCTCCAGAAGCACTTTCTTTGTATAATCGAGCATATCTCGAGAACGGTACCCATCTGACCAAGCCAACGCATCTGTGCATGCCACCTTTTCTTTACTACCCCTTCCAGGAGCACTTTCTTTGTAGAATCGAGCATATCTCGAGAACGGTGCGTCTGCAGTCAGAGTTCTAAAGACCTATCCATAGAAGTTGAAAATACCCATCTGACCATGGCAACGCATCTGTCCACGTCACCTTTTCTTTTCTACCCCCTCCAGGAGCACTTTCTTTGTAGAATCGAGCGTATCTCGAGAACGGTGCGTCTGCAGTCAGAGTTCTAAAGACCTATCCAAAGAAGTTGAAAATACCCATCTGACCATGGCAACGCATCTGTTCATGCCACCTTTTTTTTACTACCCCCTCAAGGAGCAGTTTCTTTGTAGAATCGAGCGTATCTCGAGAACGGTGCGTCTGCAGTCAGAGTTCTTAAGACTTATCCATAGAAGTTAAAAATAACCATCTGACCATGGCAACGCATCTGTTCATGCCACCTCCTCTTTACTACCCCCTCCATTAGGAGTTTCTATGCGGTGCGTCTGCAGTCAGAGTTCTAAAGACCTATCCATAGATGTTGAAAATACCCATCTGACCATGGCAACGCATCTGTCCACGTCACCTTTTCTTTTCTACCCCCTCCAGGAGCACTTTCTTTGTAGAATCGAGCGTATCTCGAGAACGGTGCGTCTGCAGTCAGAGTTCTTAAGACTTATCCATAGAAGTTAAAAATAACCATCTGACCATGGCAACACATCTGTTCATGCCACCTTTCTTTACTACCCCCTCCAGAAGCACTTTCTTTGTATAATCGAGCATATCTCCAGAACGGTACCCATCTGACCACGCCAACGCATCTGTGAATGCCACCATTTCTGTACTACCCCCTCCAGGAGCACTTTCTTTGTAGAATCGACCACATCTCGAGAACGGTGCGTCTGCAGTCAGAGTTGTAAAGACCTATCCATAGAAGTTGAAAATACCCACCTGACCATGGCAACGCATTTGTTCATGCCGCCTTTTCTTTCCTGCCTCCTCCAGGAGCAATTTCTTTGTAGAATCGAGCGTATGACTGCGTCTGCAGTCAGAGTTCTAAAGACCTATCCACAGAAGTTGAAAATACCCATCTGACCATGGCAACGCATCTGTTCATGCCACCTTTTTTTTACTACCCCCTCAAGGAGCAGTTTCTTTGTAGAATCGAGCGTATCTCGAGAACGGTGCGTCTGCAGTCAGAGTTCTTAAGACTTATCCATAGAAGTTAAAAATAACCATCTGACCATGGCAACGCATCTGTTCATGCCACCTTTCTTTACTACCCCCTCCAGAAGCACTTTCTTTGTATAATCGAGCATATCTCCAGAACGGTACCCATCTGACCACGCCAACGCATCTGTGAATGCCACCATTTCTGTACTACCCCCTCCAGGAGCACTTTCTTTGTAGAATCGACCACATCTCGAGAACGGTGCGTCTGCAGTCAGAGTTCTAAAGACCTATCCATAGAAGTTGAAAATATCCATCTGACCATGGTAACGCATCTCTTCATGCCACCTTTTTTTTACTACCCCTCCAGGGGCACTTTCTTTGGAGAATCGAGCGCATCTCGAGAACGGTGCGTTTGCAGTCAGAGTTCTAAAGACCTATTCATAGAAGTTGAAAATACCCATCTGACCACGGCAACGCATCTGTCCATGCCACCTTTTCTTTACTACCCCCTCCAGGAGCAGTTTCTTTGTAGAATCAAGCGTATCTCGAGAACGGTGCGTCTGCGTCAGAGTTCTAAAGACCTATCCATAGAAGTTGCAAATACCCATCTGACCACGGCAACGCATCTGTCCATGCCACCTTTTCTTTACTACCCCCTCCAAGAGCACTTTCTTTGTAGACTCGAGCGTATCTCGAGAACGGTGCGTCTGCAGTCAGAGTTCTTAAGACTTATCCATAGAAGTTGAAAATAACCATCTGACCATGGCAACGCATCTGTTCATGCCACCTCCTCTTTACTACCCCCTCCATTAGGAGTTTCTATGCGGTGCGTCTGCAGTCAGAGTTCTAAAGACCTATCCATAGAAGTTGAAAATACCCTTCTGACCATGGTAACGCATCCGTCCAAGCCACCTATTCTTTCCTACCCCCTCCAGGAGCACTTTCTTTGTAGAATCGAGCGTATCTCGAGAACGGTGCGTCTGCATCAGAGTTCTAAAGACCTATACATAGAAGTTGAAAATACCCATCTGACCATGGTAACGCATCTGTTAATGCTACCTTTTCTTTACTACCCCCTCCAGGAGCACTTTCTTTGTAGAATCAAGCCTATCTCGAGAACGGTGCGTCTGCGTCAGAGTTCTAAAGACCTATCCATAGAAGTTTCAAATACCCATCTGACCATGGCAACGCATCTGTTCATGACACCTATTCCTAACTACCCCCTCCAGGAGCACTTTCTTTGTAGAATCGAGCGTATCTCGAGAACGGTGTGTCTGCAGTCAGAGTTCTAAAGACCTATCCACAGAAGTTGAAAATACCCATCTGACCATTGCAACGCATCTGTTCATGACACCTTTTCTTTACTGCCCCCTCCAGGAGC
Organism: Eristalis pertinax; assembly: GCA_907269125.1. NCBI lineage: Eukaryota > Metazoa > Arthropoda > Insecta > Diptera > Syrphidae > Eristalis > Eristalis pertinax. The sequence goes on along the minus strand of OU026145.1, from coordinate 103,963,239 downwards.
ACTTTCTTTGTAGAATCGAGCGTATCGAGAGAACGGTGCGTCTGCACTCAGAGTGCAAATGACCTATCCATAGAAGTTGAAAATACCCATCTGACCATGGCAACGCATCTGTTCATGCTACCTTTTCTTTACCACCCCCTCCAGGAGCACTTTCTTTGTAGAATAGAGCGTATCTCGAGAACAGTGCGTCTGCAGTCAGAGTTCTACAGACTTATCCAGAGAAGTTGAAAATACCCTTCTGACCATGGTAACGCATCTGTTCATGCCACCTTTTCTTTACTACCTCCTCCAGGAGCACTTTCTTTGTAGAATCGAGCGTATCGAGAGAACGGTGCGTTTGCAGTCAGAGTTCTAAAGACATATCCATAGAAGTTGAAAGTACCCTTCTGACCATGGCAACGCATCTGTTCGTGCCACCTTTTCTTTACTACCCCCTCCAGGAGCACTTTCTTTGTATAATCGAGCATATCTCGAGAACGGTACCCATCTGACCATGCCAACGCATATGTCCATGCCACCTTTTCTTTACTACCCCCTCCAGGAGCACTTTCTTTGTAGAATCGAGCGTATCTCGAGAACGGTGCGTTTGCAGTCAGAGTTCTAAAGACCTATCCATAGAAGTTGAAAATACCCATTTCACCATGGCAACGCATCTGTTTATGCCACCTTTTCTTTACTACCCTCTCCAGGAGCACTTTCTTTGAAGAATCGAGCATATCTCGAGACGGTGCGTCTGCAGTCAGAGTTCTAAAGACCTATCCATAGAAGTTGAAAGTACCCTTCTGACCATGGCAACGCATCTGTTCGTGCCACCTTTTCTTTACTACCCCCTCCAGGAGCACTTTCTTTGTAGAATCGACCACATCTCGAGAACGGTGCGTCTGCAGTCAGAGTTGTAAAGACCTATCCATAGAAGTTAAAAATACCCATCTGACCATGGCAACGCATCTCTTCATGCCACCTTTTTTTTTTTACCCCCTCTAGGAGCACTTTCTTTGTAGAATCGAGCGTAACTCGAGAACGGTGCGTTTGCAGTCAGAGTTCTAAAGACCTATCCATAGAAGTTGAAAATACCCATCTGACCATGGCAACGCATCTGTCCATGCCACCATTTCTTTACTACCCCCTCCAGGAGCACTTTCTTTGTATAATCGAGCATATCTCTAGAACGGTACCCATCTGACCATGCCAACGCATCTGTGCATGCCACCATTTCTTTACTAACCCCTCCAGGAGCACTTTCTTTGTAGAATCGAGCACATCTTGAGAACGGTGCGTCTGCAGTCAGAGTTCTAAAGACCTATCCAAAGAAGTTGAAAATACCCTTCTGACCATGGTAACGCATCTGTTCATGCCACCTTTTCTTTACTACCCCCTCCAGGAGCAATTTCTTTGTAGAATCGAGCGTATCTCGAGAACGGTGTGTCTGCAGTCAGAGTTCTAAAGACCTTTCCATAGAAGTTGAAAATACCCTTCTGACCATGGTAACGCATCTGTTCATGCCACCTTTCTTTAATACCCCCTCCAGAAGGAATTTCTTTGTATAATCGAGCATATCTCGAGAACGGTACCCATCTGACCATGCCAACGCATCTGTGCATGCCACCATTCCTTTACTACCCCCTCCAGGAGCACTTTCTTTGTAGAATCGAGCATATCTCGTGACGTTGCGTCTGCAGTCAGAGTTCTAATGACCTATCCATAGAAGATGAAAATACCCATCTGACCATGGCAACGCATCTGTTCATGCCAAATTTTCTTTCCTGCCCCCTCCAGGAGCAATTTCTTTGTAGAATCGAGCATATCTCGTGACGTTGCGTCAGCAGTCAGAGTTCTAAGGACCTATCCATAGAAGATGAAAACACCCATCTGACCATGGCAACGCATCTGTTCATGCCAAATTTTCTTTCCTGCCCAATCCAGGAGCAATTTCTTTGTAGAATCGAGCAAATCTCGAGAACGGTGCGTCTGCAGTCAGAGTTCTAAGGACCTCTCCATAGAAGTTGAAAATACCCATCTGACCATGGCAACGCATGTGTTCATGCCACTTTTTCTTTACTACCCCCTCCAGGAGCAATTTCTTTGTAGAATCGAGCGTATCTCGAGAACGGTGTGTCTGCAGTCAGAGTTCTAAAGACCTTTCCATAGAAGTTGAAAATACCCTTCTGACCATGGTAACGCATCTGTTCATGCCACCTTTCTTTAATACCCCCTCCAGAAGCACTTTCTTTGTAGAATCGAGCATATCTCGAGAACGGTACCCATCTGACCATGCCAACGCATCTGTGCATGCCACCATTTCTTTACTACCCCCTCCAGGAGCACTTTCTTTGTAGAATCGAGCAAATCTCGAGAACGGTGCGTTTGCAGTCAGAGTTCTAAAGACCTATCCATAGAAGTTGAAAATACCCATTTCACCATGGCAACGCATCTGTTCATGCCACCTTTTCTTTACTACCCTCTCCAGGAGCACTTTCTTTGAACAAATCGAGCATATCTCGAGACGGTGCGTCTGCTGTCAGAGTTCTAAGGACCTATCCATAGAAGTTGAAAATACCCATCTGACCAAGGCAACGCTTCTCTTCATGCCATCTTTTCTTTACTACCCTCTCCAGGAGCACTTTCTTTGAAGAATCGAGCATATCTCGAGACGGTGCGTCTGCAGTCAGAGTTCTAAGGACCTATCCATAGAAGTTGAAAATACCCTTCTGACCATGGCAACGCATCTCTTCATGCCATCTTTTCTTTACTACCCCCTCCAGGAGCACTTTCTTTGTAGAATCGAGCGTATCTCGAGAACGGTGCGTTTGCAGTCAGAGTTCTAAAGACCTATCCATAGAAGTTGAAAATACTCATCTGACAATGGCAACGCATCTATTCATGCCACCTTTTCTTTACTACCCCCTCCAGAAGCACTTTCTTTGTATAATCGAGCATATCTCGAGAACGGTACCCATCTGACCAAGCCAACGCATCTGTGCATGCCACCTTTTCTTTACTACCCCTTCCAGGAGCACTTTCTTTGTAGAATCGAGCATATCTCGAGACGGTGCGTCTGCAGTCAGAGATCTAAGGACCTATCCATAGAAGTTGAAAATACCCATCTAACCATGGCAACGCATCTGTCCACGCCACCTTTTCTTTACTACCCCCTCCAGGAGCACTTTCTTTGTAGAATCGAGCGTATCTCGAGAACGGTGCGTCTGCAGTCAGAGTTCTAAAAACCTATCCAAAGAAGTTGAAAATACCCATCTGACCATGGCAACGCATCTCTTCATGACACCTTTTCTTTACTACCCCCTCTAAGAGCACTTTCTTTGTAGAGTCGAGCTTATCTCGAGACCGGTGCGTTTGCAGTCAGAGTTCTAAAGACCTATCCATAGAAGTTTCAAATACCCTTCTGACCATGGTAACGCATCTCTTCATGACACCTTTTCTTTACTACCCCCTCTAGGAGCACTTTCTTTGTAGAATCGAGCGTATCTCGAGACCGGTGCGTTTGCAGTCAGAGATCTAAGGACCTCTCCATAGAAGTTGAAAATACCCATCTGACCATGGCGACGCATCTGTCCACGCCACCTTTTCTTTACTACCCCCTCCAGGAGCACTTTCTTTGTAGAATCGATCGTATCTCGAGAACGGTGCGTCTGCAGTCAGAGTTCTAAAGACCTGTCCATAGAAGTTGAAAATACCCATTTCACCATGGCAACGCATCTGTTCATGCCACCTTTTCTTTACTACCCTCTCCAGGAGCACTTTCTTTGAAGAATCGAGCATATCTCGAGACGGTGCGTCTGCAGTCAGAGTTCTAAGGACCTATCCATAGAAGTTGAAAATACCCTTCTGACCATGGCAACGCATCTCTTCATGCCATCTTTTCTTTACTACCCCCTCCATGAGCACTTTCTTTGTAGAATCGAGCGTATCTCGAGAACGGTGCGTTTGCAGTCAGAGTTCTAAAGACCTATCCATAGAAGTTGAAAATACCCATTTCACCATGGCAACGCATCTGTTCATGCCACCTTTTCTTTACTACCCTCTCCAGGAGCACTTTCTTTGTATAATCGAGCATATCTCGAGAACGGTACCCATCTGACCAAGCCAACGCATCTGTGCATGCCACCTTTTCTTTACTACCCCTTCCAGGAGCACTTTCTTTGTAGAATCGAGCATATCTCGAGAACGGTGCGTCTGCAGTCAGAGTTCTAAAGACCTATCCATAGAAGTTGAAAATACCCATCTGACCATGGCAACGCATCTGTCCACGTCACCTTTTCTTTACTACCCCCTCCAGGAGCACTTTCTTTGTAGAATCGAGCGTATCTCGAGAACGGTGCGTCTGCAGTCAGAGTTCTAAAGACCTAACCAAAGAAGTTGAAAATACCCATCTGACCATGGCAACGCATCTGTTCATGCCACCTTTTTTTTACTACCCCCTCAAGGAGCAGTTTCTTTGTAGAATCGAGCGTATCTCGAGACCGGTGCGTCTGCAGTCAGAGTTCTTAAGACTTATCCATAGAAGTTATATACCATCTGACCATAGCAACGCATCTGTTCATGCCACCTTTCTTTACTACCCCCTCCAGAAGCACTTTCTTTGTATAATCGAGCATATCTCCAGAACGGTACCCATCTGACCACGCCAACGCATCTGTGAATGCCACCATTTCTGTACTACCCCCTCCAGGAGCACTTTCTTTGTAGAATCGACCACATCTCGAGAACGGTGCGTCTGCAGTCAGAGTTGTAAAGACCTATCCATAGAAGTTGAAAATACCCACCTGACCATGGCAACGCATTTGTTCATGCCACCTTTTCTTTCCTGCCTCCTCCAGGAGCAATTTCTTTGTAGAATCGAGCGTATGACTGCGTCTGCAGTCAGAGTTCTAAAGACCTATCCACAGAAGTTGAAAATACCCATCTGACCATGGCAACGCATCTGTTCATGCCACCTTTTTTTTACTACCCCCTCAAGGAGCAGTTTCTTTGTAGAATCGAGCGTATCTCGAGAACGGTGCGTCTGCAGTCAGAGTTCTTAAGACTTATCCATAGAAGTTAAAAATAACCATCTGACCATGGCAACGCATCTGTTCATGCCACCTCCTCTTTACTACCCCCTCCATTAGGAGTTTCTATGCGGTGCGTCTGCAGTCAGAGTTCTAAAGACCTATCCATAGAAGTTGAAAATACCCTTCTGACCATGGTAACGCATCCGTCCAAGCCACCTATTCTTTCCTACCCCCTCCAGGAGCACTTTCTTTGTAGAATCGAGTGTATCTCGAGAACGGTGCGTCTGCATCAGAGTTCTAAAGACCTATACATAGAAGTTGAAAATACCCATCTGACCATGGTAACGCATCTGTTAATGCTACCTTTTCTTTACTACCCCCTCCAGGAGCACTTTCTTTGTAGAATCAAGCCTATCTCGAGAACGGTGCGTCTGCGTCAGAGTTCTAAAGACCTATCCATAGAAGTTGCAAATACCCACCTGACCATGGCAACGCATTTGTTCATGCCACCTTTTCTTTCCTGCCTCCTCCAGGAGCAATTTCTTTGTAGAATCGAGCGTATGACTGCGTCTGCAGTCAGAGTTCTAAAGACCTATCCACAGAAGTTGAAAATACCCATCTGACCATGGCAACGCATCTGTTCATGCCACCTTTTTTTTACTACCCCCTCAAGGAGCAGTTTCTTTGTAGAATCGAGCGTATCTCGAGAACGGTGCGTCTGCAGTCAGAGTTCTTAAGACTTATCCATAGAAGTTAAAAATAACCATCTGACCATGGCAACGCATCTGTTCATGCCACCTCCTCTTTACTACCCCCTCCATTAGGAGTTTCTATGCGGTGCGTCTGCAGTCAGAGTTCTAAAGACCTATCCATAGAAGTTGAAAATACCCTTCTGACCATGGTAACGCATCCGTCCAAGCCACCTATTCTTTCCTACCCCCTCCAGGAGCACTTTCTTTGTAGAATCGAGCGTATCTCGAGAACGGTGCGTCTGCATCAGAGTTCTAAAGACCTATACATAGAAGTTGAAAATACCCATCTGACCATGGTAACGCATCTGTTAATGCTACCTTTTCTTTACTACCCCCTCCAGGAGCACTTTCTTTGTAGAATCAAGCCTATCTCGAGAACGGTGTGTCTGCAGTCAGAGTTCTAAAGACCTCTCCATAGAAGTTGAAAATACCCACTTGACCATTTTAACGCATCCGTCCAAGCCACCTATTTTTTACTACCCCCTCCAGGAGCACTTTCTTTGTAGAATCGAGCGTATCTCGAGAACGGTGCGGCTGCAGTCAGAGTTCTAAAGACCTATCCACAGAAGTTGGAAATACCCATCTGACCATGGCAACGCATCTGTTCATGCCAACTTTTTGTGCGGCTGCAGTCAGAGTTCTAAAGACGTATCCATAGAAGTTGAAAATACCCATCTGACCATGGTAACGCATCTGTTCATGCTACCTTTTCTTTACTACCCCCTCCTGGAGCACTTTCTTTGTAGAATCGAGCGTATCTCGAGAACGGTGCGTCTGCATCAGAGTTCTAAAGACCTATACATAGAAGTTGAAAATACCCATCTGACCATGGTAACGCATCTGTTAATGCTACCTTTCTTTACTACCCCCGCCAGGAGCACTTTCTTTGTAGAATCGAGAGTATCTCGAGAACGGTGCGTCTGCATCAGAGTTCTAAAGAACTATCCATAGAAGTTGAAAATACCCATCTGACCATGGTAACGCATCTGTTAATGCTACCTTTTCTTTACTACCCCCTCCTGGAGCACTTTCTTTGTAGAATCGAGCGTATCTCGAGCACGGTGCGTCTGCATCAGAGTTCTAAAGACCTATCCATAGAAGTTGAAAATACCCATCTGACCATGGTAACGCATCTGTTAATGCTACCTTTTCTTTACTACCCCCTCCAGGAGCATTTTGTTTTGTAGAATCGAGCGTATCTCGAGAGCAGTGCGTCTGCATCAGAGTTCTAAAGACCTATACATAGAAGTTGAAAATACCCATCTGACCACGGTAACGCGTCTGTTAATGCTACCTTTTCTTTACTACCCCCTCCAGGAGCACTTTCTTTGTAGAATCGAGCGTATCTCGAGAACGGTGCGTCTGCATCAGAGTTCTAAAGACCTATCCATAGAAGTTGAAAATACCCATCTGACCACGGTAACGCATCTGTTCATGCTACCTTTTCTTTACTACCCCCCCTCGCCCCCCCCCCCAGGAGCACTTTCTTCGTAGAATCGAGCGTATCTCGAGAACGGTGTGTCTGCAGTCAGAGGCAGAGTTAATAGAAGTTGAAAATACCCATCTGACCATGGTAACGCATCTGTTAATGCTACCTTTTCTTTACTACCCCCTCCAGGAGCACTTTCTTTGTAGAATCGAGCGTATCTCGAGAACGGTGCGTCTGCATCAGAGTTCTAAAGACCTATCCATAGAAGTTGAAAATACCCATCTGACCACGGCAACGCATCTGTTCATGCTACCTTTTCTTTACTACCCCCTCCAGGAGCACTTTCTTTGTAGAATCGAGCGTATCTCGAGAACGGTGCGTCTGCAGTCGGAGTTCACAAGACCTATCCATAGAAGTTTAAAATACCCATCTGACCATGGTAACGCATCTGTTCATGCCACCTTTTCTTTACTACCCCCTCCAGGAGCACTCTGTTTTGTAGAATCGAGCGTATCTCGAGAACGGTGCGTCTGCAGTCAGAGTTCTAAAGACCTATCCGAACCACCTATTCTTTACTACCCCCTCCAGGAGCACTTTCTTTGTAGAATCGAGCGTATCTCGAGAACGGTGCGTCTGCAGTCAGAGTTCTAAAGACCTATCCATAGAAGTTGAAAATACCCATCTGACCATGGTAACGCATCTCTTCATGCCACCTTTTTTTTACTACCCCACCAGGAGCACTTTCTTTGTAGAATCGAGCGTATCTCGAGAACGGTGCGTTTGCAGTCAGAGTTCTAAAGACCTATTCATAGAAGTTGAAAGTACCCATCTGACCACGGCAACGCATCTGTCCATGCCACCTTTTCCTTACTACCCCCTCCAAGAACACTTTCTTTGTAGAATCAAGCGTATCTCGAGAACGGTGCGTCTGCAGTCAGAGTTCTAAAGACCTATCCACAGAAGTTGAAAATACCCATCTGACCATGGCAACGCATCTGTTCATGCCACCTTTTCTTTACTACCCCCTCCAGGAGCACTTTCTTTGTAGAATCGAGCGTATCTCGAGAACGGTGCGTCTGCGGTCAGAGTTCTTAAGACCTATCCACAGAAGTTGAAAATACCCATCTGACCATGGTAACGCATCTGTTAATGCTACCTTTTCTTTACTACCCCCTCCAGGAGCACTTTCTTTGTAGAATCGAGCGTATCTCGAGAACGGTGCGTCTGCAGTCGGAGTTCACAAGACCTATCCATAGAAGTTTAAAATACCCATCTGACCATGGTAACGCATCTGTTCATGCCACCTTTTCTTTACTACCCCCTCCAGGAGCACTCTGTTTTGTAGAATCGAGCGTATCTCGAGAACGGTGCGTCTGCAGTCGGAGTTCAAAAGACCTATCCATAGAAGTTGAAAATACCCATCTGACCATGGTAACGCATCTGTTCATGCTACCTTTTCTTTACTACCCCCTCCAGGAGCACTTTGTTTTGTAGAATCGAGCGTATCTCGAGAACGGTGCGTCTGCAGTCAGAGTTCTAAAGACCTATTCATAGAAGTTGAAAATACCCATCTGACCACGGCAACGCATCTGTCCATGCCACCTTTTCTTTACTACCCCCTCCAAGAGCACTTTCTTTGTAGAATCGAGCGTATCTCGAGAACGGTGCGTCTGCGGTCAGAGTTCTTAAGACCTATCCATAGAAGTTGAAAATAACCATCTGACCATGGCAACGCATCTGTTCATGCCACCTTTTCTTTACTACACCTTCAGGAGCACTTTCTTTGTAGAATCGAGCATATCTCGAGAACGGTGAGTCTGCAGTCAGAGCTCTAAAGACCTATCCATAGACGTTGAAAATACCCTTCTGACCATGGTAACGCATCTGTTCATGCCACCCTTTCTTTACTACCCCTTCAGGAGCACTTTCTTTGTAGAATCGAGCATATTTCGAAAACGGTGCGTCTGCAGTCAGAGTTCTAAAGACCACCTGACCATGGCAACGCATCTGTTCATGCCAACTTTTTGTGCGGCTGCAGTCAGAGTTCTAAAGACTTATCCATAGAAGTTGAAAATACCCATCTGACCATTGCAACGCATCTGTTCATGGTACCTTTTCTTTACTACCCCCTCCAGGAGCACTTTCTTTGTAGAAACGAGCGTATCTCGAGAAGGGTGCGTCTGCAGTCAGAGTTCTAAAGACTTATCCATAGAAGTTGAAAATACCCATCTGACCATTGCAACGCATCTGTTCATGGTACCTTTTCTTTACTACCCCCTCCAGGAGCACTTTCTTTGTAGAAACGAGCGTATCTCGAGAACGGTGCGTCTGCAGTCAGAGTTCTAAAGACTTATCCATAGAAGTTGAAAATACCCATCTGACCATGGTAACGCATCTGTTCATGGCACCTTTTCTTTACTACCCCTCCAGGAGCACTTTCTTTGTAGAATCGAGCGCATCTCGAGAACGGTGCGTTTGCAGTCAGAGTTCTAAAGACCTATTCATAGAAGTTGAAAATACCCATCTGACCATGGCAACGCATCTGTTCATGCCACCTTTTCTTTACTACCCCTTCAGGAGCACTTTCTTTGTAGAATCGAGCATATCTCGAGAACGGTGCGTCTGCAGTCAGAGCTCTAAAGACCTATCCATAGACGTTGAAAATACCCTTCTGACCATGGTAACGCATCTGTTCATGCCACCCTTTCTTTACTACCCCTTCAGGAGCACTTTCTTTGTAGAATCGAGCATATTTCGAAAACGGTGCGTCTGCAGTCAGAGTTCTAAAGACCACCTGACCATGGCAACGCATCTGTTCATGCCAACTTTTTGTGCGGCTGCAGTCAGAGTTCTAAAGACTTATCCATAGAAGTTGAAAATACCCATCTGACCATTGCAACGCATCTGTTCATGGTACCTTTTCTTTACTACCCCCTCCAGGAGCACTTTCTTTGTAGAAACGAGCGTATCTCGAGAACGGTGCGTCTGCAGTCAGAGTTCTAAAGACCTATTCATAGAAGTTGAAAATACCCATCTGACCACGGCAACGCATCTGTCCATGCCACCTTTTCTTTACTACCCCCTCCAAGAGCACTTTCTTTGTAGACTCGAGCATATCTCGAGAACGGTGCGTCTGCAGTCAGAGTTCTAAAGACATATCCACAGAAGTTGAAAATACCCATCTGACCATGGCGACGCATCTGTTCATGCCACGTTTTCTTTACTACCCCCTCCAGGAGCAGTTTCTTTGTAGAATCGAGCGTATCTCGAGAACGGTGCGTCTGCGGTCAGCGTTCTTAAGACCTATCCATAGAAGTTGAAAATAACCATCTGACCATGGTAACGCATCTGTTCATGCCACCCTTTCTTTACTACCCCTCCAGAAGCACTTTGTTTTGTAGAATCGAGCATATCTCGAGAACGGTGCGTCTGCCGTCAGAGTTCAAAAGACATATCCATAGAAGTTGAAAATATCCATCTGACCATGGCAACGCATCTGTTCATGCCACCTTTTCTTTACTACCCCCTCCAGGAGCACATTGTTTGTAGAATCGAGCTTATCTCGAGAACGGTGTGTCTGCAGTCAGAGTTCTAAAGACCAATCCATAGAAGTTGAAAATACCCACCTGACCATGGTAACGCAACCGTCCAAGCCACCTATTCTTTACTACCCCCTCCAGAAGCACTTTCGTTGTAGAATCGAGCGTATCTCGAGAACGGTGCGGCTGCAGTCAGAGTTCTAAAGACCTATCCATAGAAGTTGAAAATACCCATCTGACCATGGCAACGCATCTGTTCATGCCAACTTTTTGTGCGGCTGCAATCAGAGTTCTAAAGACCTATCCATAGAAGTTGAAAATACCCATCTGACCATGGTAACGCATCTGTTCATGCTACCTTTTCTTTACTACCCCCTCCAGGAGCATTTTGTTTTGTAGAATCGAGCGTATCTCGAGAGCAGTGCGTCTGCATCAGAGTTCTAAAGACCTATACATAGAAGTTGAAAATACCCATCTGACCACGGTAACGCGTCTGTTAATGCTAACTTTTCTTTACTACCCCCTCCAGGAGCACTTTCTTTGTAGAATCGAGCGTATCTCGAGAACGGTGCGTCTGCATCAGAGTTCTAAAGACCTATCCATAGAAGTTGAAAATACCCATCTGACCACGGTAACGCATCTGTTCATGCTACCTTTTCTTTACTACCCCCTCCTGGAGCACTTTCTTTGTAGAATCGAGCGTATCTCGAGAACGGTGCGTCTGCAGCAGAGTTCTAAAGACCTATCCATAGAAGTTGAAAATACCCATCTGACCACGGCAACGTATCTGTTCATGCTACCTTTTCTTTACTACCCCCTCCAGGAGCACTTTCTTTGTAGAATCCAGCGTATCTCGAGAACGGTGCGTCTGCAGTCGGAGTTCAAAAGACCTATCCATAGAAGTTGAAAATACCCATCTGACCATGGGAACGCATCTGTTCATGCTACCTTTTCTTTACTACCCCCTCCAGGAGCACTTTCTTTGTAGAAACGAGCGTATCTCGAGAACGGGGCGTCTGCAGTTAGAGTTCTAAAGACCAATCCATTGAAGCTGAAAATACCCATCTGACCATGGTAACGCATCTGTTCATGCTACCTTTTCTTTACTACCCCCTCCAGGAGCACTTTCTTTGTAGAATCGAGAGTATCTCGAGAACGGTGCGTCTGCATCAGAGTTCTAAAGACCTATCCATAGAAGTTGAAAATACCCATCTGACCATGTTAACGCATCTGTTAATGCTACCTTTTCTTTACTACCCCCTCCAGGAGCACTTTCTTTGTAGAATCGAGGGTATCCCGAGAACGGTGCGTCTGCAGTCGGAGTTCAAGAGACCTATCCATAGAAGTTGAAAATACCCATCTGACCATGGTAACGCATCTGTTCATGCTACCTTTTCTTTACTACCCCCTCCAAGAGCACTTTCTTTGTAGAATCGAGCGTATCTCTAGAACGGTGCGTCTGCAGTCAGGGTTCTAAAGACCTATCCATAGAAGTTGAAAATACCCATCTGACCACGGTAACGCATCTGTTCATGCTACCTTTTCTTTACTACCCCCTCCAGGAGCACTTTCTTTGTAGAATCGAGCGTATCTCCACAACGGTGCGCCTCTGTCCAGTCAGAGTTCTAAAGACATATCCATAGAAATTGAAAATACAAATTTGACCATGGTAACGCATCTGTTCATGCTACCTTTTCTTTACTACCCCTTCCAGGAGCACTGTCTTTGTAGAATCGAGTGTATCTCGAGAACGGTCCGTCTGCAGTCAGAGTTCTAAAGACCTATCCATAGAAATTGAAAATACAAATCTGACCATGGTAACGCATCTGTTCATGCTACTATTTCTTTACTACCCCTTCCAGGAGCACTTTCTTTGTAGAATCGAGTGTATCTCGAGAACGGTCCGTCTGCAGTCAGAGTTCTAAAGACTTATCCATAGAAGTTTAAAATACCCATTTGACAACGGCAACGCATATGTTTATGCCACCTTTTCTTTACTACCCCCTCCAGGAGCACTTTCTTTGTAGAATCGAGCGTATCTCGAGAACGGTGCGTCTGCAGTCAGAGTTCTAAAGACCTATCCATAGAAGTTGAAAATACCCATCTGACCATGGTAACGCATCTGTTATTGCTACCTTTTCTTTACTACCCCCTCCAGGAGCACTTTCTTTGTAGAATCGAGCGTATCTCGAGAACGGTGTGCCTGCAGTCAGAGTTCTAAAGACCTATCCATAGAAGTTGAAAATACCCATCTGACCATGGCAACACATCTGTTCATGCCACCTATTCCTCACTACCCCCTCCAGGAGCACTGTCTTTGTAGAATCGAGCGTATCTCGAGAACGGTGTGTCTGCAGTCAGAGTTCCAAAGACCTATCCATTGAAGTTGAAAAAGCCCATCTGACCATGGCAACGCATCTGTTCATGCCACCTTTTCTTTACTACCCCCTCGAGCAGCACTTTCTTTGTAGAATCGAGCGTATCTCGAGAACGGTGCGCCTGCAGTCAGAGTTCTAAAGACCTATCCATAGACATTGAAAATACAAATCTGACCATGGCAACGCATCTGTTCATGCCACCTTTTCTTTACTACCCCCTCCAGGAGCAGTTTCTTTGTAGAATCGAGCGTATCTCGAGAACGGTGCGTCTGCAGTCAGAGTTCTAAAGACCTATCCATAGAAATTGAAAATACAAATCTGACCATGGTAACGCATCTGTTCATGCTACCTTTTCTTTACTACCTCTCCAGGAGCACTTTCTTTGTAGAATCGAGCGTATCTCGAGAACGGTGTGTCTGCAGTCAGAGTTCCAAAGACCTATCCATAGAAGTTGAAAAAGCCCATCTGACCATGGCAACGCATCTGCTCATGCTACCTTTTCTTTACTACCCCCTCCAGGAGCACTTTCTTTGTAGAATCGAGCGTATCTCGAGAACGGTGCGTCTGCAGTCAGAGTTCTAAAGACCTATCCATAGAAATTGAAAATACAAATCTGACCATGGTAACGTATCTGTTCATGCTACCTTTTCTTTACTACCCCTCCAGGAGCACTTTCTTTGTAGAATCGAGCGTATCTCGAGAACGGTGTGTCTGCAGTCAGAGTTCCAAAGACCTATCCATAGAAGTTGAAAAAGCCCATCTGACCATGGCAACGCATCTGTTCATGCCACCTTTTCTTTACTACCCCCTTCAGGAGCAGTTTCTTTGTAGAATCGAGCGTATCTCGAGAACGGTGCGTCTGCAGTCAGAGTTCTAAAGACCTATATATAGAAGTTGAAAATACCCATCCGACCATGGTAACGCATCTGTTCATGCTACCTTTTCTTTACTACCCCCTCCAGGAGCACTTTCTTTGTAGAATCGAGCGTATCTCGAGAACGGTGCGTCTGCAGTCAGGGTTCTAAAGACCTATACATAGAAGTTGAGAATACCCATCTGACCATGGCAACGCATCTGTTCATGCCACCTTTTCTTTACTACCCTCTCCAGGAGCACTTTCTTTGAAGAATTGACCATATCTCGAGAACGGTGCGTCTGCAGTTAGTTACTACCCCTCCAGAAGCACTTTCTTTGAAGAATCGAGCATATCTCGAGAACGGTGCGTCTGCAGTCAGATTTCTAAAGACCTATCCATAGAAGTTGAAAATACATATCTGACCATGCACCTTTTCTTTATTACCTCCTCCAGGAGCACTTTCTTTGTAAAATAGCACATCTCGAGAAGGGTGCGTCTGCAGTCAGAGTTCTAAAGAACTACACATAGAAGTTGAAAATCCCATCTGACCATGGCAACGCATCTGTTCATGCCAACTTTTGGTGCGTCTGCAGTCAGAGTTCTAAAGACCTATCCATAGAAACTGAAAATACAAATCTGACCATGGCAACGCATCTGTTCATGCCACCTTTTCTTAACTACCCCTTCCAGGAGCAGTTTCTTTGTAGAATCGAGCGTATCTCGAGAACGGTGCGTCTGCAGTCAGAGTTCTAAAGACCTATATATAGAAGTTGAAAATACCCATCCGACCATGGTAACGCATCTGTTCATGCTACCTTTTCTTTGCTACCCCCTTCAGGAGCACTTTCTTTGTAGAATCGAGCGTATCTCCACAACGGTGCGCCTGCAGTCAGAGTTCTAAAGACATATCCATAGAAATTGAAAATACAAATTTGACCATGGTAACGCATCTGTTCATTGCACCTTTTTTCACTACCCCCTCCAGGAGCACTTTCTTTGTAGAATCGAGCGTATCTCGAGAACGGTGCGCCTGCAGTCAGATTTCTAAAGACCTATCCATAGAAATTGAAAATACAAATCTGACCATGGTAACGCATCTGTTCATGCTACCTTTTCTTTACTACCCCCTCCAGGAGCACTTTCTTTGTAGAATCGTGCGTACCTCGAGAACGGTGCGTCTGCAGTCAGAGTTCTAAAAACCTATCCAAAGAAGTTGAAAATACCCATCTGACCATGGTAACGCATCTGTTCATGCTACCTTTTCTTTACTACCCCCTCCAGGAGCACTTTCTTTGTAGAATCGAGCGTATCTCGAGAACGGTGCGCCTGCAGTCAGAGTTCTAAAGACCTATCCATAGAAATTGAAAATACAAATCTGACCATGGCAACGCATCTGTTCATGCCACCTTTTCTTTACTACCCCCTCCAGGAGCAGTTTCTTTGTAGAATCGAGCGTATCTCGAGAACGGTGCGTCTGCAGTCAGAGTTCTAAAGACCTATACATAGAAGTTGAAAATACCCATCCGACCATGGTAACGCATCTGTTCATGCTACCTTTTCTTTACTACCCCCTCGAGCAGCACTATCTTTGTAGAATCGAGCGTATCTCGAGAACGGTG
This sequence comes from Eristalis pertinax, assembly GCA_907269125.1. Taxonomy (NCBI): domain Eukaryota; kingdom Metazoa; phylum Arthropoda; class Insecta; order Diptera; family Syrphidae; genus Eristalis; species Eristalis pertinax. The sequence goes on along the minus strand of OU026145.1, from coordinate 103,947,657 downwards.
CGCCTGCAGTCAGAGTTCTAAAGACCTATCCATAGAAATTGAAAATACAAATCTGACCATGGCAACGCATCTGTTCATGCCACCTTTTCTTTACTACCCCCTCCAGGAGCAGTTTCTTTGTAGAATCGAGCGTATCTCGAGAACGGTGCGTCTGCAGTCAGAGTTCTAAAGACCTATACATAGAAGTTGAAAATACCCATCTGACCATGGTAACGCATCTGTTCATGCTACCTTTTCTTTACTACCCCCTCCAGGAGCACTTTCTTTGTAGAATCGAGCGTATCTCGAGAACGGTGCGTCTGCAGTCAGAGTTCTAAAGACCTATACAAAGAAGCTGAAAATACCCATCTGACCATGGTAACGCATCTGTTAATGCTACCTTTTCTTTACTACCCCCTCCAGGAGCACTTTCTTTGTAGAATCGAGTGTATCTCGAGAACGGTGCGTCTGCAGTCAGAGCTCTAAAAACCTATCCATAGAAGTTGAAAATACCCATCTGACCATGGTAACGCATCTGTTCATGCTACCTTTTTTTTACTACCCCTCCAGGAGCACTTTCTTTGTAGAATCGAGCGTATCTCGAGAACGGTGTGTCTGCAGTCAGAGTTCCAAAGACCTATCCATAGAAGTTGAAAATACCCATCCGACCATGGTAACGCATCTGTTCATGCTACCTTTTCTTTACTACCCCCTCCAGGAGCACTTTCTTTGTAGAATCGAGCGTATCTCGAGAACGGTGCGTCTGCTGTCAGAGTTCTAAAAACCTATACATAGAAGTTGAAAATACCCATCTGACCATGGTAACGCATCTGTTCATGCTACCTTTTCTTCACTACCCCCTCCAGGAGCACTTTCTTTGTAGAATCGTGCGTACCTCGAGAACGGTGCGTCTGCAGTCAGAGTTCTAAAGACCTATCCAAAGAAGTTGAAAATACCCATCTGACCATGGTAACGCATCTGTTCATGCTACCTTTTCTTTACTACCCCCTCCAGGAGCACTTTCTTTGTAGAAACGAGCGTATCTCGAGAACGGTGCGTCTGCAGTTAGGGTTCTAAAGACCTATACATAGAAGCTGAAAATATCTATCTGACCATGGTAACGCATCTGTTAATGCTACCTTTTCTTTACTACCCCCTCCAGGAGCACTTTCTTTGTAGAATCGAGCGTATCTCGAGAACGGTGTGTCTGCAGTCAGAGTTCTAAAGACCTATCCATAGAAGTTGAAAATACCCATCTGACCATGGCAACACATCTGTTCATGCCACCTTTTCCTTACTACCCCTCCAGGAGCACTGTCTTTGTAGAATCGAGAGTATCTCGAGAACGGAGCGCCTGCAGTCAGAGTTCTAAAGACCTATCCATAGAAATTGAAAATACAATTCTGACCATGGTAACGCATCTGTTCATGCTACCTTTTCTTTACTACCCCTCCAGGAGCACTTTCTTTGTAGAATCGAGCGTATCTCGAGAACGGTGCGTCTGCAGTCAGAGTTCTAAAGACCTATCCATAGAATTTGAAAATACAAATCTGACCATGGTAACGCATCTGTTCATGCTACCTTTTCTTTACTACCCCCTCCAGGAGCACTTTCTTTGTAGAAACGAGCGTATCTCGAGAACGGTGCGTCTGCAGTCAGAGTTCTAAAGACCTATACATAGAAGCTGAAAATACCCATCTGACCATGGTAACGCATCTCTTCATGCTACCTTTTCTTTACTACCCCCTCCAGGAGCACTTTCTTTGTAGAATCGAGCGTATCTCGAGAACGGTGCGTCTGCAGTCAGAGCTCTAAAAACCTATCCATAGAAGTTGAAAATACCCATCTGACCATGGTAACGCATCTGTTCATGCTACCTTTTTTTTACTACCCCCTCCAGTAGCACTTTCTTTGTAGAATCGTGCGTACCTCGAGAACGGTGCGTCTGCAGTCAGAGTTCTAAAGAAATATCCAAAGTAGTTGAAAATACCCATCTGACCATGGTAACGCATCTGTTCATGCTACCTTTTCTTTACTACCCCCTCCAGGAGCACTTTCTTTGTAGAAACGAGCGTATCTCGAGAACGGTGCGTCTGCAGTCAGAGTTCTAAAGACCTATACATAGAAGCTGAAAATACCTATCTGACCATGGTAACGCATCTGTTAATGCTTTCTTTTCTTTACTACCCCCTCCAGGAGCACTTTCTTTGTAGAATCGAGCGTATCTCGAGAACGGTGTGTCTGCAGTCAGAGTTCTAAAGACCTATCCATAGAAGTTGAAAATACCCATTTGACAACGGCAACGCATCTGTTTATGCCACCTTTTCTTTACTACCCCCTCCAGGAGCACTTTCTTTGTAGAATCGAGCGTATCTCGAGAACGGTGTGTCTGCAGTCAGAGATCTAAAGACCTATCCATAGAAATTGAAAATACAAATCTGACCAGGGTAACGCATCTGTTCATGCTACCTTTTCTTTACTACCCCTCCAGGAGCACTTTCTTTGTAGAATCGAGCGTATCTCGAGAACGGTGCGTCTGCAGTCAGAGTTCTAAAGACCTATCCATAGAATTTGAAAATACCCATCTGATCATGGCAACGCATCGGTTCATGCTACCTTTTCTTTACTACCCCTCCAGGAGCACTTTCTTTGTAGAATCGAGCGTATCTCGAGAACGGTGTGTCTGCAGTCAGAGTTCCAAAGACCTATCCATAGAAGTTGAAAGAGCCCATCTGACCATGGCAACGCATCTGTTCATGCCACCTTTTCTTTACTACCCCCTCGAGCAGCACTATCTTTGTAGAATCGAGCGTATCTCGAGAACGGTGCGCCTGCAGTCAGAGTTCTAAAGACCTATCCATAGAAATTGAAAATACAAATCTGACCATGGTAACGCATCTGTTCATGCCACCTTTTCTTTACTACCCCCTCGAGCAGCACTTTCTTTGTAGAATCGAGCGTATCTCGAGAACGGTGCGCCTGCAGTCAGAGTTCTAAAGACCTATACATAGAAGTTGAAAATACCCATCCGACCATGGTAACGCATCTGTTCATGCTACCTTTTCTTTACTACCCCCTCCAGGAGCACTTTCTTTGTAGAAACGAGCGTATCTCGAGAACGGTGCGTCTGCAGTCAGAGTTCTAAAGACCTATACATAGAAGCTGAAAATACCCATCTGACCATGGTAACGCATCTGTTAATGCTACCTTTTCTTTACTACCCCCTCCAGGAGCACTTTCTTTGTAGAATCGAGCGTATCTCGAGAACGGTGTGCCTGCAGTCAGAGTTCTAATCTGACCATGGCAACGCATCTGTTCATGCCACCTTTTCTTTACTACCCCCTCCAGGAGCAGTTTCTTTGTAGAATCGAGCGTATCTCGAGAACGGTGCGTCTGCAGTCAGAGTTCTAAAGACCTATACATAGAAGTTGAAAATACTCATCCGACCATGGTAACGCATCTGTTCATGCTACCTTTTCTTTACTACCCCCTCCAGGAGCACTTTCTTTGTAGAAACGAGCGTATCTCGAGAACGGTGCGTCTGCAGTCAGAGTTCTAAAGACCTATACATAGAAGCTGAAAATACCCATCTGACCATGGTAACGCATCTGTTAATGCTACCTTTTCTTTACTACCCCCTCCAGGAGCACTTTCTTTGTAGAATCGAGCGTATCTCGAGAACGGTGCGTCTGCAGTCAGAGCTCTAAAAACCTATCCATAGAAGTTGAAAATACCCATCTGACCATGGTACCTTTTTTTTACTACCCCCTCCAGTAGCACTTTCTTTGTAGAATCGTGCGTACCTCGAGAACGGTGCGTCTGCAGTCAGAGTTCTAAAGAAATATCCAAAGAAGTTGAAAATACCCATCTGACCATGGTAACGCATCTGTTCATGCTACCTTTTCTTTACTACCCCCTCCAGGAGCACTTTCTTTGTAGAAACGAGCGTATCTCGAGAACGGTGCGTCTGCAGTCAGAGTTCTAAAGACCTATACATAGAAGCTGAAAATACCTATCTGACCATGGTAACGCATCTGTTAATGCTTTCTTTTCTTTACTACCCCCTCCAGGAGCACTTTCTTTGTAGAATCGAGCGTATCTCGAGAACGGTGTGTCTGCAGTCAGAGTTCTAAAGACCTATCCATAGAAGTTGAAAATACCCATTTGACAACGGCAACGCATCTGTTTATGCCACCTTTTCTTTACTACCCCCTCCAGGAGCACTTTCTTTGTAGAATCGAGCGTATCTCGAGAACGGTGTGTCTGCAGTCAGAGATCTAAAGACCTATCCATAGAAATTGAAAATACAAATCTGACCAGGGTAACGCATCTGTTCATGCTACCTTTTCTTTACTACCCCTCCAGGAGCACTTTCTTTGTAGAATCGAGCGTATCTCGAGAACGGTCCGTCTGCAGTCAGAGTTCTAAAGACCTATCCATAGAATTTGAAAATACCCATCTGATCATGGCAACGCATCGGTTCATGCTACCTTTTCTTTACTACCCCTCCAGGAGCACTTTCTTTGTAGAATCGAGCGTATCTCGAGAACGGTGTGTCTGCAGTCAGAGTTCCAAAGACCTATCCATAGAAGTTGAAAGAGCCCATCTGACCATGGCAACGCATCTGTTCATGCCACCTTTTCTTTACTACCCCCTCGAGCAGCACTATCTTTGTAGAATCGAGCGTATCTCGAGAACGGTGCGCCTGCAGTCAGAGTTCTAAAGACCTATCCATAGAAATTGAAAATACAAATCTGACCATGGTAACGCATCTGTTCATGCCACCTTTTCTTTACTACCCCCTCGAGCAGCACTTTCTTTGTAGAATCGAGCGTATCTCGAGAACGGTGCGCCTGCAGTCAGAGTTCTAAAGACCTATACATAGAAGTTGAAAATACCCATCCGACCATGGTAACGCATCTGTTCATGCTACCTTTTCTTTACTACCCCTCCAGGAGCACTTTCTTTGTAGAAACGAGCGTATCTCGAGAACGGTGCGTCTGCAGTCAGAGTTCTAAAGACCTATACATAGAAGCTGAAAATACCCATCTGACCATGGTAACGCATCTGTTAATGCTACCTTTTCTTTACTACCCCCTCCAGGAGCACTTTCTTTGTAGAATCGAGCGTATCTCGAGAACGGTGCGTCTGCAGTCAGAGCTCTAAAAACCTATCCATAGAAGTTGAAAATACCCATCTGACCATGGTAACGCATCTGTTCATGCTACCTTTTTTTTACTACCCCCTCCAGTAGCACTTTCTTTGTAGAATCGTGCGTACCTCGAGAACGGTGCGTCTGCAGTGAGAGTTCTAAAGACCTATCCAAAGAAGTTGAAAATACCCATCTGACCATGGTAACGCATCTGTTCATGCTA